>CM030363.1:194153778-194753778 GCA_017893485.1 Hemerocallis citrina
GCGGGCACGTTGTGCTCCTAGGTGGAAGACAGGGAGGTGGATTTGGGTGGGACTTGGAGCGCAGGGAGGCACCAAGGATGGTGGTTTCAGGAATGAACTCAGGTGGGACTCTCCATCGAGTAGTTGTAGGGCGAAGGGAGGAAGGGGTGGGGAGGTGCCCGAATGACGAGAGTTGGCCGAAAAGGTGGAGGAGGGAACCGAGGAGGGGGTGACTCAGATTGTATGTGAGAATGGCCGTCGAGTTCTTCTAAGGGAGGTGAAGGAGGTGGGTGCAATTGGTGATAATGGTGGTGGAGGTGAATTGAGATTTGGGACTGAATGGGCATGAGGGAAAAGAGGGGAAACATTGGAGGTGGAGATGGAGATGATAGGCATGATGACTGATGACTGGGAGGAGTTGGAAGGATGAGGATATTGAGGTGGGAAAAGGGAGTACGGATGAGAATGATATGAAAAAGAATGAGGATCGTTATCTTTCGGAGCGTCTTTGTTGGTCTTCTGGTGCTTGTCATTTGGTCGTAGAGAAGGAGAAGATTGGTGGTTCCAGTAAGGACATGGTTCACTGTAATAAATATGACTTTCTACAGTGGATTTATTACAGCATTTAAGTGTTAATGATGTTGAAAGTGATAAATGATAGCATTTCTGAAGAAAATGTTGTCTTTGATTAATTTTGAAATTTACGCTTAGCTACGACAACATTTTTAAAATGTTATGCTTTTTAGGGCATTTTAGAAATGCTATTGTTACCGCTAAATCTGGTGTGGGGGCAAACAGATAGAATTTGTGGATTCTTTGGGATATCGAATAGTCAAACCTGAAACCTTTCCGCCGGAGTTTGACCGTGATCTCCTGCCGTTAACCTGAAAAAAGTGCAAAACACCAGGGTTGATTCCGGCGACGCACCCTCCGACGCTCAAGTCAGTAATCAGAAATGATTATGAAAGAGCGTAAATTGGCAAAAGATTGATTACCTCTTCATAGTGGTGGATGGGGGTATTTATAGTCGCCGTTGGGATCAGATTAGGAATGCAATCCCTAATTCCCAGTGAAAGGATAGAGCGAATCAGGGTCGTTGATTAAACGCAATCAGAAACTCTAAGTCTATCCTGATGGACTGAGTTCATTACGGGTTGGAACCCGCACCCAGCTGAGATGGATCCGTTTGCGGGTTGATGGGTCTTAGAGGAGAAGACCCAGTACCCGCTTCAGACCCATTTGTAGGTAAAATTACCTTTTCACACTCAGGCTTTAAGATTCGTGCCCGATTTGGACGGTCCTGATTTAACCTCATTTTTAGCCATATCACGAGCCCCCTACTCCCGAAGACTGAGTTTGGTCGGCCTTTGAGGAGTACTTTTACTGTTTTTATGGCTCACGAAGTTGTATCGGAGTCCAAACGAGGGGTATTGAATCTTTGTATGAGGTTTTATGGTGATTTTCAAAGCTATTTGTGCGCTCCAGGCTGTCCTCGAACTCTCTCCGACTTTTGATGATTTTTCCCAACTTAGCGAAGTGGTGATTTGTCATTCGGGGGTCTCAATTAACCTTTCTAAGCAATAATTACCTACCCAGGGTTTCAAAAATATTTCCCCGGATTTATAATTTTTTTTAGAATTTTTAATTAATTTTCCTGAATTTTAAATCATTTTTTTGCAGTATTTAGGTAGATGATTTGGGATTATTTACGTCGTTTTACGGTTTAGATGCTTCGATTTCGTCGCCGACCCCTTCCGAACTTATGCCATGAAGGAGGCCGAGGTCCATGGGGGTTCGGCACCTTCTGCTAAGGCGCACAGGTATTTCGGCTAGGCCATAGGCGCGTTCGGCGGATCGTTGCCGAAGTCTGGGGTGCTTCTTCCTTATGTAAGAGGGTCAGTGGCAAGAACGTTCGGCAGCATGTGCCGAGATCCAACTTTTCCATGTAACACGGTCGGTGGCAAGAACGTTCGGCAGCATGTGCCGAGGTCCAATTTTTTCATGTAACACGGTCGGTGGCAAGAACGTTCGGCAGCATGTGCCGAGATCCAATTTTTCCATGTAACATGGTCGGTGGCAAGAACGTTCGGCAGCGTGTGCCGAGGTCCAATTTTTCCGTGGCAAGAATGTTCGGCAACGTGTGCCGAGGTCCAATTTTTCCATGTAACATGGTCGGTGGCAAGAACGTTCGGCAGCATGTGCCGAGGTCCAATTTTTCCATGTAACATGGTCGGTGGCAAGAACGTTCGGCAGCAGGTGCCGAGGTCCAATTTTTCCATGTAACACGGTCGGTGGTAAGAACGTTCGGCAGCGTGTGCCGAGGTCCAATTTTTCCATGTAACACGGTCGGTGGTAAGAACGTTCGGCAGCGTGTGCCGAGGTCCAACTTTTCTATGTAACATGATCGATGGCAAGAATGTTCGGCAGCATGTGCCGAAGTCCAATTTTTCCATGTAACACGGTCGGTGGCAAGAACGTTCGGCAGCGTTTGCCGAAGTCCAATTTTTCCATATAACACGGTCAGTGGCAAGAACGTTCGGCAGCGTGTGCCGAGGTTTTGGGGTGCAATTTTTGGCAACATAGGAAACATCAGGCTGAGTTGGTGGCTGCTGAACTTCTGATGGATGTGACAGTCATTTAATGTGATGACTGCTGATCTTCTGACGACTTTGACAGATGTGCCAGTTATTAATGTGATAGTGCAGCTAGGCGCGGTAAATAATGCGACGGCTCAGGTCGCTTTGTCTCCTTTGTGTAAATGGGCTGGCTCTGCGGGCCCATTAACCTCGTTTCGTGTGCCTAGCTCTATAAAACTTCACCTCCCCCTCTTATTTCTCCCTTCTCAAAATTTTTACTCAGGCGGTAATTTCTACTAGTGAGAGCTCACGGTGATCGTCGATTGCTTTTCCGGTGAATATTCCGACCGTTCCAATCAACTCAAAGGTAATTGATACTTAGTCATTTTTCAAGTATAAATATGTCTCTTTCTCCTATCTCCGAGCCCTCCCCTTCTGCCGCCGAAGCCCCTTCTCCGTGTTGCCAAGATAAAGGCAAGAAGGTATCCGGCCGAGACAGTATAGTGGAGGATCTGAAGTGCATGGGGCCGTTCGGCAGGTATCCAGGACCACTGACAGGGCTTCAGCGGGTTCGAGAGCTTCCTAAGGAGCATGCCGAGCACATCATCCATGGGAAGGGAAGAGTCTTCGAGGAAAATGAGGCAAGAGAGACCTCCGAGGCCGATGAGACGGTCTCTATTCTCATCCAGGAGGATTTGGTAGTGATCCGGGGTTGCTTCCAAATTCCGGATGAGTACGAGCTCATGCTGTCGGGACCCGGGGTTAGGGAAAATTCGCCGATGCCAGTAAACATGTGTTTCTGGCCGGTCGACGCCTTCATCGCCGGGGCTCGGCTACCTCTCCACCCGTTTGCACTCCAAGTGCTGAGGTGGTTTGGGGTCAGCCCCATTCTACTGATACCGAACGCGTGGAGAGTTATCAATGGGTTCATACTCCACTGCCAAGCGACTGGGATTGAGCCGGAGCTGAGGGTACTCCGGACTATCTACCGGCTTCATCAGCAGAACCGGTCAGAGTTTCGGTACTACCTAGCTCCGAGGCACGGAGGTCAGCTCGTCGTCTGCCCCGACTCCATCAAGCACTGGCGAGATAAGTACTTGATAGTGCGGGGCGTTGAGGCGTGGCCCATACCCACCAGTTTCGTGGAGGAGGTGTTGAGGTGAGTGAGGGAGTCGCCGGTGTTTCACCCTCAAGAAGAGGAGGCAGTGCAGACTCTACTTGACAGGCGAAGTACGATTGGAGGGAGCTTACCGAGGACATTCTCTTCAGGGGAGGGCTCAGCCGCGTAGACCCCAGTACGCGGCTCTTTCTATGCTCTCATTTTTTTTACCTTGCCTACTCTAACTTGTGTCTTTAACCGGCTTCTTATTTGATACAGAGGCAATGGATTTCGACGCGGTGATGGCGCAGAGGGCTGCCCTCGGAAGTAAGGCGCCGAAGAAGCGCAAGAGGGTTTCCACCAAGATGCCGCCCGCGAAGGCTCCGAGGGGCACGAGCATAGCCGAGGCGGTTGAGCCTCCGGTTGTGGTGACCCCGACCTCGGTCGCAGGAGTAGCCTCGGCATCGAATGAGGCAGGGGATTTCCCGATCTCCGCAGCTCTCGGGATGAAGTCGCCACCGCGGATGGTGACGGCCGAGGAGCTCCTCACTGAGGAGCACAAGAGGATCCACGTTCCGGACTGGCAGGTTCGGAAGCATGATGGGTTTCTCGGTGACTCCTTGGCAAGTATGTAGGTGGTCAAACACCTGGCGATGCCAAAGGACCGAGCCACCATGGAGGCCGGCCTGGCGGGCGACGATGCCAACGAGATCGCGTGCTCGGCGGTTTCGGTAAGTGTCGAATTTTTGTTCTCGTTGGTTACTTTCTCTTTTGATTTTTCTAACTCTTGGCACTTTTTTTTTGTAGATCATCGTCCACTTCGGTCATCTTTCAGAAAAGATGACGGAGTTGGAGAAGGAGTTGAACCAGGAGACCGACTGGGCTCGGGCCGAGAAGGCTCGAATGGGCACAGAGCTTGACAAGCTGAGGGTCGAGCTCGAGGGGAGGTCGACGAGGGTCGAGTACCTCGAAGTCCAGGCCGCGAAGCTCGAGGCCGATCTTCTGTGGCAGAAAGAGGAGTCAGCCAAACAGCTGGCCGAGGCGGCGAAGACCAAGGACGCCACAGTGAAGGGGGCCGAAGAGGCTACCATGGCGAAGGCGCAGGGCTTCCTTACCCAAAACATGACCAAGGCCTATGCCCAAGCCATCTCTCAGGTGTCGGAGCGATACCCTGAGGTGGACTGCTCGGGGTGGAGGTTGTTCCTAGGCCATGTTGAGGGCTTCAACCCTGAATCGGAGGGAGAAGAAGAAGAAGGCGAGGATGAGGACGACCATGAGGTTGAGGTCGTTGGCGAGGTGCAGATCACCGAAGTAACCCCGCTGGCAATTCAGCCCCCATCGGAGGGGTCCGTCCCCATCCACTCTCGACGCCCTGGGAATGAGGTCGACCCTTGATTTCACCTCTTCTTATCTTCTTCTTTTTTTTTCTTTTGTGCTATCCTGTATTGCCTAATTACGGACTGGCCACCACATTTTTTTTGATAAATGAAAGAAACTTTTGAACTCGACCCCACGTCACCTTTGAATAACCCCCCACCCCCCCCCCCCCCCTCCCCCTCCCCTTTTTTTGTTTGCTTGAAATTTGGCTAAGTGTTTAAACGACGAACTCCCGCTTTAATGCGTGTAGCTTTTATTCAGGGTTCGGACGAGGAGTGAACTTTTGATCATTTACTGAGCTCCGTTATTTGCCTTGATCTTTTCAGCTTGCCGAGCCGAACCCACTCGCTCCGAGGAGGAGTTTGGTTTCGAGGATAGCTTGGGGTCGACGAGGTTGAGTCTGGCCAGGGATCAAGAGTGCCTTTATGAGGTCGAGTTAGGATTGCGCAGGGCTGAGAGCGAGTGGAACCACTTGCAGGTGATCTTGAGCCAACGGGACATTGAGATTCGGCGACTAGAGGGTCGGCTCGCCGAGATCCCTCCTGTGGGCGAAGAGGATGGCTCGTCGATAGCTTTTACAAACGGGCTAAGATTGAAGTGTCTCCAGCTCTCTCTGTCGAAGATGACAGCGGAGAGGGACGATATGCTCACCGAGGTGCACCACTTGCAGATAGTGGAGGCCGAACTTCTGGCGGAGGAAGAGGAGCTGACCAAGGCGGTGGGCAGGTTGATGACCGAACGTGATGAGCTGACGGCAGAGGTCGATGCGTTGAAGAGAGCCACAGTGGATAGGGGCATCGAAGTCACTCACCTCTGCCAGATTATCGCCCGTCGCCCTAGCGTTCCGAGCTCCGCCGTGCCTCCTCGCTTCGAGGTAGAGGCAGGAGACGAGTCTCTGAAACAGAGGATCGCTGAGTTGGAGGTTGAAGTGGCACGCCTAAAGCCACACTCGGGGCCAATTAACGTCAGGAGCACTTCATGCACTCGCGAGGAGGGAGAGCGAGGCATTTCATTTTATGAGCTCGCGACATGCTCTCCCGTAGGTCGACCAAGTTCGGGTGATGCCCAAAGTGGCATGGCGATTTCATCGAGCGGGGCATCCGTCGGGGCAACTGTCAGGAGCAGTGCCGAGGACACTTCTCAATTCGCCGGTTTAGGGACGAGTACCAGGGTCAAGCGTCGCCGCCCTCGGGTGTCTTTGAAGCAAAATATCCCTGTGCCAAGGAAGCGCTGAAGATTTTTTTTTGTTTTTCAAGTTTTGTATTTCGCCTAAGTGTAACGAGTCGGCATTGTAGTTTTTGCTTTTGGAAGTCTTGTAGCTCGGTTGTAGAGAAGATGCCGCTTTGTAATCGTCTCCCTGCACTTAATTGAAATGATGTTTTTTCTTTCTTGAACTTGTGCATTTTTGAACCCTTTCTATTGTTGTGTTACTCGTGACTGTCTTTAGCGGGCCGAGGTCCGAAGATAAACTTTCGCTCGTTTGGGCCTCAGGGGTGTCGGTGCCAAGAATGCTCGACAATGTGTGCTGAAGCCCAGAGCAAGGTTTTTTGCTTGTTTGGGCATCGGTGCCAAGAGCGCTCGGCAATGTGTGCCGAAGTCGAGAGCAAGGTTTTCGCTTGTTTGGGCATCGGTGCCAAGAGCGCTCGACAATGTGTACCGAAGCCGAGAGCAAGGTTTTCGCTTGTTTGGATGTCTGTGCCAAGAGCGCTCGACAATGTGTGCCGAAGCCCAGAGCAAGGTTTTTTGCTTGTTTGGGCGTCAGTGCCAAGAGCGCTCGGCAATGTGTACCGAAGCCAAGAGCAAGATTTTCGCTTGTTTGGGCGTCGGTGCTAAGAGCGTTCGACGATGTGTGCCAAAGCCCAGAGCAAGGTTTTTTGCTTGTTTGGGCGTCGGTGCCATGAGCGCTCGGCAATGTGCGCCGAGGCCCAGAGCGAGACTAGGCGGGCCGAACGCTGCTTTGCACCTCTTGGCTCGTGAATCCGTGTGAGCGAGTTTCTTGCAGTGGAGAGCCGCCTATTGGAGGATTACTTCAACTTTAAATGAACTATAAGAACCGGAGGTTAGCTCCTTAGGGTCCTGGGCATGGGTCGTCAATATACGAGATTCTAGAGGTGACTTCATGGTCCAGTATTTGATCAAGAACTAGGGCTGTCGTGGACCTTCGACTTCGCTTTTTGAAAAAACTGAGGACTGTCCGGGCTTGGATTTCACCGAAGTCTTCCACAAGTTCATGTTAGAAGCTGATACCTCCTCTTGAGGAAACATGAAGAATATAGCAAATTCATATCAATGACCTTCCAATCCGTGAGGATCAAGAGATGTAGTGTACCAAGACTAGCATACGAATGGTAGATCTAGCATCAGCTTCTCCCATGTTTAGTTTAGTTGTAAGGCTTTCGCGCTCGGCGGTAAAACGAGAGTATATTTCAACGGTTGTGGGAGCAATTCCGAATGGCGAACCACTTCTAGCTCACTTAAGAGCGAGCTTGTGAAGAATGGCGAACCACTTCTAGCTCGCTTAAGAGCAAGCTTGCGACGCGGAGTCGGGCCAAGTTTTGGACTCCGAACTCGTCGTTTGAGAATGTTTCAACGGTTGTGGGAGCAATTCCGAATGGCAAACCACTTCTAACTCGCTTAAGAGCGAGCTTGCGAAGCGGAGTCGAGCCAAGTTTTGGACTCCGAACTTGTCGTTTGAGAATGTTTCAACGGTTGTGGGAGCAATTTCGAATGGCGAATCACTTCTAGCTCGCTTAAGAGAGAGCTTGCAAAGCGGAATCGAGCCAAGTTTTGGACTCCGAACTCGTCGTTTGAGAATGTTTCAACGGTTGTGGGAGCAATTCCGAATGACGAACCACTTCTAGCTCGCCTAAGAACGATCTTGCGAAGTGGATTCGAGCCAAGTGTTGGACTCCGAACTCGTCGTTTGAGTATAAAGAAGGTAAAAACAGAGAGATACAAGCAGTTCATAAGTAAAATATGAAAAAATGTTCTTTATTGAAAACTAATACTCGGCTGCTTCTAAGTTGCGAGCCGTTATTACATTAGAGAAATAAAGAAGCAAAAGTAAAATACAAGTGAAGGGAAAGGAACGGTTCGACATCTGACAATACCCGAAGAGGCATTCACACGCTCTCTTGGTACTTCAAGAGATGGTCGGCATTCCAAGTCCTGGAGATCTCTCTTCCTTCAAGGTCTTCTAGACGGTATGTCCCAGGCCGAACCACTTTGGTGATCTTGTAGGGTCCTTCCTAATTTGGAGCTAGCTTACTTTTCAGCCTGGGGAATGAAATAGCTAACTTTCTGAGGACCAATTCCCCTTCTTTGAGGTTCGTGTGACGGACCCTCTTATTATAAGCCAGCTCGATCCTCCTTCGGTAGCTTTGTTGGCGAATCGAAGCTCTTTCACGGAGCTCATCAATCAGATCCAAATTTGCCCAAAGCTCTTTGGCATTCTGCTCTTCTTCATAGGCAATGAGGCGAGGAGAGGGTACACCGACTTCTAGGGGGATCACAGCTTCAGACCCATAGGTGAGATTAAAAGGCGACTCTCCTGTAGGGGTCTGTTTGGAAGTGCAGTAATTCCAGAGTACATTAGGAAGCTGATCGACCCATAAGCCCTTAGCGGACTTGTCCAGCCTCTTCTTAATGCCGGAGAGGATTTGTCGGTTGGCATTTTCTACTTGACCGTTTGACTGTGGGTGGGAGACGGAGGAGAAGCGTTGTTGGATGGCGAGGTCTTCACATAGAGCTCGGAATGCGGCCCCTGTAAATTGTGTTCTATTGTCTGTTATAAGGACTCGAGGGACACCGAACCTGCAAATGATGCTCTTCCAGAAGAATTGAAGTATTTTATTCTCGGTGATTGTAGCCAAAGGGTCGACCTCTATCCACTTTGAAAAGTAGTCGATTGCTACGACTAAGAACTTGAACTGGCCAGGAGCTGGGGGAAACGGCCCTAGTAAATCCATCCCCCACATTGCAAAGGGAATCAAACTTGATAGGGAGATAAGCTGAGCTTGGGGTAGGCGACGAATGTTGGAATGCTTTTGACAAGAGTTGCATTGCCGAACGTGTCGTTCGGCGTCTTGGAGGAGGGTAGGCCAGAAGTATCCATAATTCAACACCTTTTGGGCAAGTGATCTGGACCCTGAATGTGCTCCGCCTATGCCTTCGTGAAGCTCTTGCAAGGCGTATGTGGCTTGTTCGGGAGAGAGGCACCTCGGATAAGGTCTACCGTCAACTTGTGTGAAGGAGCGTTTGTACAAGATCCCGTCAACAAGGGTGTACCACTCCGCTCTGGTTCTGACTCAACGAGCCTCTTTAGGGTCTTCGGGGAGGAGCCCATCCCTTAGAAATTCTACCAAGAGTTTCATCCAATTATCTCGAAGTTGAACCGGCAGTGACTCCATCGAATCGGAAGTTTCTTCTTCTATGCTCGGCCTCAGGAGCACTTCAATCAGGACGGTCTGCTCGAGACCTTGGAGGGAGGAAGAGGCTAACTTGGAGAGGGCATCTGCTTGGGCATTTTCTTCCCTGGGGATTCGCCGAATAAGTGCCTCTTCGAATAGAGCCATGAGACTTTGGACCTTGGCCAGGTACTTAGCCATCCGGTCATCTCGCACTTCATATTTACCCAAGACTTGATTAATGACAAGCTGAGAGTCACTATATATGAGGAGGCATTGTGCCCCTGCTTTGCGGGCCATTCCGAGACCGGCTATAAGGGCTTCATACTCCGCTTCATTGTTGGAGGCCTTGAAGTTGATGCAGAGGGAGTATTGAAGAACGAAGTCATCTGAGCCTACCAAAATGACCCTGGTTCCACTCCCTTCGGTGCAAGAGGATCCATTTACATATACTGACCAGATAGGAGGCTCGTTTGCTGCTCGACTGACCTCGGGAATAGTGTTCTCAACAATGAATTCAGCCAAGGCCTGAGCTTTGATCGCGGTCCGGGGCTGGTATGATATGTCATGCTGGCTCAGCTCGATCGACCACTTCATGAGATGGCCAGAGGTTTCTGGCGTGTGCAGGACTTGCTTCAGCGGCTGGTCGGTAAGAATGACCACCGAGTGGGACTGAAAATATGGGCGAAGCTTCCTAGCTGCCATAACCAAGGCGTATGCCATCTTCTCTAGCCTTGGATAATGAAGCTCGGCATCACGAAGTACCTTGCTTACATAATAGATGGTCTTCTGTTCCTTGTCTTCTTCCCTCACCAAGACAGCGCTGAGGATTTGTTCGGAGGCAGCTAAGTAGAGGTAGAGTGTTTCCCCGGGGATAGGCTTACTGAGGAAAGGGGGGTTGACTAGGTAGGCTTTAAGCTGATCGAACGAGTCCTGCTGTTGTTGACCCCATTCGAAGCCCTTAGCCCCCCTAGAGCCTTGAAGAAAGGAAGACACTTCTCCCATGACTTGGAAAGGAAGCGCCCTATAGCTGCGAGGGGCCCGGTTAGTTTCTGAACTTCATTCACATTTTTGGGAGGAGCCATGTCCAGTATGGCTTTGATCTTCTTGGGGTTGGCTTCGATACCTCTTTGGCTGACCATGAAGCCTAGGAATTTCCCTGACGAGACTCCGAACGCACACTTGTTCGGATTGAGCCTCATATCATGTTTTCTTAATACGTCGAACACCTCCTGCAGATCGGTGACATGGTCGGGCCCACAGATGCTCTTCACAAGCATATCATCAACATACACCTCCATGTTGCGGCCGATCTGATTTTGGAAGACTTTGTTAACGAGGCGTTGGTAGGTGGCGCCTGCATTCTTCAACCCGAAAGGCATTACCCTGTAGCAGTAGAGGCCCTGATCGGTAACAAAGGAGGTCTTCGAGATGTCAGGAGGGAACATGCGTATTTGATTGAATCCGAAGAAAGCATCCATGAAGCTGAGAAGCTCATGGCTCAAAGTGGCATCAATCAGGGTGTCGATGCTTGGAAGAGGGAACGGATCTTTGGGGCATGCTTTATTCAGGTCGGTAAAATCGATGCAAATTCTCTAGCTCCCGTTGGCTTTCTTTACCATCACAACATTTGAGAGCCATTCGGGATAGTTGACCTCCTGTATGAACCGAGCATTAAGGAGCTTGTCCACCTCTTCTTTTATAGGTTGTTGGTGCTCGGGAGCAAATTTGCACCTCTTCTGTTGAACCAGTCTGGACCTCGGTGTGACACTCAGGTGGTGGACGAGGAGCTCTTCTGACATTCCTGGCATGTTGGCAGCCGACCATGCGAAGAGGTTGCAGTTCTTTCTAATACATCTGATTATGTCCGAGCTTAGGGCAGATGAGAGGGTCTTGCTGATAAAGAACTTGCGGTTCGGATCTTGTTCAGAGAAGAGTACTTCCTCCAATTTATCCACCAGCTCGGACGTTGGTCGGACACCATCTTGGGGGATTTCAAGAGTTTCGAGGGAGAGGACTGGACCCCCAGTAGAAGTCATGTAGCATTTGCGGGCTATTTCCTGACCGCCTCTGACTTCCCCTACTCCTGCCCGGGTGGGGAACTTCATCTTGAGGTGATAAGCGGAAGGGACGGCTTCGAGAGCAGCTAGGCTAGGCCGGCCCAGGATGACGTTATAAGCTGCGGTGATATCAACGACCATAAAGTCCATCGGCTCCGTTCGGGTAGTAGGAGTTTTGCCAGCGGTTACGTCGAGGGTGATCACCCCTTCAATAGTCACTGGAACTCCCGTGAACCCATGGAGCGTGTAGCCGGCGGGCTTAAGCCTGTCCCGGGGAAGCTTGAGTCCCTTAAAAACATCGAGGAAGTGGATGTTAACGAAGCTGCCATTGTCCACCAGTATCCTTGGTTCGGATGCCCACCAGGTCTTCATCTGAGAATGTGATGAGTACTCCGAGGCCTTTAGGGGGAGGTGTGCCATGAACAGAATTAACTTCTCTTATGAACGCCTTTCGAGAGGAGTTGGAAGAGCCCCCCATTGGGCCCCCATGAATGAGGTGTAGGACACGCTCCTCTTCGAATTCGGGTGTTCCATCGCATCGTTCAGGACGCTTGTTAGCCCCCGAGGAGGAGGAGGAGGAAGGTCGGTTCTGTCTTTTCTTACAAATTTGGCCAGCTACCCCCTCTGGATGAGGGCCTCAATCTCGATCTTCAAGGCCCGGTAATCATTGGTGTCGTGGCCATGGTCTCGGTGATAGCAGCACCACTTCTCTTTGTCCCTCTTCTTGCAAGGGGTGTTCATCTTCGGGGCAGGAGGTATCACCCCTTCCTTCTCAACTTCCATGAGAATAGTGGAAATGTTGGTGTTAAGAGGAGTTAATTTTTCGAATCTCGGGGGAGGGCGGCGCTATCCGCCATTATCCTTCTGGAGCTTCTTGGTTCCCTCTTCTCCACCCGCCTTTCTTTTGGTTCCGGAGGAAGGCCCCTCAAAGGTTGGGCAACGCTCAGCCTCCTCTGCCCGGATATACTTCTCGCTTTGGAGAAGGAGGTCGGAGAAGTTCTGTGGGGGGTTCTTGGCGTGGGAAGACCGAAGGCTGGAGTTAAGGACATTCGACTGGAATGCTGCTGCAGCGACCGACTGGTCGAGGGAAGCGATGGACCTAGCTTCTGCGGTGAACCTTTTCACATAGTCTCTCAGCTTCTCACCCTTCTTCTGGTTTAGGTAGAGTAGCGAAATGCTGGTCTTCTCAGTTCGGCGGCTACTCACGAAGTGGGTGACGAAGAGGGTCTCGAATTGCTCGAAAGAGAATATTGAGGATGGGGCGAGGCAAGTAGCGGGAAAGGTCTTGCACAGCAGAGCATCAGAAGCTTGGTGGATTAGCATGAGGGTCTTAAAGCTTTCGATGTGGTCCACGGGGTCGAACTCCCCAGAATAAGTCTCGAACTGTGGAGGCTTGAAGCCTATTGGAACGGGCGCCTCCATGATGGTACGAGAGAAAGGAGGTCAGCTCGGATGGAGGGTCCTTCCTCTAAGCTCTTCTTCTCTGTCTAGCCGACCCAAGCACCTCTCCATTTCGTGGAGACGATGGTAGACAGTGTCATCCCTTCGACAATAATCAAACGAGCCTCTGGACTCGTCTTCGTATGAGGGAGAGCGGGGGCTACAACGACGGAAGCCCCGGGAGTGGCGAGGACTAGGAATGTGCTGGGGGTGGCTAGGAGCTGGAGGAGGAGTTAGGGACCGTCGGCGAGGACTTTGGATCGGAGGAGGAGTGGGGACCCTCCGAGCATCATTATTGTTGGGTCGGTGATGGAGGGCTTGCAAAATGGTTACCTGGAATTGCTGGAATTCGGCTCGGGTGATAGGAGCATTATCATCCTTCGGTGAGCGAGGCCTTCTTCTATAGTGCTCGGGGGACTCTCTCCGTCTTTGGTGAGGCGGAGACCTCCTATGTTCTCGGCAATGAGGAGATCGCTCATTTGGACGTTGTTGGCGGGAGACTCCCTCTCGGACCCGCCTTTCATCCAAACGGCAGCGAAGATCCTCTTCCTTATGTCGATTGTTAAGGGTGTTGTGGAGGTCATCGGAGGCCTGTGGATTGTGAGATGCCATGGAGTCGGTAGAGGGGTTGTGCACGGAGACGTGGTCATGTTGAAGAGGTTGTTTCGGAGGATTGGGACGGGAGCCCCCGCACCGGCATTCTGAGGCCTGGTCTGACCCCGAGGGGGTTGGAGGGTCTGATGAGGAGGTTGGTCCTGCTGCGTGGCCTGATCAGGTTGAGGAGGGAGCCCCGCCGGTTGGACGGTCTGGAGGGGGATCTCCTGTTGTGGTTGAGGAGGAGTGGGTACATGGTTGGACCCTCTGGATCTTAGCTTTCGAGGAGGCATGGCTGGGCGGATCTGACCAACGGGAAGAGGAAGGGCTGCTATTCGCTACTTCCCACAGACGGCGCCGATCTATTACCACTAAATCTGGTGTGGGGGCAAACAGATGGAATTTGTAGATTCTTTGGGATATCGAATAGTCAAACCTGAAACCTTTCCGTCGGAGTTTGACCATGATCTCCTGCCATTAACTTGCAAAAAGTGCGTAACACCGGGGTTGATCCCGGCGACGCACTCTCCGAAGCTCAAGTCAGTAATCAGAAAAGATTATGAAATAGCATAAATTGGCAAAAGATTGACTACCTCTTCATAGTGGTGGATAGGGGGTATTTATAGTCACCGTTGGGATCAGATTAGGAATGTAATCCCTATTCCCAGTGAAAGGATAGAGAAAATCAGGGCCGTTGATTGAACACAATCAGAAACCTTAAGTCTATCCTGATGGACTGAGTTCATTATGGGTTGGAACCCGCACATAGCTGAGATGGATCCGTTTGCGGGTTGATAGGTCTTAGAGGAGAAGACCCAGTACCCGCTTCAGACCCATTTGTAGGTAAAATTACCTTTTCACACTCAGGCTTTAAGATTCGTGCTCGATTTGGATGGTCCTGATTTAACCCCATTTTTAGCCATATCAGCTATTATATCTGTAAATAAACTGAATAGATAGGGGTAAAAAAGAAAATTCTAAATAAAAAATCCAAATCCATCTCAACTCTTCAACTCCTCCCATGTTCCAAATAAAAAAAACCCTCCCTCGTTCTCTATTCCACAAACCCTATTTCAAATCTCCCCCGTTCCATGTCGCCCACATCTCCTTCTTGCCCCCCGAAGCCCCACCCGCCGTTGCACAACGCCCTCTTCTCCTCCCTGTCCCCAGAATCCTCACCCCGCCGTTGTGCAACGCCTTCTTCTCTTCCCCGCCCTGCGAAGCCCCACCCCGCCTCGTGCTAGGTTCCGGAACACCACCCTCTTCTCCTCCCCAACCTCTTCTCCCACGCTAGCTGTCATAGGGCTTCTTTCCTTTGCTGGATCTGGAATAGCCGACTCCAGGTAATTTCCCTTTGTATTTTCTAGGGTTGTGAATTATTAAATTGAATTTGGTCAATGCTACTGGACCAACATCCAAATATTAGATTGATGTTAGGGTTCCTTTTTGTTAGAGATTAGATTCATATTGTGTGACTGTGTCTTAGTATATAGATGTCGACTTCGATCAATATAGAATCCTCATTTTGTAACTATTTCGCAGTATCAATATTTGAATAAGTTATCAAGCATGCTACCATAGAAGTGAGTATTGGGTGCATCAAGGAGAAGGAACCTGTTGCTATTTTGCTATTACATTTTTGGATTTTTTCTTATCTGTTATGGGGAGACATTATGATAGATATCTATCATCTATTTTTAATTATTTAAAGAAAATTCTTGTAACCCCTGTCCCGTTAGTATGTATTTTTTTCAAGTATTTTTTCGTATTTTAAATTCTTAATATCTTGTAACTAATTTATAAATTTATTATGTTATACAACTATTTTATAAAACCCAATTATCCTTATAAGCCCAACTTCTCATTTTATTTTATTTATTAATCTGAGCCCAATAACTTAATTATTCACTGTTTTAATATTTAATTAATTTGAAGCCCAGGCCAATTATTTAATTTAAGCCCAATTGTCTAAATTATTTTGTATGAGCCCAATTCTATAATTATTAGTTGTTTTGAGCCCATAGACCAAGTCCACCTCCTATTGGGTCTTGATCCACTAACCCAAACCCAACTCTCTTGGTTGACCAGATCAACAAATCCCCAAAATTTGAAAATTGAACCCCAAGTTTTCAGCCCTATAATCTCTCCTCATTTACCTGACTGTTATAACCATTTTTATTGCCTTTTAATCTTCTCCACACAATCAGCCTTTTTGTTTCCCCCTCATTATGTAATCCCGTAACCCCCTCCCCCCGATAATCACTCTACTCCTTATTTTTATATTATTTCTATACATTTATTATAATTTAACCCCTATCTCTTTCTCCCCGTTCCCCTTCTCTCTCTCCCACTCTACCTTTCTCTCTGGTTCTCAGCCAAAAGCAAAGAACACCCGAACTCAACTAAACCCCTCCCCTATCCCCTTTGTCTTCCTCCGTCACCCTCCATCCCACGGATCACCGGCGACCACCATGAAGCCTCTCTCTCCTCCTCGTCTCCCTCCTTCAAGCGCTTCCTGCTCGAACTTCACCATTGCTCCTCCTCCGAGTCCCACGCCGCTCGACCACAGAAGCCCCCACTCTTTGTCTTCCTCCTCGCAACTCCACCGCAGTCGCCCTCCTCCTCTGGTGTCGCAGCATCCCCGCACCTCCGTTGCTCTCCAACATCCTCCCGAGCACCAACGGAGCTCATCCTCTACCCCGAACACCTACTTCACCTGCATCTCATCACTGCCTTGTCTTCACGCCTCCGTGCCCCCCTGCAACCTCCGGTGAACCCCCCTCATCGCTCTCGTCATTGCCGTTCAAGCCCCAAGTCACCAATTCTGTTTCCCCTGTTTCGGAAGCGAAATAGAGCTTGCTCGCCGGAGTTCGTCGAGGTCGTCGTCGCTTCCCGACCGTGGTGCCGACGTCGCTCCGTCCCGCTGCAACTGCCTCGCATCGCAGTCCTACTCTCTCTCTCTCTCTCTCTCTCTCTCTCTCTCTCTCTCAGTCGAATCGAGGAAGGAGAAGACGAAGGGTGACTGGTGGAATTTGGTGCTCTGTGTTTTGTGGGAGTGGATTTGGATTCTCCGTTCACTGTTTTGGCCCCCGATCCGGTGTAAAGAAAGGATTCCATTGGTTGGTTTTGTTATTCTGTGTTCTGGGCACAGCGGATCCGATCGCTGTTCGGTGTTCTGTCCCGATCTGCTGTGGGGATTTCATTGCTGAGTTGCTGGCTTTGTTTGCTTGTACTTTCTTGCACGTATTTCGCACGTGATTTTGGGAGTTCGCTGATTATTCTCCTTTGAATCGTCAAATAAGGTAAGTATCTTTTGTACAAATTCGTTGTTCTAGTACAAGCTTCTTTGCATAAATATCGCAAGTATATTCTTTGACTCTAATTCGCATTCATAAGTCGAATTAAAATCTGCTACTTTACATAACCCGTTGATCCCGTATTCACACACGATTGCGAATACCTTGTTGCCACATGCATTACATGAACACAATTAATAGACACATATGTATTCTTAGGATTTTACATGATTATGTGCATGATTTTCTTGCCCGAGATAGTAGTTAAATATGATATCTAGTTATTGTTGATTAAAATTAATAAAAGTAACAAGCCGGGGTTTAAGGGAAGAGATCTAAGTAGTGGACAATATAGAAGAGCATACTCGGACAGGAGCTCGTGGTTTCCCGATGCAAGTTGCAAGTTTACAAGTTGCAAGTTTGCGAATTATATGTTTATATGTTTCACGCTACATATTTACACTATGTTTGACTCGATATGTTTCACGTTATATGTTTGCATGTATCTCGATAAAAGATACAATTGATATGTTTTTCCCGAGTACGTGACCTATAAAATTCACCACTAAATCTAAATGAAACTGATTGTATGTAGCAACCATTTAATAAAAAGATGGATGCATGAAGTGCTACCTAGATAGATTAATAAAAGACATAAGATTAACACGTGCACTTGTATGATCCAATTACATGTTACATGTTCATGTTGACTTGATCTTTGTTTACTTGATTACTTGTTTTACATGCAACTTGTTCCATAATGCCTTGTTCATATTCTTGTTTACATATTGCATTTTTCCTATTTCATGACTCTCAATTTCTTGCTCTTTTCCTGTTTCTCTTTTGTTTTGTTTTGTACCTGTTTCCTTTAGCTTGTACCGCTTACGGCCCGTGACTTGTATTAACGGGCATCTTCTTGTTTCCTTTTTCTTTTCTTTTTGTAATAATGTACTTGCAGGCCCGAATGGAGAGTTACCAGAAGGTGTCGCTGATCAAGTGTTTTAGCCTTATTGATTATCATGCTATCTTTAGTTTATGTTTTATTTTATGCAACTCTTTATTGTAATCCGGGCTTGTTTGACCCGTAACTATTTGTACTTTCCAGTTGTTAGTTATGTTATGGACTATGTCATGAACTTTCATTATCGTATTGTGATTTTACATGCATGCGTGATTTATTTTATTATCTTGTTGTTGAGTTTACATGTACAGCTTATGAATAGTGTATTCGCATCATTCGCTGAGCCTCAGTCACGTGCTCGTATTCCCGCATTTTGGAAAGCGGGGCGTGACAATTCTAGAATTAATATATGACAAAAAAAAGCTGTGAGAATGTATAATTTTAGCATGGTGGGTACTCCATGCCTTCTCTAGCTGCATGGTATTACTTAATTTAGTATTCACTAAATAAGGTGTTTAAGTTTGAATTTGTAAAAGTGTGAATGCTTACCACCATTTTAGAGTTTTGGATTCTTTCAAATAATATTAGAACAATTTAGATTTGAATTCTATTACCAATGCTCTGTGTATACACCAATTCTCTGCAATTCATTTATTAACTTTGTCGAGAATGCGCGCACACACTTGTTTTTAGCTATTAACATTTTAGTCATCTACTTAATTAACTTGTCCATTAATTAAGTTAGATGCATATATCTTGATTAAGGCCTATAATTGGCAACATTGGTGCAAAATTCTTATTCATTATAGTTTGATCCACGTTGTTGATGTGTGTATTATTGGTGTTATCTTGTTACTTTCTCCTTGGTTGTCATCTCTTCAAAGTCAGAGGAACTGGTGTGCCATTACAATGAATAAAGATTGGGTTCATCTTAAAAAGTAATCAAATCTGTCCCCAATTAATATTTTAATATATAATAGATATTAAGATATTACATGCTTTTTTGACCGCTATTTTATAATTTATAGAAATACAACAGCATATAAAGTGCCAGTTCATCAGTTTGTGGAAATAGCAAAGTTAACTGTGGAGGACCCAAACTGGATTATATGTCCATGTAGAGATTGCCAAAATTTCTGTCGTGGAAATGAGGATATGCTTTTTCTTCATTTGCTTAAGTGCGGAATGGATATGACTTACACAAATTGCATTTGGCATGGGAAGGATTGAATGCGAAGAGTTTTAATAAGGAAACTGTATTGCCATATAAGATAATTGAAGATGCATATGTTGATAATGAAGGTATTCCTGAACATAATGGTAAAGAGAGAGAGATGATGACTTAACAAATATGTTGAAGGACGCCAATACTCCTTTATAACAAAATAATGGTTGCACTAAATACACTAGGTTATCAGCAACAATTACTCTATATAAGCATAAATCAATGTATGGTGTTTCTAAAAAATGCTTTAATCATCTTTCGGAGATATTACATGACATGTTACCTAATGAAAATACAATTTCAGAATCCGCACGAGTTGCGTTGCGATTAATTAAGTCATTTAAGCTTGATTGTGAAATCAAACATGCATGCGTCAACGACTGTTACCTATTTAGAGGTGAGTTCAAAGGTGATGATGAATGTAGGAAGTGTCATGAGTCACGGTGGAAGAAGGATCTTCGGACTAAGGAGATTCTAATTGGAGTTCTCGTTAAGATTTTGAGGTATTTTCCAATAATTCCAAGGTTTAGAAGAATGTTTAAAACATCAGAACTTGCTGAAAATTTACGATGACATCACAATCATAAAAGTGAAGATGATAAAATTAGGCACCCTGTGGACTCTTTGGCTTGGAAAACAATTAACAATAAATGGTCATCTTTCGCCACTCAGCTGCGTAACCTTAGACTTGGTCTGACTGCAGATGTGTTTAAGTCCTCCGTGGTCTTAGCTCCTCACATAGTTGTTGGTATGTGATGCTGGTAATATATAATCTTTCACTAGGGTTATGCATGAGAAAGGAACATATTATGTTATAATTGTTGATTTCAGGACCAGAATAATCAGGAAATGACATTAGTTTTATTTACAACCCTTAATAGATGACTTGCAGGTTTTATTTGATGTGGATGTATAGACATATGATGCTTTCACCAAAACTTTTTTCAACTTGAAAGCAATTTTAATGTGGACAATAAATAACTTTCCAGCTTATGGTAACCTAGCTGGATGTACTACGAAGAAAAAACTAGCATGCCCCATATGTGGTACTAATACTTATTCTAAATGGTTGAAATATAGTAAAAAAAATTATTTACCTGAACCATAAGTGGTTTCTTGGACCAAAACATGCATTACGGTTCAAGAGAAGTTGGTTTGATGGAAAATAAGAGATTGAGGAGTCACCTAGATTAATGGTCGGGTCAAGAATTTTGAATGAGATAAAAAATATTGAAAATGGTTTTGGGAATGGGTCAAAGAAAATAAGAGAAAGTTGCAAACTGTACAGATCTGGAAGAAGAAGTCAATATTTTTGACTTGCCTTACTGGGAGGTAATATATATAACCCACTTTATTTATCTTATTATCTAGTTTTTAATATTTTTTTTGGCGAACTGTCAGTATTACATTTCTTACATTTCTCAACTATTTTCTTTTAGTTCAATTTTAGCATTTAGTGCCGTATCATAATTTGGATGTAATGCACGTTGAAAAGAATGTGTGTGATAGCATTATTAGTACTTCGCTGAATGTGAAGGGAAAGTCAAAGGATGGGATAAATTCACGTATGAATTTGGAAGACATGGGAATTAGACATGACTTGCATCTAAAACGGGAAAATGGAAAGGGAACTCATCTAACGCCTGGGCCACACACTCTTTCAAAAAAGGAACAACAACTGTTTTGCATACGGTTATTTGACCTTAAGGTACCTGATGGTTATAGGTCAAATATTGGAAACTGTATATCAGTGGATGAGTGTAAAATTGCTGGCCTCAAGTCTCATGATCATCATATGTTAATGCAATAATTGTTGCTTGTTGCATTAAGAGGTTTTCTCTCAAAAGGGCCTAGAAATGCTTACTCGAAGCATAAGAAGCAAAAGAAACATAAGAAGGTAAGAATACTGAATTTTCATTTGACAGCTGATTAGATTAAACATAAGAGATTTATAATTTCATTTGTTATTTTACAGTGTGTGGTTCAGCAAGATAGTGATGTTGATCACAATGAAGAGGATAATGAGGCTGGTCTGGAGGAAGAAGATAGTGATAATCAAGATGAAGAGGGTAGTGATGATGAGGAAGAAGATTGTACAGATTATGAAGGTGGGGATGATTGGGATAGTGATGATAATATGGATACTGATTGTTTAAATGATAGTGACAATGATAGTGATGAGGAGGATAAGGATAAAGATAAGCACTCAAATGAGCGTAATAAGGATCCTTTATCACCTAAGTATCATTGTATTAGTAGGTGATAAAGGATCCTTTTTACGTGTACATATATATATATATATATATATATATATATATATATATATATATATATATATATATATATCTTACACTTTTAATAACTTTTTTTTATATTTTTTCATGTTAGTCACTCAATTGAAGAAGTAATCGTAGAAGTAGAAAGTGTGAATTGTTAAACTGAGAGGCACCGACTGAAGTGGTTGCAATTGGGCGATGGGTGACAAACGATCGTGAGGTGGTAGTGCACTATGTACCCCTTGGGAAAAATGCTTCCAAATTTTGGGTGGATGAGGTTAGACAACCTTCAGCACCGTTATTTAGGCGAGGTGGTGGTGTAGATACTGTAGATGATGATATGGGACTTGCAATTGCATGGTTGACTGACCACATCAAGATGTTCGATGCTAACTAGGTATGTTACTTTTCTTCTATAAAATTATATCAACTTGATTGCAACATGTAAATTTTATCGAACAAAGAAATTTAACATGCAATTAAATGCCACATAGAACTTGCTTCGTTTTGATGTTAGTGACTAGACATGAACTTGTTGCCATGAAATGCCCTTTCAATTTTAACTGCACATGAAATGTTTGTTGAGTTCTATTCATCTATTAAGACTATTATAGAAGAACAAGAGGAACTTCAACTAATTTCAGTATTCTTACACTCAGCTCTTGGCATTCATGTTCACTAACCAACTTTTATTGATTAGCGCATTTAAGCTCAAGGAGAGGAGACTTCTTGATACATCGAGCCAATAGTGAGGCTAGTTTACTTAACACACTGATAACCAAAGCACTTAATTATACATATATGCACCAAATTTCCAATTTCAGTCAATAAAATACCAAACTTCCGACAGGATATTAACAATCGGTTGAGTAGAGTGAACGATGAATATTTAAACTTTGCTTTTATGCATAGCTCTTAATGTATATATGTACATGTACCTTTTTCCTCATTGAGATACAAGGAAGGAAGAAACACAAACAACACCTTTCATCAGGGAACTACTAAAGACTGCCATTCAGTTGATGCATTTCATAAAACATAATGAATCGTACATCTGAATCTTCTCAGACAAAACTAGATTTTCTTGTCATTTTAAACATTAAATTCATGTTGTCAAAATAAACAAGCCAGATGCATGGCCCCAAAACTGCAACTATAGTTGCAGCTACTGCACTTAAATTGCAATTGCAATATTGGTAAAAGTTCCAAGTGCAAGTTAATTGTACTAAGAATTATTACTCATCTTCCACTTGCAATTCACCCAAAATGAGTTGCAAGTGAGGCATCGTTTGCAACTAAAAAGTAATGCAATCTAAAATGTAATTTAATTTTAGTTGCAACCTTAAGTGAATTTTCCAGTAGAAGCAGTCTGTAGGCATCTTGCGTGTCAGTTCAACCTTGCCAAGTTTCGATATTGTACCCTGAACCTCAGATGCAGAACTAGGTGGACAATATAATGTCAGAATTATAATTCATCGCAGAAATCTTTTATGTCCATTGATCAATATTTTGATTTTCCAATCATTTGACTCTATTAGAATGAACTTTATACAAGTGATCAGCAAGAGAGTACAATCTTGTTTAGTCCTTAATGAAATTGTATGAACATTCGTGCTTAATTCTTTTTCCATTATTAATAACACTTTGACATTTTTTCTTCTCCATTTGCAGGTTGGAGATGTCGTGGATGAATCGAAGAGTGCGAGTTGTGTTGATGTTAGTCACTTAAGGGTTTTTTGTCATCGATCAGTTTTAAGTTTATGTATTGGATGTACTTTTTATAAGTTTATTGTACGGATTGAAGTTTATTGTATGGATTTTTCTATGATACTATGTTTTGATACACTTGTACACAAATTTGCAAAAATTTTATAGTTTTAATGGTGTATTGACATTTTCTATAAACCAATTTTTATTTGCATCCGGAGAAATTTCTATTTTGTATACAAATAAAAAGAAATAGAGTTCCTAAAACGCTGTAAAAAAAACACCGTTGTCAAAACGATAGCGTTTTAAAAATGTTGTATGTCTGACTTTTTTTAAAAAAACTAAATTTTACGATGGTGTTTTGAAAACGCTGTCAAACAATAGCATTTTGCGAACGCTGTCAAACAATAGCATTGCGTCTTCAACACTGCTCTCTCTTCGATGGCGTTCTCAAAATGCTGTCAAAAAAAAGTGTTTTGAAAACGCTGTCACAATGACAACGTTTTTTAAAATGCTATAAACAAAACAGCATTGTTAAAACTCTATGAAATCTACAGCATTTTCCGAAACGTTGTTCATGTTACAGCGTTTTCCGAAACGCTGGCCATGTTACAGTGTTTTATCAAAACATTATAAAGTTATTATAGCGGGGGCTTCTATAGCATTTTCAAAACTCTATCGTATTTCTTCTATAGCATTTTACGAATACTATCAAATGTCATATTTGTTGTAGTGGTTATTGATGTTTTAATATATCTATTGGTTCGAGGTCCAATGTGGGTCCCAACTAATCGTCGAATGCGGATTTGGGTATTGCGATGTTAAGAGTTAGGGGCGATTGAGTTTCGTTCAACAAAGGATGTGGAGAGGGTGGAAGAACAAGAATGGCTATAAGGTGACTAATCAATTGCTTGGTATTAATGCTCACTATTTTTGTAGTTTTATTCTCCTCATTAACAAGTTTTGAGTTTGGACTACAACAGTAGTTTTTGTAATTTGGTATTTCACTTCATTAGACAATTAATTTGCCCAAAATTTGTTCACTCTGAATCTATGACATGGTATGAGACTAACACATGTTCATCACACAAAATAAATTGCAGAATTATTAGAAAATATCATAGACTTGCGTAATGTACTCATTTTAGTCTGTAATTTAATGTTTTCGATACTGTGTCGGACAACTAATTTGCCCAAATTGGGTCTTCATGAATATGTTTGCTATTTTCAGGGTAACATTTAGAAAATGATATATTAGACAAGTGTGAAGGTAAAGAGTTGTATTTTAATTTTTGATACATTTTCTGATTTGTTTCACTTGAATTTAAGTTCAATTTGATTATTCTTTCTACTGTGAGAGTATGTACTGCTGCAATCCACCTTTTGCATTGTCTCACAAAGTTTGAGGAATGAAATATGATGCTTATACGCAAATTGACTTTGCATAGGAGGACTTTTTCTTCTAATTGTTATTTGTTTTCATTTAGACTTTTCCATTCTAAGAAATATTATCAATAAATTTTTAATTAGGAAGAATGATGGATTGCGGAGGATGGTAAAAAGTAAGGGTGGCATACCGTATGGTACCGTACCATCATTACTCTACCGTCTACCGTACTAGAGTACTCGATACACTAATTTCTCTACCATTACTGTGCCAAAATTTTGGTACTACCGAGTTCGGTAATACCGAAATATCGGTACGGTAATAGTAGTACCATGGTAGTACCGGACATCAATTACCTCAAAAAATTAGCATTCATATAAATGACAAAAGAATGATAAATAAGCTCAACAATGGATTGCCACACTCTTTGCTGGCTGAAATTAACAAAGCAGGCTATTAATATGGACTTATAAAGGTGAAATTCACACTTTAGTGGATTGTTATGGCTAAATCACAATTGAGCTCCACTATCTAAAGCCCATTCACCAATAGTACCAAATAATATAAGTTTCTATTTAACAATAAAAGATGAAATCATCACAAAACTCCTTTGAAATTACTAATATCTTTAGGCATGTTCATTTAAAAAAGTTCTAAAATTCCCACTCAAAACAAATTAAATACATACAGGAATACAGAAACAAAGACACAAATAGTATACAGAAACCTACAGTTCAACCGATTAATTGACAACAGATTCACATATAAAAAATATATATATCCTCACAAACAAACATACATCACCTGATATAGTGATAAATAATCGACACAAAATTTAAGATCATGGATTAAAAAAACATCTTTCTGCAACATCCCCTTCTCATCCCCTAAATAGTATAACCCTCAACAAAAGAAATAGTTGAAGCCCTTTTCTGCCCAATCCTTAATCCACTCAGGCCAACAACAAATCAGGGGTGTAGACTTTATTGTTGTACAATTTCAGATATGTATTAGTTTCAATATAATGTATCTTTATGTATGCATATTATCTTCAACATTCTACAATATAATCGATTCAATATGCTACTCTATTAGATTCAGCATTCTGCAATATGATTGATTAAATAATCGGATAGCTTCAGCATATAGAGAAAGAATGACAATTGTACCTTAAATAAGGAAGATTCATATATAAAGAATGACAACAATATTATTATTTTCCTTTCATAATTTTCATGATATTTGGTGGGTCTTTCATTTTCTGTGTATTGTTCTACTCCTTTTTTTTTTAGTATGTGCCTCATTTAGAAGATTCATATATAAATCAATTTCAGGATTATGATACAAATATAATACATAAATAAGATTTCACCTATATTAACTCCTAAAAAAACACAAAAAAATAATTTGATAAACCAAATCAGAAGATCCTGTACATCAAAATTTCTAATTACCTGAGAATAATAATACCCAAGATCTCAAGAAAAATCAACAAGAACACGAAGAAGCTGAATCTTATATTAATACACCAACAAAACCCTAAGTTTCCCTAATTTGTCAAAAAAAATCCTCCCAAAATACTGAACCAATTGGGGCTGAAGAAGGCAGGTGACGGCGCAGCAGCGTGGTGCATCGGTTAATCGGTGCACGAGCCCTAGATTCAAAGAAGAAAAAAATGAAGAAGGAAAAAAGGAAGAAGAACTGAAGTAGTAGTATAAATGGGGTGAAAAATCGAAAAAGAAATAAGAAAAATGGGTCTGGGCCTGGGTTTTTTAAATATATAAATTAAATTTTATATATATATATATATATATATATATATATATATATATTAATTACCTAGTACGGTACGGTATACCATGGTATCAGTATTGGGTACCAGTACTATACCATATAATTTCAGTATGGTACAATACCGAGATTTCGGTTTGGTATTACCAAGATTTTGAAAATGTGGTATGGTAACGGTATAATACGGTATGGTACGGTAATATGGTATTATTTGACACCCATAGTAAAAAGCATGAAAGTTGAATTCTTTGGTCCATTTTATTTTTATTGTATTTTTTCATTTTATTTTCTTATGGCAAAAATGAATATATAAGTGAATATATTAGAAAGCTAAGGACTTGCATCAGATGGTTGATGAAAAGTGAAGATGAAAATTTGATGAAGTAAGAGAAGCTTCAGAATATGCAGGAATTAGAAGGAAAACAACATGCTAATAGTGGTATCTTTTCTACATCTTTTGTTTTGTTTGAAAAGTTTTGGTGAATTGTAGTATTGTATGTTTGTTTAATGGTTTGATCATTTTGTAGAGGCACAAGTAAGGAGTAATATAGAACAATTGGAGGCAAATATTGATGAACTTTGAAGACAATATGAGTCTTTGCAAGCAAGCTTTAGAATAGAGGAAGCTGACAAGATTGTAAGGAAGCGTTTGGCCCAACTTAAAATTAGCTTCTCTTCTCCTTTAGAAGAAGAAGCTGGGCCAAACGCATATTTTGAAAAGATCTACAGAAGGAGAAGTAACTTATTTTTAATGAAGAAAATGAGCTTTAAAAAAGCCCTCAAGAGCAACTTCTGGCTTCTCATTTTTTTCTTTTTTTTATCTTTTCTCTTTTTTTGGCCCTTCCCACATATCAAGCCCTAACAACAAAAATTTTCCCCCTTCCCCTTCCCCTTCCTAGCCGAACACTCGCGACCGGGGAACACCGCCGTCGAATGCCGTCGAAGAGTCGCACACTCGCTGTGGTTTGTTAATGGTTGCTTGTAGTACTATATCTTGCTCCATTTGAAAGATTTTAGACTTTCAATTTCTCATCGCTGCACCCACATGATTGTGAATGGGTTTCCCATTGATATTCCAGTGGCAAGGGTTTTCGGCAAGATGAAATGGAAATTTTCATGACAGTGAATGGGTTTTGACTTGGGCATACACTTGTCTGAGAATATTAACAGCAAAAGGTAGGGTTTACAGTTGAAAGTTGGAACAATAATTTTGGTGGTTGTGTTTGTGTAGCTCCAATTTCAGCTAATAGGTTTTGCTGACAGATGTTTTGGCAAGTGACAACAATTAGAGTAATTGGAGTTGCAGGAGAGTTCGATACAGGAGCTACACCCAAATTTGTGGGAGCTCCAACTGCAATAAGAATGTCCTTGTGATTTTAATAAATTGTACCAGTTTGATTGTTGATCGGTTAGTTGTTTACTCCAAGTTAACTATCTAGTTCTATTCTGATTATGGTCTGCCAACCTTTTACTAATGATCCGTCTTGTGTCTGTTTGTACTTAAAAAGGGAATTGCATACTGTATAATTTCAGTATGGTAAAATACCGATATTTCGGTATGATATTACCAAGATTTCAAAAATGTCTGGTATGGTAACGGTATAGTACGGTATGGTACGATAATATGGTATTTTCTGACACCCCTAGTAAAAAGCATGAAAGTTGAATTCTTTGGTCCATTTTATTTTTATTGTAATTTTTCATTTTATTTTCTTATGGCAAAAATGAACATATAAGTGAATATATTAGAAAGCTAAGGACTTGCATCAGATGGTTGATGAAAAGTGAAGATGAAAATTTGATGAAGCAAGAGAAGCTTCAGAATATGCAGGAATTAGAAGGGAAACAACATGCTAATAGTGGTATCTTTTCTACATTTTTCGTTTTGTTTGAAAAGTTTTGGTGAATTGTAGTATTGCATATTTGTTTTATGGTTTGATCATTTTGTAGAGGCACAACTAAAGAGTAATATAGAACAATTGGAGGCAAATAATGATGAACTTTGAAGACAATATGAGTCTTTGCAAGCAAGCTTTAGAATAGAGGAAGCTGACAAGATTGTAATGACTTTTGGAAAACGTCTTCCTTGGCATCCCCAAATTTAGGGACCTAGGGTTTACCTATGTCTTGGTGTTGAAATTTTTGGAAAGTTACACACATTGAGAATTTTGGGGTTTCCTTTCAATTGAAATAGAAAATATAGAATGATGTTGGTTTGAAAATGTGAATTGGTTAATCTACATATTTGTCATCTTTTGATAAATCGAATTATCAATTATTGCCCCCCCCCCCCATGTGTTTCTTATATTAATTATATTTAATTAAAGAGGGGATGCTTGATTTAAGAGGGAAGGTGGTTGAAAAACACACTATGGAGAAGGATATAGCAGAGTACATCAAGGAGTCCGAGAAGAGCCACAGCCCAACTTCGGTAATTATTCAACATTTTTTTTCTTTTCCTTCCAATTGAATAGAAATATAGAATTACGTTGGTTGGTTTGTAAGTGTAAATTGGTTTAATTTATAGATTTGTCTTCTTTTGATAATATTGTGATCGAAATAGTTAAGGGGTATCTCTAAAATTTTGAGTTCTAACTCGGTGAGAGCAAGAGCTCCTCCAATAAGAGCACTAAACTACCAAAATAGTACAATTCTCATACTTCAACCCTATAATCATAAATTATCAGTTGTACTATATAATATACACATGTATGCCCATATCCATATGAAACTTATGCTCCTTAATAGTTTATTAATTCAATATACTTATTGCTTGCAATACCAGAATTATACATACAACAGAACATGACAGTACAATAAAACCATGATGAAAATAAAAGGAAAAAAAGGGGGAAAAAGACAGGTTCAGAAAGTTGAATTCTTTGGTCCATTTTATTTTTATTGTATTTTTTCACTTTATTTTCTTATGGCAAAAATGAACATATAAGTGAATATATTAGAAATCTAAGGACTTGCATCAAATGGTTGATGAAAAGTGAAGATGAAAATTTGATGAAGCAAGAGAAGCTTCAGAATATGCAGGAATTAGAAGGGAAACAACATGCTAATAGTGGTATCTTTTCTATATCTTTTGTTTTGTTTGAAAAGTTTTGATGAATTGTAGTATTGTATGTTTGTTTTATGGTTTGATTATTTTGTAGAGGCACAACTAAGGAGTAATATAGAACAATTGGAGGCAAATAATGATGAACTTTGAAGACAATATGAGTCTTTGCAAGCAAGCTTTAGAATAGAGGAAGCTGACAAGATTGTAATGACTTTTGGAAAACGTCTTCCTTGGCATCTCCAAATTTAGGGACCTAGAGTTTACCTATGTCTTGGTGCTGAAATTTTTGGAAAGTTACACACATCGAGAATTTTGGGGTTTCCTTTCAATTGAAATAGAAAATCTAGAATGATGTTGGTTTGAAAATGTGAATTAGTTAATCTATATATTTGTCATCTTTTGATAAATCGAATTATCAATTGTTGTTCCCCCCCCCCCCCCGTGTTTCTGATATTAGTTATATTTAATTAAAGAGGGGATGCTTGATTTAAGAGGGAAGGTGGTTGAAAAACATACTATGGAGAAGGATATAGCAGAGTACATCAAGGAATCCGAGAAGAGCCACAACCCAACTTCGATAATTATTCAACATTTTTTTCCTTTCCTTCGAATTGAATAGAAATATAGAATTACGTTGGTTGGTTTGTAAGTGTAAATTGGTTTAATTTATAGATTTGTCTTCTTTTGATAATATTGTGATCGAAATAGTTAAGGGGTATCTCTAAAATTTTGAGTTCTGACTCGGTGAGAGCAAGAGCTCCTCCAATAAGAGCACTAAACTATCAAAATCGTACAATTCTCATACTTCAACCCTATAATCATAAATTATTTGTTGTACTATATATTATACACATGTATGCCGATATCCATATGAAACTTATGCTCCTTAATAGTTTATTGATTCAATATACTTATTGCTTGTAATACCAGAATTATACATACAACACTGAACATGACAGTACAATAAAACCATGATGAAAATAAAAGGAAAAAAAGGTTAAATAGTTAAGGGGTATCTCTAAAATTTTGAGTTCTGACTCGGTGAGAGCAAGAGCTTCCCCAATAAGAGCACTAAACTATCAAAATCGTACAATTCCCATACTTCAACCTATAATCATAAATTATCTGTTGTACTATATAATATACACAGGTATGTCGATATCCATATGAAACTTATGCTCCTTAATACTTTATTGATTCAATATACTTATTGCTTGTAATACCAGAATTATACATACAACACTGAACATGACAGTACAATAAAACCGTGATGAAAATAAAAGGAAAAAAAGGGGGGGCGCGGGGGGAAGACAGGTTCAGAAAAAATTGCTTTCACTGAGAATTGAACTCAGGACCTCCCGCTTACTAAACGGGTGCTCTAGCCATCTGAGCTATGAAAGCAAGTTGCTATAAATTTAAAGTGCATGTTATTTATTCGCTTTCATATTACACGTGATTTGCTAGGTGTTGGTATACATTGGCGACGTGCTAAGGCTCGAGTTGTTGACTCTTGGGATCCTGAACTAATTTGATTCCTACAATGTACGGTTGAGGGAAAATTTTGTAGGTTTTTAGGTTTCATTCTAAATGGCTTGTGCTTCCCAATCCATAATATCTGCCAGTAGCTGCTCATTTCTTTCCCATCAGAGAGTTTTAGAGAAACCCAGATGGTTCAAAGGGAACACAAGGATTTTTTCTCAGTGAATGCTTCTTCTTCTTCTTCTTCTTCCAGCTCTGAGGAAGACTGCAATGTCGAAGAATGTGCTCCTGAGAAAGATGTCTTGTTTTTTATCATTTTTTTTTCTGTTTTTGATTTTATATTGTTTTGGAGCTCAATTTAGCTCTTCTTATGGAATGCTGTTAATTTTGATGTAGGGCCTGTAGTCTAAGCTTCAATTAAAATTTGTAGAATACTTTTCCTTTGAGGTCAACTGGTTAAGTATGTTATTTCACGTCTGGTTCTCATGACACATTTAATTTCCCCACCATTTCGTGATTCCTGTCGTACAGTTTGAGTGGAGGAGAAGGATTCATGTAGCCGACCCCAAAATTTTTTGCTTTGTTCTGTTAATGTTTCATTTTCAACAAGGGTAGTTTGATGACCCTGGTCAATTAGAGTAAACAAAACTTGTCTACATAATTAGATTAATATAAGGAATATGTGTATAAGATTTGAAGGTTGGGAAGGTGAGTGTGGAATGAATGGTTAGCTGGGGAGAAAATGAGTGTAGTACTCGGTACATTTCCACCGAAGAAGAAGGGATGGACTGGTTATATTGAGAAAGACACTGCGGGACAGACTAACATTTACTCTGTCGAGGTTTGTATTTCGTACATCTTCTTAAATTCCCATTCTGAACTATAAACAGATATTACTACTTGTTTTAGGAAATCAGTTCAATTCGATTTGATATTTTTTGTTCATTAAAATTAATTGTCTTATACTTAGGATGTGTGTTACAGTTTGACCCTAATTGCTTTCGATACTTATCATGCATCTTTGTTTAGTTCTTGGAAGGCTTATGAACAAGGCTACTTGCAGCCTTTTAATTGTGAATTCATGATTCTGAAACATATCTCAACTCTTTAACATGGATAAGAGTAATGGAGAAAAACCTATGTTGATGAATTAGGAAAAAAGTGAAGGTTCTTCTTAATTTGGCTGTCCTAGAGATGAGTGCATGCATAGAAAACCTTGCGGTCTTCTCCATTCTTGATCATTAAGAGCCGGAGAATGTTGGTAGATTACATCTTGGCTTTCACGCATGTATAATGCTTCTAAAGCTCATCAATTTAAACTAAAACTTAAGTAATAGCATCCATCACTATTAGGCACAGACAAACACCGACAGCAACTCTCAAAAAACAACTGGGCAAACAGAGGCATGAACATACTCAAAAAATTTGAAAAGATATGGTCATGGAAATGTTAATGGAAATGTTAATACAGACACTGTAAGCTTATAAATTGTATCTAAAACAGTATATGTGAAGTACCCTGTAGTATATATCTGGCACAGATGTAAAAATAAAAAATAAAAAGATACGCTTTAACTTCTATAGCTTCACAGGCATTGCGTAGTTCATTACTAAAACATACCTGTGATTTTCCAGCCTGCAGTTTACGTGGCCGAGAGTGCAGTAAGCGCAGGTGCCGCACGCACATCTTCTGAGGGAGCTGAGAACACAGCGGCCATTGCTGCCGGTCTCGCCCTCATCTCCTATGCAGCTGCCTCCTCATTAACCCTTCTCCAAGTTGGTAAGAATTCGCCCCAGATTCAAACCGTGGAATAATAAATACTAAGGTCCGCCCCTCAGTTACTATATCAGCAAGTTCAAGCCTGCTGAGGTTGTGGAAGCTGCAGTAACAGTTCCTGAGCCTAAAACTGCTCCTACAGTGGAGGCTTCTTCTGAAACTATTGCTTCTGCTTCAACCGTTGAGACTTCTGCTCCTTCTGAACCTCAGGTTTCTGAAGTCCAGAATTTAGAGTTCTACTGTTGGCAATGACTTGCGAAATGAATAAGTGCAACTGAAATTTTGTATACCGCATTTTATATAAGAAAAAGGTTTTTTGTAATGGATGTGTGATATGAAGTACAGAGTTATCTATTGTTATGTGAATCATGTTCTTGCTTTCTGTACGTTATTTCCTTTAACCTGCTGGAAATTGGAATATTCATAAAAGGCAGAACTGAAGAACACACTCTTCGGGATAGTCTGTACTGCTGCCAACATTATTAAGGTAGTAATGATAATCAATTAATAAAAAAGTAAAATTTTAAATCAAAGAAAAAGGAAAAAAAATCGTCGCCTGAGAGATTCGAACTCTCGCGGGGAAACCCCATGTACTTAGCAGGCACACGCCTTAACCACTCGGCCAAAGCGACTATGACATTGCAAGCTTTAATAAGACTATATCTATTCAATTTATTAAAAATTAAAATTTTTAATTATAATGTAAAAATGCATCCGACTAATAGTGGGAGTCGAATCCACGGCCCTTCTGATCAAAAGTCCGACGCGCTAATCCACTGGGCTATGCAGTCCTGTTGTTTATACATTCAAATTTCCCGTAGTAAAACGGAAGCTCGGTTTGGCGTACTTTTAGTCCCACATCGGCTGGGTGAGAGTCTCGAGGAGGTCCATATAGGTATAAATACCTAGGGTGATCTTACTGAGTTCCATACTTACCTGGACGGGGTCTTTGGGTGATCAGGAATGCCCAGGCCTAGGCTAGCGGTCTTTATTGCACTTTGAGGATGCGCTGGCTTACCATCTCCTCAAGTAGGAGAGTGGACGTTATTATTTGTTGCTGAAGGGGTACGCGCTTGCGCGGCCCCTACCCAATTCTAATGTTTAAATTTCCTTAATGAACTGTATGAAATGAAAGATGCTGATTTGTAGTTATATCGTTATAGTCAACCATGGCTTCCTCAAAAGCCCCAGAAGCTTCCCAGGAACTTCAATTATCCAACAATGTCAACATGCATGTTAAGATTAACATCTTTGACAAAATGCCCGGAAAGAGGATACACAGGATTCTATCTTATGTTTGGGAAACTCTGGTGCAAGTAGTCGACCAGAACATCTAAAGACATCATAGACCTGTTATTGCCTCAAACTTTTGTGGCGTAAGCGGCCACAGTCCCTCTGTGAAGCTGGCCGCGGAGAGATGCCTCTGCATAGCTAATTAGCGGGCTGAGCTCTCATTCGTTAACGGAATTAGCCAAATAAATCACTCCACCAACTATGAACGGCCATGCACCACCATCCATAAAATCAAAAAAGAGCTCTCAATCTATCAATCCATGTTGTGTCTGGACCTGGTATGTTTCCATGTGTTGAGTCAAATTAAGCTGCAGGCTCCACTCCTGGTAGTGCCCTTCCGTAAATTCCTTTAAGTTTCAACCTTGCGACCACACTCCCCCCAGAACCCAAAAATTTTAATTTCTCATAAGGTCCCAGTGGAGTCCTAAGAGCAACATCTGCTGATCCCTGGTCGGCATCGTTTATGGTTGAGACTACGGCTGTATCTGATTGTCTTTGAGCCCCCAACTTTCGTTCTTGATTAATGAAAACATCATGGGAAAATTCTTTCGCAGTTGTTCGTCTTTCATAAATCCAAGAATTTCACCTCTCACTATAAAATACGAATGCCCCCGAATGTTCCTTTTAATCATTATTCCGATCCCGAAGGCCAACACAATATGACCGAAATCATGTGATGTTATCTCATGCTAATGTATACTGACTGTGGGCTTGCTTTGAGCACTTTAATTTTTTCAAAATAACGGCTGTGGAGGCACGACCCGACTAATTAAGGCCATGAGCGCATCGCCAGTAGAAGGGAGAGACAACCGGTGCAGACCCAAAAGGCGGACCGTCCGGCCCTGCCCAAGGTCCAATACGAGCTTTTTAACTGCAACAACTTAAATATACGCTATTGGAGCTGGAATTACCGCGGCTGATGGCACCAAACTTGCCTTCCAATGGATCCATGTTAAGGAATTTAGATTGTACTCATTCCAATTACCAGACTCAGTGAGCCCGGTATTGTTATTTATCGTCACTACCTCCCCGTGTTATGATGGGGTAATTTGCATGCATGCTGCATTTCTTGGATGTGGTAGCCGTTTCTCAGGCTCCCTATCCAAAATCGAACCCTAATTCTCCATCACCCGTCACCGCCATGGTAGGCCTCTATCCTACCATCAAAAGTTGATATGGCAGAAATTTGAATGATGCATCGCTGGCACTGAGGCCCAAAAAACTATTCAGGAATAAATGGGCAATAGTTAGGAGAGGTGAGCTGACGGCAAGCAGAAGCAAGGTTATTAGATACTGAAGAAAAGCTCGGCCAAAACCACACGTGCAAGTTTCCCTGCATGTGGCTCGTCCGTGATAACTTCTTTGTGCGATCTGTCGAGTTATCATGAATCATCAGAGCCCCAGGCAGAGCCTGCGTTGGCCTTTTATCTAATAAATGTGTCCCTTCCGGAAGTCAGCTTTGTTGCACGTATTAGCTCTAGAATTACTACGGTTATCTGAGTAGCACATACCATCAAACAAACTATAACTTATTTAATGAGCCATTTGCAGTTTCATAGTTAGAATTTATTCATACTTACACATGTGTGGCTTAATCTTTGAGACAAGCGAATGAATACTGGCAAGATCAATCAGGTAGCACGTCCTCGGAGTGACCTCTCGCATATGTCCGTTTGCCCGCCCGAACCGCTCGCTCCGAGGTGGGACGTCGTAGGACTGGACGGGATAGGATGGTGGGGAGCCGACGGCGGGTGGAGTGTCGCTCATTACGGTCTGTAAAGGGTCTAAAGACGCAAGGGGCTGACACCCCCAAAATCTCACAGTGCACCACATCTGCAATCCCTCGGGGTCCCTCATGCGCCAGCCGAGCATGGACGGCCACTGGCCACCAAACAGGGGAGATCGAGGACCACTCAGAGTGCTGCCCCTCCATGCCGCGAGGCTGGACCGGCGAGTGGAGCAGGTGGTCCGAGCATTTTGCAACGAGACACAGGTATCAGGCATAGGCAACACAGTAGCACCTCGAGATCACGAACGGTCTTCAGAGCGACACTAGCTGAAGGGACTGCACCGCCGACGATTGGCTGCACAAAGGCAGGGAGTCCGCTGGGACATGTGAATCCAAAATCACTCACGCGCAGACATGGCTACCGTCGAGCACGCTCTTGCACGCCCCTCGCTATTGCAGGCCTGAACTGGTAAACGATTTTGCCATGTAGCAAGTAGTGGGTCAGTGAGAAGCGTGCATCAGGGCTTTGCTGAGCACAAAAATTCTCTCCAACAGTGTTCCCAAACGTGGGAACATGAATCGGCCACAAAAAATTTCAGTGGAAACGATACAGATGACGTTGCACCAACGTGCATATATCCATTTTACGTTGCCAACAACCGATGTTCCAACTTCATTCTTTACCCATCCGAACATGATCCGCCCAAAAATAATTCTGTGCAAAATTCGGCGACGGTGTGCATCTGCCGCCCTGGCTGAGTTGACATCGCACATCCAATGCAGTGTAAACTGTGTTGCACATCCAATTTTTCTTACCGACGATGCTCCAGCTTCACCACATACCAACATATGCCCAACCGAACAGGAATAGCCCTCACAAAAAATTCATAGGAAAAAATAAGCCTGATCGGGGCAGACGGCCTTGCACATCGCAGCGCAATGGCGTTGCAACAGAATGCACACATCCATTTTTTATCCCCGACAATCGATGTTCCAACGTCATCCTCCACACATTTGGAACATGATCCGACCCAAAAAAAATCTCTGTGCAAATTCGGCACCCCCCCCCCCCGCGGTTAAGTCGACATCGCACAGCCAAGGCAGTGCAAACGGCGTTCCACATCAAACTTTTCTTGCCAACGATGCTTCAGCATCACCACATACCAACATATGCCCAACCGAACAAGAATATCCCACAAAAAAGTTTCAGCTAAAAAATCAGCGGCGTACCGCAAGTTCAGTGCAAAACGCAGCATCGGGGAGGTCGGGATGGTGCAAATGGTGTTGCACATAGAATTTTTCTCGCCAAGAATGTTCCTACATCAACATATGCCCAACGAAAAGGATCAGCCAACAAAAAATATTCATCTGAAAAATCAGTTGTGCACCGCCTAATCGGTGCACATCAACAGCGTCGGGACGTTGGGCAGTGCAACGACGTTGCTCATCAAAACTTTCTTAGCTCTTGCAGATATTATGGATTGCGATGCACAAGCAATTTAGAATGGAGGAGGCGCTTGCAATCTAGCTTTACTACAATTTTTCTTATTATTGTTTCGTTTTTTTTTTCTTTCTTTCTTTCTTTCTTTCTTTCTTTCTTTCTCTGTGTTGTTTTGTTTGGGTCAGCATTTGGAAGAGGAGAAAATCATGTTTTGGATCATGTGGCTAGCATTGGGTGGATTTGTTTTACCCATGTCACAACTCTTTTTGTGGGCCGGCTAATTTCATTCATCATCAACCGAGTTGCTTCATCGGCTGTAGCACAGAGTACAGAGACTAGCCCATATTAATTAACTTCAAAGGAACAAGCCCAACATATTGTGGAATTTCTAACCCATGTACCATAAAGATCATGGTAGCTTGCATGCTTATATCCCAGCTGCAATGCATCTAACATTTGTAACATTTGTAACCATAATTGTACTTGACTGTCATGAATAGGTAACACAGAGGTTACCTATTCATGACGTAGTCAGTTACAATTTTAAGAAACTCTTTCAACCATGCACACACACTTCAAATGGTTAGTCATCTGATCCCTTGCTTCGACAAAATTACTCTCCTCAATGCCAACACATTAACAGTGTTCATGGAAATCGAAGGAGATGGACCACTCAGACCCCCTCCTAAGATGAGTCCAGCAAAAAGGAACATAAGGAATCAGAACTGATGGTGTTAATTCCACCGGGAGCACGGCCATGACACAGAGGAGTGCTGAGACCTGAAAAAAGAGATTGAAGTTCTCATCCATCACGGTTACCTCTCCAAGTTTACCTAGAGGGACAAGGTCGAGCCTCCACCGGTTCTAGGAGCCAACAAACGCACAGAGAAAGATCCTGAGTTCCAATACTCCAGACCTCCAGGCATTCTCCATACCATCCACGATGACCTAAGGGCAGGGAGTCTAACTCCACCTGGAAGGTGTTCATCCAAGAAGTTAATCAGTGCACAACTTCCCCTTGCCAAGGGGATGGGGGTTCATGTAACTTTCTCAGACAAAGATCTTGAAGTCGTTCGCACCCCTCACTGTGACACACTAGTGATCAATCTCTCCATCGCGAACCATGAAGTACGCCACATCTTGGTGGATAATGGCATTTCAGTGAACATCCTTTTCTTGGAGGCATTTGAAGGCCTCCAGCTCTCTAGGGACCGTCTGAAACTAGCCGAGTACACCCTCCATCGTTCTTCGGGTTCCGGTCCAGATTGAAGGAATAATCACTTTATATGTGACTGCAGGAAAAGCCCCAGCTACCCGAACTCGAACTGAAGCCCTGGACTTCAAGGTCATCAATGTGAAAGCCGCGTACAATTCCATCTTCGGCCGTCCCGATCTAGTATCTCCTCATGTTGTAGCCTCATCCTTCCTTATGAAGATGAAGTTCTCCACCTCATCAAGGGTAGGAAAAGTTAAGGGAAGCCAAGAAGTGACTCGGGCATGTTACACCGCTATAGTGGGGGGCTCCGTACTCCCCCTAGATGCCATAGAACTCCCTTAAGAACGGTGTCAAGTGAACTTCAATCTCGTGGATGAGCTAAAAGAGATCCCTTTTTCCAAAGGAGATCAAACCAAGCATTTCCGAAATAGACAACCCCCCTACCAACTTGAATACTTGGAGCCAAGGAGGGTATGAAGATAGCATGTAAGGAAATTCACCAAGGGTGCTTTAAGCCCTCCTTTAGAATTTTTAAGATTAGTAATAAGACCGACCATTATAACAACCAAAGCATGTAATAAAGGCCAGTCCATAGGCAGTCACTCAAATTTACTTTTTAATAAAACTTTGTATTTTCTATTCAAAATTCTTGAACTACTTTCCAGAAGCAAACTATGAGTCTAGTGCCCAGCTCATATTTCGAGCCACACCAACAACTCATCAACTACAGGCAATGAATTAGGTGCTCAGCTCCTCTTCCAAGCTATGCCAACAACTCATTAACTCAAAGGTGGATTCGGAGTCCAGCTCAGCTGCTCCCACAACTCATTAATTCTCAAAGGTGGATTCAGAGTCCAGCTAGAGCTGCTCCCATAACTCATTAACTCAAAGGTGGGTTCGGATTCCAGCTCAGTTGCTCCCACAACTAATTAACTCCCAAAGGTGGGTTCGGAGTCCAGCTTGAGCTGCTCCCCCAACTCATTAACTCAAAGGTAGGTTTGGAGTTCAGCTTAGCTACTCCCACAAATCATTAACTCTCAAAGGTGGGTTTGGAGTCCAGCCAGAGCTACTCCCCCAGCTCATTAACTCTCAAAGGCAAGTTCAGAGTTTAACTAGAGCCGCTCCCACAACTCACTAACTCCAAAGGTAAGTTCGGAGTCTGGCTAGAGCTGCTCCCACAACTCGCTAACTCTAAAACAACAAAGCTTGGAGTCCAACTTTTCCCTAGAGATGCTTCCACAACAAAGTGAGTCAAAAGCCCAACTCGCCTCTAAAGTTGCCCCCGCGATCTCATCAACTCCAAGACAATAAGTTTGGTGCTCCCCTCCTCTTTTGAGCTACACCCGCAACTAACTAACTCCAAACAGTGAGCCACAACACAAAGAAAGCAAGAGTCAAGACGGAAACACTTAGGAGATCTTTGTTTCTTATCAATTTCCTACTACATGCTCGAGAGTACATGATAGATCCCTTGTTCATTTTGGCACAAGTCTAAAAGCTAAAGTACATTGGATCCCAACAACCCCTCACCGCTCTGATAACTTGTGACAAGGGGGTGGATTGGGTCTTGGCCTCATGACCACGAGCTCCCACTTGCCCATTGCTACGAGTCATGCTTGAAGTCCCAGCCACTCCACTCTAGGCATTCTAAAGGTTCCTCTGGGCCACTCGAGCTTCCGAGGTTACTTCTTTGGCCGTCACTCCTGGACCAGTGCTGCTAGGATGAAGGGTACTTTGCGTCTGCAACCCTCCAGGCTTTGCATCCAAGTGGAAGAGCTGCAAACCCTTTTCAAAGACCAACTTCTTAAGTTGAACCTCTTCACCAGGAATCCGTTCCCCTGGAATCCTTCTCCACGACACACAAGGATGTCTCAAGCCATCAAGATAATCCTTCATTAGGCGGGCGAACTTCAAGTCAATCCCAACCAACACTACCATAAAAAGAGTGACTTCCAACTCCATCTCATGCGATACATTGCACAAACGGGCCCTAACTCCATCACGAGTAACTTGTTGCAAAGACAAGCAAGCTTGGCGTCTGGAGGGCTCCTCCAGTATTCACAACAATCTGTCAATGAAGAGAAGGAGGGAGTCACTACAAGGTTAGAAAACAGAAAAGACTTCGCTTCAATATTAAGAAGACTCGGAATACCAACAACTCATCAACTCAAGGCAATGAGTTAGGTGTTTCGCTCGCCGCTCGAGCTCCTCCAACAACTCATTGACTCCATACAATGAGTTCAGTGCCTCGCTCGTTGCTCGAGCTTCTCCAACAACTCAAGGACTCCATATAATGAGTTTGGAGCTCCGCTCACTGCTCGAGCCCTTCCATTATCTCATTGACTATATACAATGAGTTTGGTGCTCCGCTCCTTCTCCGAGCTTCCTCAATAATTTATTGACTTCATACAATGAATCTGGAGGCAAAGCCCGTACTTGAAAAATCTCTTTGGTGGAAAAGCCACTCGGTGCCAGAGCTTCTCAGTAACAAATCTCCTCAGTGTCATTAGGCTGAGGTGGCCTCAATCCGAGATGATTGACAAAAATGATGATTTTTGGATCGTTCGATTGCATCAAAAAAAGTACAATCTAGGCACCAAGATCCGTCCCAAAATTCGTGTTGGGTTCCTTGGCGTGCAAGGTGACAAAATGCCCCTGAGCAGACCCTCAGCAATCCAAATTTGACCGAGTCCCACCTCGGTAAGGGATTAAAATAAACGAAGCTCAATTGCATGATAGCTCACCCACATGTTTCATTGGTTAGGAGGATGCTCCTCCAAGTGGGAGGTTGGGGGTTCAAACCCGAGCCCCCTCATAATTGCTTTTATTTTGCTCCGAAGAGCAGTTCCTCGGAGCCAAAAAAATTAGCACACCATGATCCAACCGTCAGATCTCTCCAGAATTCACGCCAGGAAAATCCAGAAAAATCGGACAAAGAATTCTGGAAATTCTACAAAGTTACCACTACCTAGAGAAGCTTCGAACAGGATTCTGAGCACCACCAAAGCTCTAATGCGTCCTCCTATTCTCTAAAAAAGGCAAACTACTCCTCAAAGACTGCGAAATCCAACCTTCAGGAGTGGGGGCTTGCGATATTAATATAAATCGCAAAAAACATAGGGTCGTACAATTCAGGAGCGCATCCTAAAACTCACATGGGCAAAATAGTAATTTCAACCACTACATGTCTGTAAGAGAAATTTAGGCTACTTTCAAGTCCATCAACTCAATCAAGCCTACAATTAGGGCTAATTTACAACCCACCAAGAAGAGTTCTTGCTAATTAAAAGTGGTCAACTAAATCATATATCTTAAACATAGTTATCAACGAACTCTATCCCATAACCATGAGATCCAGCAGTTAAACCAAAATATTCATTTTTAAGTCTATCTTTAGGAACTAGCTCTTATGCTATTAATACCATTCTCCTCCTCCATAACCATGTAATCAACTTTTTGCAGTTTTGCTACCAAAACTCATCTATTTTTCTAAGTTATTGACTTAAGCATCAGAGGGTCTTTCTTCATGGCCAACCCTGGTGTTCAGATTTTGTGCAAGTTCGCTAGTGACATCTTAGCCGACCAATCTAGATCCAGACGCTCTCAACAATTCATATCAATGAGACTTCGGCATTCACAATTCAGATCTAATCGACGGTCCAGATTGAAAGTTTTCTCCTAAAAAAACACTCATCATCTGATTGCTCCAACACTAGAAAAAAGTAAGAACTATTTTGGACATATTTTGTGGACTAGTCCACAGTTTTTTGCCAATATCTAGAAACGTCGTATTTCACCCTTTTACCACATATTGTGGGATATAATCCATAGTTCCAATTGTTTTAATGAAACTCCCCATTTTACTGTTTTGATCACATTTTGTGGGTTAGTCCACAAATTTTGGCCGTTTTTGCGAAATTATATATTTCTCTATTTTTGCAACATTTTGTGGGCTTTGGTCCATAATATTCGGCCAATTTCTAAAAATTCTGTATTTTACTGTTTTGACTACATTTTGTATTTCATTCTTTTTGCCCTATTTTGTCGACTATAGTCCACTGTTTCCTCCATTTTTGCAAAATTTCGTATTTCACATTTTTTTCCTTGGTTTCGGTTATTTTTGCAAAATTTCATACTTTACTGTTTTAGACAAATTTTGTGGATGAGTCCACAGTTTTCTGCTAATGTCTAGAAATTCCGTATTTCACATTGTTGGTCATATATTGTGGACCCACAGTTTTCAGTTGTTTCCGCAAAATTCTGTATTTTATTGTTTTGGCCACATTTTGTGGGCATGCACAAAATGTGGTCAAAACAGTGAATAGTTCACTATTTTCAGTCGTTTTCACAAAATTATGTATTTCATTGTCTTTGCGAAATTCTGTATTTCTTTGTTTTAGCCACATTTTGTGGGCTACAACCCATTTTTTTTGTTGTTTTTTGCGAAATTCACTTTTCTATGTTTTTGGCCAAATTTTGGATTATAGTTCACAGTTTTCAGCTAATTTTACAAAATTTCGTATTTCAATGTTTTAGCTACATTTTGTGGGTAGTCCATAGTATTCAATTATTTTTAGTAAAATCATTTATTTCTCTGTTTTGACCACATTTTGTAAAATTCTGTATTTAAAAACACTGATCTACCCACAAACGGCCAATTGTAACCTATATGACATTTTTGTGCCTATATTTTCAATAAGCAACAACAAGAGAAAGAAAGGGATAACACAACGGACCATCGTAAGAAGTAGCAATGGTATCGGGTTGGGTCCTTCACTACCCGGACCCGGAATCTGTTAAAAGATTTCTACCTATTTAGGTAGGAGCGGGAGCGGGAATAGCAAGCGTAGAATTTAGAATAGAGGAGAGAAGAAAAGTATGAGTTTGAATTTTGAAGAGGATTTAGAATTAAGGATGAAGGAGGGGGTGGGTGGAGGGTAAGATATTTATTTTTAATGAAATTTTTGGGTTTTTTTAACAGGTATTGATCCAGGTCAGGATTATTTGAGCAGATCGAAACTCAGATCCACAAGTACAATGGGTCCTGTTTTACGACCCAGACCCAAACTAGTATATACCGAGTTAGTTCCGGTCCGATGCCCAGTCTGGATCCGGTCCGGGTTGAGTCCAGGTATCTACCAGTGCTTGTAAGACCATCTCCAACCATACTAGCCATCTTTCAATTTTAGCAAAAATAGCTAATATAAAGACAAAAATATGTTCCAACGGGACTAGGTAAACCACTCGCCAAAATAGATTTCTAATATTCACTCACCAGATCTGGTGAGCATGTACCGCTCGCTAAACTTCCCAAAACCACAAAATTGCAAAATCACGGAAATCAATCCCGAAAATTGCGAAATCAATCGCGAAAACTGCAAAATCAATCGCAAAAATTGCGGAATCGCGGAAAATTGCGAAATCAATCGCGAAAATTGCAAAATCAATCTTGAAAATTGCGGAATCTGTAAAAAATTGCGGAATGGCCACATTTTATTTTGTATTGGGCTTTTTTATGGACTTTTATTTTATTTTATTTTGAACTTTAAATTATTAATGATTATTCAAAATAGATAATGGTTAAAGTGGAGACTTTTTTCGCTAACCAAATTATCTATTTGTTATCTATTTTGACTATTTTAGTTAGCCAAAATAGCAAAATTTGGTTAGAGATGCTCCAGGAAGCAACAAACAGGAAACCAACATTGAAATTTCTCGTTGACTGTTGGAATGATAAAATACTAGGAACAATAAACCTAACATTTGCATAAACCACCCTGGTACGCCGAAGAAAGCAAGGTTTTCCATGTACGTAACCAAGCCAATAAAAGGCGAATTCAGTGGCAATAAATAAGTAAATCCAAAGTCCGTAATTGCCCTTCTTTCACATTGCCAGTGAGGTACTGGTGAAACTTACTCCAATTTCGAAATAATTTTTCCAGAATACACCCATCATAACCACTCAAACAAAAGATATTAAAGAGAAAAACTGTCTGAAGACAAATAAATAGGAAGAGAGAAATATATCAAGTAGACTAAGTTCAATAGTCAAATGATCGCTTTCTCTAGTCAAAATTGAACAAGACAATTCCCAAGAATAAAAAACCAGTCTTACTAGCAGAACAGAAAATCAAATAGTGCAACTCAGTTCCAAAACAAACGCATAAAATAATGCTAAGAGTTTAATTTCTGAAGCCCCTGCTGTTTCTCCTTCCTCTGGCCTTCTCAAACTTCCTTCCCTTGGCACGGACATATGGCTTGGTGTGGCTGTGAGGAACACCTGGAGCTGGGCCAAAGTGCTTCACAGCCTCTCTCGAGTTCTTCGGGCCCCTAAGCAGAACCTGTAAAAAATGGTGACATAACGTGAATACGTGGTAATGAATGCCATAATTAGTATATCATGGCCTTTTAACTTTGATCAGAAGAACAATACATTCCAACATGAAATAAATTGGACACCAGCATGAAAACAGGAACAGTTTTCTCTAATAAAGTGACCAATATAATAAATTCAATGGGTAAAGAATAAATTACAGGTAAGAGTATTAGGAAAAGGCAGTATAAAAAATAAGTACATCAAACTGTAAGAAATAAGTGATGTGTCACAATTAATTTCATGGTCGCAATTGGGGGACCAAATAGGTGCAGCAGTCGATTTAAATGATTAGGGACAACAGTTGGTAATCGGTGCACCAAATAGGTACAACAGTTGGTAATTGGGGTACCAGACGAAATAAACTTAAAACGATACAAATTAAGCATGCTTCGGCTAGTACTGGCTTTAGTGGTATAGCATGTGACCCAACAAAACCCAAGTAAAAATGGAATGCAAAGCCAAATGTCAGAAATAGCAAAAACAAGTTAAATGGATTCAATAAAGGGTCCCCAACAATTGGACTCACTGAAATGGGAAAACAATTATATTTACTTGAATTTACTAGTGTACCAAAACTTGATCCTACGACACAATCAAAATATCAAACTACTAAAGTACTAGTGAGAGCATTTAAATATAAAAGTTTACGACCTAAGATTTTCCCTGAAATATGATAACAGTTTTAAAATAATGGATAGAAGAGTGGCGCAGGAATTTCTCAGGGTAGGCACAACGAAAAAATATTTTTATATTTATAAATTCAATAATTTTTACATGCAATATAGGTGTTTTTCTTTCCTATAATTTTTTAGAGACGGAAATTTTGTTACAATCATTTATTGATGATTTTTGCTATTTCACATTATATATTGAAAAAACGAGAAACAAAACATAATTGAGTTTGTAAGACAACATCTCATAACCAAAATTTTAAAAAAATCAAAATTTTGAGGCAATCTTGTGCTAACAAATTTAAATGACAAAGTTTATACTTATAATCTCTATTAATTTATTTTTCAACAATAAATAAAAAGAAATACACTCCAAAAGAGATTTAAATGGTGAAAAAAAATAACAAAGTCACAAGGATTTCAACCTGGCCAACCGCTTAATTTCCTAATTTCTCAAGTTGACAACAATACCAGCTAACCAACTAAACAATGTTCACTGGTTGATATAAAGCTATATGAAATGCATACAGTGAATTAGGACTTATACCTAGGTCCTTAAAGAAATTCAAAAATTCAGGGTAGACGGCCGCCTACGCTCGTCCCAAGGTAGGTCCACCGCTGATAGAAGATCTAGTTCATATATAGTTCATAATTGCTTTTCCTGGACCTTTCCACTAAGGAAGTACTCATAATGAGCTGGGATAAACAATATCATCATTGCTTCATAAATACTAACACGATAATCCATGGAATATATCATTTGAACGAAAGAGAAACAAAATATAGAGATACAAAATCGTGTAAAAATATAGAAAACATATTTACTCAGATAAAGTTTATTCTTTCTGCTCATTGTCCTTTCAATTATAAAAGGACTCATAATGAGCTGGGAAAAATAATATCATCATTGCATCCTAATGACCAAAGAAACAGAGAAAACTGAAGGCCTTTTTGAGATTCTGGAAGACAAATTAAGGTTGAAGTATAAGGGTAAAGAACATAGATCAAGTCAATTCTTTTTCAAGGAAACGATATATACTATAGAAATCTTGGAAGATCTTTTAATTTAAGGTAGATATGAGAGAAGGGAAAAAAAAGTTTACTTACAATTGAATCTAAGCATTCCACAGTATTCACTTTATTCAAACTAATGAAACGTGAAAAAAATCCTTTTTTGACATAAATTAAAAATCATAAATACCTTCAATTAACATAAATACTAGCATGCATATATTTATAAAGGTTCCCTCAGAAGAACATATAATTAAGAGTCATTAAGTTCAGTATTAGCATGGTTAGGTAAGCATCATTGGGAACCAATACATGACAGAAAAATAAAATATTTAATTAGGTAAAATGAGCAAGAATGGACTAATTAAAGATCCTATGGAACATTGTTTTTTCAAAAACAATACTTGAACTGATAACATATTATGTTAAGTTCAAATTATGTTCAATGATTAACTGTCTCCATTAAGGTAAATTGAAAAGGTTTATACATAGAGAAAGCTATAAATTTGAGGCTGTTTTCCTTCAACATTTAAACCTCAAAACCCAGAACATGTAATAACATCTAGCAAAAATATCAAAACAATCAAATTTAAATAAACATGACAAGCTAAACAAAATTTGTTGTAATAACAGAATTTAAAATTGGTTAAATCTTATTGTAGCATTGAACAGGTTTAAAATGAGATCACAGGAATAGAAACGCATTCATAGAAAAGGGTTATAGGCAAAAACAATAAAAAGCACTTGGCAAATTGAACTTTTCCATAGAATTTCAAATTCCAAAATAATATCCGTCAAAAGAGAAGTCACAATTCAAATTCGAAAGTACAAGTGCAACTTTCCCAGAAACAATAACAGAAATGCTACTAAAAAGATCACATACTTGACTGGAATGGAAAAACAAAATCAACTAAGGATTGAAACTTCTTTTCAAGTTTAACAAAGAAACAACTATATTAATAACAGATCTCAACTAATCATATTTATATAGGAAACAAAAGTAACATTTAGTAGGACAAAGACCAGAATCCATGCATATATGGATAAATAGAAATAGGAATCGAAGTTTTGCTGCAGTCGTTAAAAAGCTATTTGGAGCGACGGCACTCGAAGTGCCGTCGGAGGAATTAAAATTCATTCTTTTCAAGTTTAACAAAGAAACAACTATATTAATAACAGATCTCAACTAATCATATTTATATAGGAAACAAAAGTAACATTTAGTAGGACAAAGACCAGAATCCACCTGTACTTAGGTATGGCCAACAAATTTTGACCCTAAGAGCATTTGTAGTCGTTGAAGAGAAAAATATGCATATATGGATTAATAGAAATAGGAATCGAAGTTTTGCTGCAGTCGTTAAAAAGCTATTTGGAGCGACGGCACTCGAAGTGCCGTCGGAGGAATTAAAATTCATCCTCGAAGCGCAAATAAAAAATTACAAAAAATATAAAAAATTACAAAAAAAATCAGAAATTACGAAAAATTACAAAAAATACAAAAAATATTCCAAAAATTGCAAAAAAAATTACAAAATTGCAAAAACATTTCAAAAATTGCAAAAAATAAAAATAAAAATTGCAAAAAAGTCCGGACTGCACATGAAGTGCCGTCCGACAAAAGGGGGGCAAGGGACGGCACTTGAAGTGCCGTCCGAGGGTTTGTGAGCTTTTTGGGGGTTTTTAATTGAAAAAATTATTTTTTTTCAAGCATCAAGTGCCGTCCGACGAAAAAAATATTAGTTTTTTTTGTGCGACGGCACTTCGAGTGCCGTCGCTCATATATGGATAAATCTTAAATCCATTCTCGTTTATAGCAAACGACTGTAGCGAAATATGGATAATATGGAAATTTGGCAAACGAGTGCAGCTCGTTTTTGAGCCAAATATGCACATTATCGATATTTAGCAAAAGACCACAGATGCTCTAAACATCTAGAAACAAAAAACAAGACTCATTAGGCAAAAAATAATCTAAGCACTAGATTTCTCCATTGCTAATAACTAAATCATAAATTAAGTTAACCCCTACAGGAAAATATGCAAAGCAACCCCACAATTTCAACCCTCGAGATGACCACTATTAAACCGCATTCCCAACCATCTCCTAAAATGGGGATGGATCGGCAATTTTCACAAAACTGATCTGTAGGCCCCACCATCCCATTTTTTGGTGACTGGCAAAATGGAACCACAATTATGCAGTTTCATTTCGAAGTCGCATCCCCCACCTTTTTATTAAAAATTATTTATTTAGTTATTTGTTTTGTTTTGATTTTATCGTTTAAACTTCTTTTTAGGTTAACTAATATAAATAAGAATTATACCATTGTTAATTTCTTACGAAGATCTTCAAAATGATACCAATATTCGATATCTTCCGAATTCATTTTAATTTTAAAATAATAATATAGATCAATTAATTATATTAAAGAGAAACTAAAATGCATAAATATTTGTATGCATTGATGGATTATTTGTATATTCAACTATATGTATTATCTTTTTGCATTAAAAAATATTGTTGTGAGAAAATAAAAATTTGGAACCCTATAATGGGAATTGGTTGGAGTACACTTTATGAAACCCCAAATTAGAATATGCCAAAATGGAACCCCAAAATGGGGATGGGGTTCCATTGGAGATGCTCTAACGGAGGAAACCAACTCAAAACACATCAAGCTCCATTTCCCTCCCCCAACAGAAATCCTAACATACATTTACTCTCTATCCCCATTTCTATTTTAAAAGACAATGACCAACACCATCTACCTCTACAATCCGTACCATTCAGAGTAAATATAATTCACACATAAATATCGAAACATTTCCTCAAAATGAACAAGCAATCAAACTATGACAAACAAAATCATAAATTCTTCATTAAAAGTTTGATCTCCATACCGTATTCTGCCCAAGCGGAGCCCTCAACGCAAGCTGGTCGAACGTCAAACACTCTCCACCAGCCTTCAAAATCCTCGCCCTGGCAGTCTCCGTAAACCTCAACGCCGCAACCTTCAGCGCCGGCACCTCATACACCCTATTGTCATCCGTCACTGTCCCCACAATCACCGCAATGCTATCCTCCTGAACAAAATCCACAAACCCCAACAAAAATCAGCCCCCCCCCCCAAAAAAACCAAAAAAAACCAAAGATCCAATCTTTACCAATAAAACTCAACCGAAATTTCCAAAGATTGGAAACCTTACCTTGCCCTTGGTAAATGTGATGAGCCTCTTGAGCGAGATCGGCGGCTTGTTGGTCCTGCTCATGAACAGCCGCTTCAGAATCACCGCGTTGAACTTGCTGCCGGTCCTCCTCACCAGAAATTTGTACAGCTGTCGAAAAAATCACAACTTCCGATCAGATTCGATTACAAAATTCCAACTTTTAGCAAGATTCAACAAAACGATTCGAGAAATGGGGGGTACCTTGACGATGAGTTTGAGGTAGATGTCGTCGGAGCGTGGGGCAGTGCGCTTGGTCTTCTTGCTGCGGCCTCCGGCTATGAGATCGATACCCTGCGAAAAGAGAGAAGAAGGGGGTGAGAAATAGGAGGGATTAGGGTTAGGGTTTGACAAGGGCGGAGGAAGAAGGAGAGCAACGAACCATGGCGGCTAGGGTTAGGGTTTTGATGTTCCAATCTGGTGATGATTTCTGCTCAATTTTGTTTTTCCATTTTTCAGAGGGTAATTTATAGGGGTTTTCGATTTGCGGGTTTGCGTGTTTCGGGTTCTGGCCCAATCATGAAATTAGGATTTTAGGCGGCCCAATAACGGTTTAACAATTTTGAGCTTGGTATAAAGTTTTTTTTTTTTTTAATAATTATTTTACTATTATTCTTATTTATTGTGTTATCCTGGATATGCTGATTGCACTGATGCAATTCTTTTTTCAAGTCTTAATCCTGTGGATCGTTTGGGAGTCCCAGCATGGTTTGTTTCTAGCTCTTTTTTGAGCTCCCTCTTGCTGCTTTTGCCAGTGTTCATTTTGTTCACTGTGCCCGCTCCTCTCTCTGGCTTTATCATGTCTTGTAAGTTTCTTTTTTATGCTTTTTGGATGTGCATCTGACTGGTGGGACTCTCGGAATGTACACCTGATGCTTTTTGTTCCTCTCACTACTGTTAATGAATGGTTATTATGGTTGGTGGCCTTTTGTAGCTCTATTCTCCACTTTGCGGGGCGCTTATATCATTCTTGTTCTGTTCTTGTTCTTTGTATTTTACTTCTCTGCATCTTTGGTACGATTGCTTAATTTTTATCGGCTGTGCATTCGGCCGTGCTTTCGGCGGTCTCTTTTTGGACCACTTCCGCAGCTTCGCTGCGCGTGACTCTTCGTCCTGCGGGACTGGGCCTCTAAATGCTCTTCTCTGGGTGATTTGCGTCAGCGCCTGAGGTGCGTGTGTGCGGTCAGCCCGTGCGTGAGTTCGGTTTGCTTCTCTTGCTCGTCTGCGACTCCTCGACAACCCTTCAGGCTTGGGTTCTGCACTGGTTCTCCCCGTGTTGCCAGTTGCTCCCGGCTGCTATTGAGCTAGCGTTTTGTTACAGCTTCGTTAGTCTGCGGGTTTTGTCGTTCGTTTAGTTTGCGTCTTTGTACTGGATTATCTGTGTTTGTTTGTTTGAATGGTCTTTACTGCTTGTAAAGCTTCCTTCTGTACATTTTGTTATTATCAATATATTTTGTTTTGGCTGGGGTCGTAAGGCTCTATCCGGTTCATCAAAAAAAATAATTATTTTACTATTATTATTTGATTTGTTTGTTTGTGTTTGTATGTATGATTTTAATGCCCGAGTGATAAGTTTTTTTTTTCTTTTTCCCCTTTCCATTTAGTCGTTTTTCCTTCATCATTTTTCCTTGTATGTAAGCGTCATGCGCTAATCTGCATTGTGTGGCATACATTACCCTCTTAGACCATCTCCAACGCTACTCGCTATTCCTCCCAATTAGTCAAAATAGCGACCTAATCCCCAAAAATCTTCTCCAACGGCCTCGCCAAATCACTCGCGATCCTGGCGAGCTGAATTCCGCTCGCGATCCGCTCGCCAAATCTGGCGATTCGAATCCCGCTCGCCATTCTCCTTCTGCCGGAGATCAAGGGATGTATAACGGTAAGATTTCTTTCCCGCTTATTTAAATCGACATTGATTTTCTTCTTCTTGTTCATTGGGTTCATCTTCATTAGGGTTCTTCTTCTTCATCAGGTAAAATTTTGTGTTTTGAATTTTTTTTTTTTTGTTCTTGTTTTGGAAATGACTTTAATGCAATATGAATTTACTGCATTTTGAATATGAATCGGTGTAGCTGATTGGGATTTTATTAAAGACTGTCATTGTCATCAAATCAACTTATTCGAATCGATGTTAATTAGCTATCAGTGTCCAAATCAATTGAATTCAGAGCTAATCTTTTGTTGGTTGGTTCATACAACTTGTAAAAGTAATACCATAAATTTGTTTTAAAACGGTAATTGGAAATTGCTTAAGTTTGCTTATGGTAACACTATCAGATTACATTTAAGTAAAAATTGCTTATCTGCAGAATACTGCATCTTACAACTACAGATTACTGCCGCAGATTGCAATCAGATTACAATCAAATATATAACTTGCAAATTGCTTTAGTAGATTACTTAAGGTAAGTAGATTACAATCAGATATATAACTTGCAAATTGCTTAAGTAGATTGCAAATTGCTTAAGTTTGCAAATGGTAACACTATCAAAAAACATTAAGTAAAAATTGCTTATATGTAGATTACTGCATGTTACAGCTGCAGATTATTGCTGCAGATTGCAATCAGATTACAATCAGATATATAACTTGCAATCTGATTACTGCTGCAGATTATACATTTCTACTTTACTTCAGATATACTTTAGCTTATATTTCAGATATATTTCAAATATTCAAGTAACTTTGAGTGTACATCAGCTTATATACTTCAGATATGCAAGTAACTATGAGTGTACATCAGCTTATATTTCAGATATGCAAGTAACTATGAGTGTACATCAGCTTATATTTCAGATATATTTCAGATATACTTCAGCTTATATACATTAGCTATATATTTCAGATATACTTTTCAGCTTATATACATCAGCTTACATATTTTAGATATACTTCAACTTATATACATTAGCTATATATTTCAGATATACTTTTCAGCTTATATACATCAGCTTATATATTTCAGATATACTTCAGCTTATATACATCAGATATATTTCAGATATGAGTGTACATCAGCTTATAACTATGAAATATACATCAGCTTATATTTCAGATATACTTCAGCTTATATATATATACTTCAGCTTATATATCACTTTTACTTTTCAAATATTGACTGTAAAAAGATATTGACTGTAGGAGATTATGTAGTACTGTAAAAAGATATTGACTGTAGGAGCTTCTTTTCAGATATTGACTGTAAAAAGAAGCAGACAGATGGAGTAAGTATCAGATATGGAGTATAGACAGATGGAGTAAGTATCAGATATGGAGTATAGACAGATGGAGTAAGTATCAGAGATGGAGTATACACATATGGAGTAAGTATCAGAGATAGAAGGATGAAGTATCAGAGATGGAGTATCAGATACAGACAGATGGAGTATCAGAGATGGAGTATCAGATATCAGATACATTTATCCAATCGTTGTCATTTAAAAAAAATATTATTGTAACTATTTATTAGTAAATAAAAATTAAACATTTATGTCTAGCCAAAATATATAGCATGGTTGGAGTGGGAGCTTTTTTCGCTAGCCAAATTATCCATTTGTTATCTATTTTGGCTATTCTAGCTAGCCAAAATACCTAGCGTGGTTGGAGATGCTCTTATGGATTAATATATTTTCTTCTTGGTTCATATGATATGTTCACCTTAGAAATTACAGAGCATGTTAAGGGAATTCGATTTTTGTGGGTGTTTCAATAATCAAAATAGATCGCAACAAAGACACTCGCAAATAGCTTTATAGCTCCAACCAACTGTGACGGTATTTACACCCTCCTAGTCATTGTTGTGTATCTTCCCAAATTTCACGACCAGAGTGTGAAGGTATCGATGGTTGACCTCGTATTCAGGAAGTAGTTGAGTTACTTGAGTAGTCGTTTTTGGTCTTTCAATAACAATCCTAGTCTGTGGGGTTTAGTTAGAGTTTTGAATTAGTCCATTTTGTTAACACTTTGTAGCTTAGTAGTTATCTTTGTAGGCTATTTAAGAAGCCATGAACTACTTTAATAAATCAACATTTTACATCCAGTTTACTAGAGTTTGAGTTGTGAAGCAATCCTTATTCTCTACAAACTGGTATCAGAGCCCCACTGGGCCTGATTGATAAAAAGAGAAATAGTGAAACACAGTAAGATGAGTGACGAGAAGGGGTCTGCAAAAATTCCACACTTTGATGGTCTTCACTATGACCATTGGAGTGAATTGATGGAAAACCTACTCAGAGCAAAAGGACTGTGGAGCTTGGTCGAGAACGGATTCGAGGAGCCTCAACAAGAAGTGATGCTGACAGACGCACAACGGGAGCAGTTGGAGAATGCGAGGATAAAAGACCACAAGGTGAAGCACTATCTCTTCAGAGCTATTGATCGTGCAGTTTTCGAACAAGTTTTGGATAGAGGTACATTCAAAATTGTTTGGAATTCTTTGAAGAGCAAGTTCGGAGGGAATGCTCGAGTGAAGAGGTAACTACTGAACATTTTAAATGGGGAATTTAAGGTGTTGGAGATGAAAGAAAGTGAGACAATCACAGAGTATTTTTCATGGGTCATGGCAGTGGCAAACAAGATGAGAAGCAATGGAGAACAAATGCCTGATTCACAAATTGTTCAAAAAGTTCTCCGGACATTGACGGAAAGATTCACCTATGTGATTGTATCAATAGAGGAATCGAAGGATGTCTTGTCACTCTCGGTTCATGAGTTGCAAAGCACTCGTGTTGTTCACGAGCAGAAATCCAAGAGAGTCAATTGAGTTAGCAGTGATCAAGTGCTCAAGGTGGAAGATCGAACATCAGGTGGTAGAGGACGTGGAAGAGCGTCGGTTCGAGGACGAGGTCGTGGGAGAGGACGTCAAAGCTTCACCAGAGCAACGGTGGAGTGCTTTAAATGTCACAACTTGGAACATTTTCAGTATGAGTGTCCTAAGTGGAATATGGAAGCAAACTATGCAGAATTAGATGAAGAGGAAGAGTTGTTGCTAATGGCGTATATGGAATAACATGATGCAAAGAGGAGTGATGCATGGTTTGTCGACTCAAATTGTTTGAATCACATGTGTGGGGATAAAGGTATGTTCACTGGTCTAGTAGATGTACTGAAGCATTCAGTCAAATGTGGAAATAATACTAGAATGTCAGTGGCTGGTAAGGGTAATGTGCGGTTGGTGTTCAATAGTACGAGTTTTGTGGTGAGAGATGTCTATTATGTGCCAGAGCTTAGAAACAATTTGTTGAGTGTGGGACAGTTACAAGAGAAGGGTATTGCAGTTATAATGCATAATGGTGTCTACAAAATGTACCATCCAGATAGATGACTCATTGCTCACACTAGCATGAGTGCAAATCGGATGTTCATCTTGCTCAATGAAGGAGTGTTTGCCTCAAATCAACATCTTGAAGAGTGTCTCAACACAACTGCTGCAGATCCCACACACCTCTGGCATCAGAGGTATGGACACTTGAGCTTCAAAGGGTTGAGAACTCTGATAACCAAAAAGATGGTACGTGGAATTCCTCAACTAGATGCGCCTAAGATTACATGCACAGATTGCTTTACCGGCATGCAACACCGCAATGCAGTTCCAAAAAGCAGTCGATGGAGAGCAAGCAAGGTGTTGGAGCTCATACATGCTGATATTTGTGTCCCCATTGAACCTACATCCAACAGTGGAATGAGGTACACATTGAGTTTCATTGATGACTTTAGCCGAAAGGCATGGGTGTATTTGTTATTCAAAAAGTCGGAAGCTCTAGATTGCTTCAAGAAATTCAAGCAAATGGTAGAAAATGAAGCAGAAGAATCTATCAAGTGCTTGCAGACAGATCGAGGTGGAAAGTTCACCTTACTCAACTTCAAGTCTTTCTGTGAAAAGCATGGGATTAAACGCCAACTTACCACTGCATACACTCCTCACCAAAACGGGGTGGCCGAGAGGAAGAACTGGACTGTGATGAACATGGTTCGCTACTTGCTGGTTGCTAAGAAGGTACCCAAATCCTTCTGGACTGAAGCTGTTATGTGGACATTCTACCTTTTGAATTGCTGCCCAACGCTTGCTATGAAGAACAAAACCCCTCAAGAAGCATGGAGTGGAGTGAAACCCTCAGTTAATCACTTCAGAGTTTGGGGCTGTGTTGCTCACGTCCACATTCCAGAAGCCAAGCGAGGTAAATTAGATGACAAAAGCTTTCCTTGCATATTGTTAGGAGTCAGTGATGAGTCTAAAGGATATAGGCTATTTGATCCTACGACTAAGAGAATAGTGGTGAGTAAGGATGTTGTTTTTAAAGAAGATCATATGTGGGAATGGGGAGAGAACTATGATGAACAAATAAATGCAGATTTAGTGTGGGGAGACGATGATTTTAGTGATGATGAAAGTGAGGGAGAGTATAGAGAAGCAGGGAATAATGATGGTGAAGGGTGTGATGATGGGGAGTTCAACAGAAACGGAGAAAATAATGAGGGGAGTGGAGTTAGTAATGGAGAAGCTAGTACAGTCAGGGTAGAGGCTGAAGGTAGGGAGAGAAGAGCACCAGTATGGATGGGTGATTATGAGAGTGGTGAAGGGCTAAGCACAGATGATGAAGGAGAAGAAGCCGCAAACATGATGCGAGCTTATATGGTGCAAGATGGTGATTAAGAAGATCCAGTTCTATTTGAAGAGGCAGTAAGAGAGGAAAAATGGAGACAAGCCATGGATAATGAAATCAATTCTATTGAGAAAAACAAAACTTGGGTGCTTACTGAGTTACCTACTAGAGCTAAACAATCGGTGTGAAATGGATTTACAAGACCAAGAGAGATGAGCAAGGGAATGTGATCAAGCATAAAGCTCGTCTGGTGGCTAAAGGATTTCACAGAGGCAAGGAATTGATTACTCAGAAGTCTTCGCACCTGTGGCGAGAATGGATACAATTAGAGCCATCACTGCACTTGTAGCTCAAATGAAGTGGAAGATCTTCCAGTTGGATATGAAGTCAGCGTTCCTCCATGGAGAGCTGACAGAGAGAGTGTTTGTTAAGTAACCAAAAGGTTATGAGCAGAAAGGGAAAGAGCATATGATCCTTAAATTGCAGAAGGCCCTGTACGGTTTGAAACAAGCCCCTCGGGCTTGGTTCAGCCGCATTGAAGCCTATTTTGTCCGAGAAGGATTCAGAAGGTGTTCAAGTGAGCAAACTTTGTTCACCATACGAAGCGAGGAAGGCAACATTGTCATTGTAAGTGTATATGTTGATAACTTGATATTTACTGGTAACTGTGCTTCATTGTTGAATGATTTTAAGATGTCTTTGATGAGGGAATTCGACATGACTGATATGGGAAGTTTGAGTTATTTTCTTGGAATTGAGGTGATCCAAAAGTCTGGAGGTATCTTTATTTATCAGAAAAGGTACGCTCTAGAAGTTCTGAAGATGTTTGGAATGTTGGATAGTAAGATGGTGAGTACTCCAATTGTTCCAGGAGCAAAGATAAAAGAGGATAGACATGGCGTGGCTATTGACGAAACTCATTTCAAGCAACTCATTGGCAGCTTGATGTATCTAACATCCACCAGGCCTGATTTGATGTTTGTGACTAGCCTTCCCAGCAGGTTTATGGCCAAACCAACCGAGATGCATTTCCAAGTTGCTAAAAGAGCTTTGAGATATCTGAAGGGCACTATTGGATATGGTGTGTATTACAAGTATGGAGGGAACAACAAGCTAATGTCCTTTACTGACAATGATTATGCTGGTGATCTTGAAGGAAGTAAAAGCACTAGTGGGTATGTTTTTGTGTTGAGTTCAGAAGCCATTTCATGGAGCTCGAAGAAGCATCCCATTGTGACATTGTTCACTACTGAAGCCGAGTCCGTATCAGCTGTGCCAGGCCATTTGGCTGACAATAATTTTGAAGGAGCTCGGACATGAAGATGAAGAGTGCACTACCCTAATGTGTGATAACACTTCCACAATCAAACTCTCAAAGAATCCAGTTCTACACGGACGCTGCAAGCACATACGTGTAAGGTACCATTTTCTTAGGGATCTATCTCAAGAAGGCATCATTGTTCTGAAACATTGTGGCAGTACTAAACAGGTTGCAGATATCATGACCAAGCCACTCAAGACAGAAGCATTTGTTCATCTTAGAAACTTGATGGAAATGTGTGATTTTAATCAGTTAAGCTAAACCATTTCACTGAGTTTAGCTTAAGGGAGAGTATGAAGGGATCGATGGTTGACCTGGTATTCAGGAAGTAGTCGAGTTACTTGAGTAGTCGTTTTTGGTCCTTCAATAACAATCCCTAGTCTGTGGGGTTTAGTTAGAGTTTTGAATTAGTCCATTTTGTTAACACTTTTGTAGCTCAGTAGTTATCTTTGTAGGCTATTTAAGAAGCCATGAACTACTTTAATAAATCAGCATTCTACATCTAGTTTACTAGTTTACTAGAGTTTGAGTTGTGAAGCAATCCTTACTCTCTAAAGAGTGTGTCAGTTACAATAGCACATGCCAACACCTATTATGATTTCTCTCTCAAGTATTATTTTTCGTAAATCTTAATGCCAGCTTAGGTCTTATCTAAGAAGCGTTCACTCTACTAGTTTAACTATGACAGACAGGATGAAGGTTTGAGGACATGAGCGTGTGCCAAAAATCCAGGTTCAAACGAGCAGGAGGTTCGAGTCTGATACATTAGCATTCATGATTCGTAAATTTATGTTCATGGAAGGCCTCTACACATAGACTACATGGAAGTGTAACAACAAAAATACATTAACTTTTCACTCACTGATCTTGGTTGATTTCATTAAGTTAATATTATAGCTCACATGACTGACTCAAATAGGAGAACACCAAGCTAATTTAATCATCTACGAATCTCTTTAATTGTTATGAAGCCTATTCAAAACTGTCAAATAAGTTTCAAGATCATTTCCAAAATTGAACTTTCTTATAGGTGAAATAAAAAAAAGGAAATGAAAGAGATAAGACCATCATTCCACCTGACATATTGCAGTGTCGGGCTGATCTGATGAACTGTGAACATCATTTCAGGCATTGCGCTTCACTGTGGGCGGGGAAGCCACAATTAGCCGGTGATAATAGAAACCATATCTCAAAATAATCTGAATAAAGATATAGACACCCTGCGCATTATATGTAATTAGACATCACAAATGTTTCATAAATCCCATAGCAAACTAGACAGATCACAATCAGGATCACATAGGCAAAGATTTGAGTGCCCGAAGGTATGCAATGCAATTGCAACAAATGCACGGTCTAGTCTGTGGCCTCAATTCTTCAAACATAATGTTCCCTAGCTTAAAAACACATATGCCCTTAACTCCAGGTTTGGTTCCGGGTCTCATAAGTCATAACATGATAATAACAACAGATGGAATCACATGTACGAGGAGAGATGTATTTGGGCTTTGGAGAGTGCAGAAATTTGGCAAATGAGGGCTAGCCTTTAAAACTCAACCAAGTGTTGCTTCCAGATCCCAGCTTCATTCTTCACCCAGATTTGAACAACAAGATAGCTATTGAGCCCAAGTAGAAGTAGATGAAGTGGTTTGACTCGTGTGTTACATATGAACCTGATGAAATAAGAGAGAATAAGTATATAATAATTTGGCAGGATAAGAAAGCCACGAATTTCCACAATGCTAAACAGAGTTACCAACTACGATAAACATGTGATGCAATCCATTAATTGATCCACATATGAACCCATTTCTTTCATATTAAATTGGTGCCATTAATTGATCCACATATGAACCCATTTCTTTCATATTAAATTGGTGTCAAATTTGTGGACATAACTCGACTAATTGTATGCCCCTATGTAATGAGGTTGAAACAAAAAACTCATTAGTACAGTCCTAAGAACGAGATCAATACAGAAATTAGCTTGATTTGTTATGTAAACAAATATGGTAGTGTACCCACAATTCTGTCACTTAAAGGATTTTAGAAAGTTGGATTCAAATAAGAGCATCCTTGTGTATGTTTCAACCTACAGTATGTGGGGGAAACAATTAGGGTAATGTAAGAATTCCATTTTATATCAAAAAACAAATGCATAAACAGAAGTTCAAAACAGCCTTCGATGAATAAGAATCGTCATCCTCCAAGCCTTTAAGGTTTCAACCATCAAAAAGGGGTTGGCTGACTCTGAGAGGAGCAATGCCTTTATGGTAATAAGACATTTACGGTAATAAGACACCGAGAACACATAATGTGACGAGGCATCATGGTGTTCAAGTGAAGCCTACTATTCAAGAAATTTAAATCCCAATAATTTTTGGGGTGAAGTGACATTTTCCAATATGTCCATGAAATTATTCTTTTTGGAAGGCAAGTCCCTTGTAGTGAAACATCACAGATTCAAGCTAGGCCTACTTTTCAAAGCTTTGTCTGCTCAATGTAATCTTGAATAAGAGTTGGTGTTAACCCTAATGGTAATTCTGCAGAAATAGCCAGGCCAGGAAATCCCAACAATTTTATGATGACCAGTAAAAAGCTTTCCAATCAAAACCTCAAAATGCCCCTTGGTCCAGGAAGGTTGAAGATGGAGAACTGAACACCCTTGATCAACAGAATTCTCAGGAGGCTATCCGAATGGAAAGGAAAATATCCTTCCCTGTTATACAAATCAATCTGGTTCTCTCCAACTAACGGCTTGGCTGTTAAGCATATAAAACAAAGTCCAAAGAAAATTCTTTTGCAAAGGAAAAAGCGAGAAAGGAATTAATTTGCTAAAATGGAGAGGTGTGAGAAAGTGGAAAGAAAAAGGAGTGTTAAAACACATGACTTCAACTAAGGGTTTCGAGAGAATAAAATTATAGAAACCCAAAAAAAAGGTTTCTGGCACGTTTAGATTTTAATTTTTGTTCTTTGTTTGACTTGAAAATAATGAGGAAAACCTAAAAAAACAATTTCTTTTGTATGTATGTTTTTTTATAAAAAAACTAGAAAATAGTTTTCCATAATTAGTTTTTCCTTGTTTTGTGGAGAAAGCTAAATGGAAAAACATTTTAAAACTACACTATCGAGGGTAATCATGACCATTTTAAATTTCTATCAGAAAAAGTATAACCACACAATCTTTTAAAGATTATGTTTATCAAAATTCTAGCATTTCCTTCCTTTTTAAAAGGAAAGCAATTTTCCTTCCAATCTGACATGGCACACTGTTTTCTTGTCAACTTTGTATTTTCTAAACAAAGATTAAAAAGTCTCTTCTAACGAAAAAGGGAAACCAAATTGGGTACAAAAAAAAGGTTTCCACATATTTCTATCGCTTTCTATCAGAAAAAGTATAACCACACAATCTTTAAAAAGATTATATTTATCAAAGTTCTAGCATTTCCTTCATTTTTAAAAGGAAAGCAATTTTCCTTTAAATCTGACATGGCACATTGTTTTCTTGTCAACTTTTCTTTCTAAACAAAGATTAAAAAGTCTCTTCTAACGGGAAAAAAATTCAAAATTGGGTACAAAAAAGAGGTTTCCACATATTTCTATCGAAACCAACAGTCCCTAAGGAGAATTCTGGGATCTTTAGCTAAGTTCTAGATTAAGAGAGATGAGGTGAAATATCATTGTATTATTCGATGATTATGTGTTACAAGAGTAGTCTGGAAAAGAAATTCAATAGTTGTTATAAATAGAAATATTTATAGGCGCAGGTGGGGGATCCCATCCAACTTGGAGGGTTGACTCCATCCAAGTGCAGTGTTGAGATGGCCTCGCTCCTTTTTCACCCGGTCAGACATGGGCTGTACGTGGGTTATGTCCCTCAGTCTTAATAATGCGACGTTCCACACAGCTCTAGTAGTAGAATTCTTCAAATACTCCTGGTGCTAATTTGTATATTAACATATGACTCACTATATAGTTCTGAATTATTGAGCCATAAAATGTATTATGCTCCAAGTTGCTAGCTCTCGCTCGTTGACGGATGATCTACCCATGCTTAGGTGCACTTGCCTCAACGAGATACACAATCTATTATCTTTTCAAGGCACTTTATCTACTACAATGTCATAATTAGCAGTAAATCTTATCGCTAAAATTGATTGCATGATATATACTCAACGTAGACATGGGCATGCATTCGAGTAAGGTAGCAGTCAAGGAGTCTCCTCAAGCGAGTGGGTGTTTAAGTCTTTCACTTGACAACTGCTTTCAAAAGCTACTAGATACGAAAGTTGGTACCTTGAAACAACTAGCACCATTTTGATTTTCAAAACCTTACTATATTTTTTTCTTAGAAATGTCGTGTCCATTCCATTGACTCCCCACCTTCCCTTCGATTCAGCCTTTTAGGTTGTCGTTGCTTTTCTTCTTTCCACAACTTTGATTTGTTTTTCACCGTCCAAGCCAATGACATTGATTCCTCCAATCAAGGGGGGCTACCCCCGTTCTACCTTATCCTGCGGCGGCAAGGGCTCCAGTTGGTGACGACAATTTGACCGCCAAATAGTGTGTTTTTCAGGCATATTGCTTCTTCTGACTAGAGGATGGAGTAGAAGATGGGTCTCCATCCACCCTCACGACAATAGTAGATTCTATAGTTATTCTTTGCCAGCAATTCAAAGGTGATCCGAACAACAAGAATGACTATTCACTTTAACGACTCGAACTCGAGTGGGATTATTGTTACAAGTTTACATCACATGGTAAGGGTAGGCTCAAGACCACCCTGACAAAACGACATAACCCTGTAAGAGACAATCAAACTCAAGTTAAGAGTGTCGAAGTGAATAAGGCCCCCTCCTCATAGTCCAAGTTGTCTTTGAATTCCGGCAGAAGTTAATTATATAATCGTGGATCGAGACTCCATCCCCTGCTCTATCCTCTTGTCGGGAAAATAGTGTGCTAGTGAAGCATTTGAAAAACGCACTGTTTGGGGGCCAAATTGATCGAGTCACCAAATCGAGCTCCTCTCGTGGCGGGAGTAAAACAAGGACGAAGAGGAATTGATCCCCTTATTTAAGGAACCAACACTACTGGGTTGGGCAATGAAAAACAAAACGGAGGTCAAAAAGAGAAGACGAAAGAAGCCGTGACATCCTAAAAAGCTTAGAGTATCAACAGAAGAATCTAAAAAACAATGTGAGATTAGTGAAGATGGATGAGGCTAAGAAAAAAAAAAATAAGCAAAGGAAAGACACAAATCAACAGGAAGATGAATGGTCAGGTGAATGGGCCCAAAAACATACCCCAATATATTAGTCAAGCTTAATTGGGTTATGCTTTTTAAGTTAAAATCTATTATGTCAAACTCTACCTGCCTTTCTCCACAGCGAGCGCGGCACGCCTTGATCATGGTGCACTGAGGCGTGCACATCACAGTGGCCTCAACAAACCCCTATGCCTTGCCTTGAACGCGAGGCGCTTAGCCTTTTTTGCGCCTAGCCTAGTGCCTTTAATTACGTTGATCGTTGCCCAATAATATCGAGCTCATAAAGCATTTTGTGATCCTTCGATAATATGTGAGCCCTCAATTCCTTTAATATGTTGGTCCCAAGTAGCGCAACTCCGAAAAAGTGAAGGATCTTTTGTGAAGGACTCCTTCCCTTATCAGCCCTGATCGCTGTGGTATCTTCTTATTTGTGCTAGATTTTCTGGAAGTTTTTTTAAGAAAGAAACTGTGATACAACTCCATCCATATTTTCCTGCTTTCTCCTTCAATCTTATTTCTGAGATTTCTAGTACATGTTGTTTACTGATGCTTGGTTATATCTGGACTTGCACATTGATTTGTCTTTGAACTGCTTCTAGCAACGAGGAAGCAACTCTAGAGAGTGCATCTGCCCTTGTATTTTCATCCCAAGAGACTCGGTCGATTTCCAAATTTTGAAGGCAGATTTCAATTTCTATCAACTTCAAATACTTTATGATCGACAGTTCTCGTGCTTCGTAATGACCATGGTATTGTTGTACCCATAAATTGTGAATCACTTTTGATTATTAGTTTTTCTAATTCATGCCGCCAGCCAGCCTAAGCCCTGTGAGCAAGGCTTCATACTCTGCATTATTGTTTGATACCTAGAAGGCAAATGCTATCGCACACTCGGCTTCATATCCATTTAGTCCTTGAATAAAGATTCCAGCTCCACATTGTTAGTCTTGAACTAATCCATATGCATAGAAAATGATTCACATAGTGTCCACCTTCGGAATAGTACTTATCCACTAAGAAACCTACCAACACTTGTCCCTTAATTGTAAGTCTTGGCTTGTGTTGAATCCAAACTACATCATCTCAATTGTCCATTTAACCATTCTTCTCATGGACTCGACTTTGCGAGAACATTTCTTATCTGTTTGTTTGTTAGTACAATCTAAGCAGTTAAAATTCCCAATTATGACCGATTAATCCTCGATTAATCGCTAATCGGAGGCTAAACAATTTTTTTTAGCGATTTATAATATTTCAATAGTTAGCGATTTAATCTGGTATAATCGACCGATTAGTGGTTAATTGGCCAATTAAGTGGCCGATTAAATACCCTCCTCTAATTTTCATACTCGTTTGCATTATTTGGACTAAATCATGTCCAAACTCAAATCCAAACCCAAAATTCAAACCCCTTCTAATCCTCGTGCAAACCCAAACCCGACATGTCGCCATTCTCTTCTTCTTCCTTGCGCAAACCCAAACTCAAACTGATTTTCTTCTTCTTCCTCAAGCAAACCCAAACCCGACCCACCATCGCTCTGTGCCGTGACATACTTGACATGCCCCGCATCTGCTGCACCTCCTCCTTTGCTGCTCGCGCTGCTGCTCTTTTCCAATTGTTTTTGTTTGATGGAACCGACCAGCAAACCTGACCCAATCCGCATTCAGAATTCAAACTCAGTTCAAACCAAGTATTCTCTTCTGTTTCTCTATGACTATATGTTCCTATTTAATAATCTCATAATAGTTTTATGTTAGGATTTAGGATTGCTACATAATCAGGATATATCTTTTTTTAATATTTATTATATATATAACGATTTTTTGATTTTATCCCCGATTATTTTCCGATTAACTGATTAATCACTAATCACTCCTAGACCGATTAGTTCCAAAAACCGATTTTATCTGCCTAGAGTACAATGACTAGGTTCTACTGTAAGTAGGGTGTTAATCTTTGATAAATCATCTAGACAACATACAAGTGCTTTTCAATAAGCGAGCAACGTTCTTCTGTTCCTGCCAAAACTTTGCTTACATAATAAATTGAAAAGTAATATGTCTTCTTCCCTTACAAGCACCTAGACCACTGCATGAGGAGATAGGACTAAATATAGATATAATGTATCTCATTCCATTGTGCTGCTTAGAACCAACTATCCAGACTAATTTTCGACTATATACCCTTACGTTTACAACTATATGACCCATTATTGTCAAATTTACAAGTAACACATTAATTTTTTTTCTTACTTTACAAACTTCTACCCTATGTTACCCTCCAGCTTGTATTATTCAAAAAAATATTCTCATGTGTTGTCAATTCCTATTCTATCTTCTCCTACATATTAATTCCTTCTTTCTCACCTCATCTTCTTTTCAATAACTTCAAGCCCAATCAAAACCCTCGATTATAAATAATTTTAGGGCAAAACCATATACCCCCCTCAATGTTTGGCCCGAGTACAAAATGCTCCGTACAACATTTGCACAGATACATTAAAACCATTTTCCCATTAATGTTAGCGTTTCGGTTAGTGTGAATTGTGAAAAGACTTTTATATCCTTAATCTTTGATATTCCCTTTTGTCGTCTTCTTCCTCCTCTCCCCTTCACTATCTAAACACAAACCCCTATTTAACTCCTCATCCCTTCACTAATTGATCCAGATCTAACCCGCTTTTTTTAATCTTTCAAATAGGGTTTGGATCCATATTAGAGTCCATAAATACTTGGGAGAGATTAATTTTATGAGGAGATTATTGTACGTTATAGAGTGTTGTAACGTCTAAATATGCGATTAAATTATGGATAGAATATAAGCTAAGTTGGGTTATCTTCAATAGCTTCCATAACGCTATTACTCTTAGATGAAATTAAATGAATGAGCATCCAAAAAACAAAATCTAATCCTTGTCATGTTGGTTGACAAGAAGTGCAACCTCCAAATCAAATTAATTTCATCACCAGCCATAAATTAGTAGATAACCAATGAGCCCAATCTAACTCCTAAGAATGCTCAATATATGTGTCAGCAAACTACTTCAGGAGAACAATATTTAGAGTAGAAAAGAAGACTCCAAATGCCCCCATACGTGAAAGACATCTAAATTTTTGTCAACAAGGTTGCATGCACAGCACATGTGGAAAATCAATGATTTACCATTACACATTCCTTTATCATTCTTTTTTTCTCATGTAGAAGTAATCATTTCTAGTTTCATCTTTCTATTGGAGTGTTAGATTACGATGGACTTTTTTTCGTGTGTTTAGCCAATTAGCCTCGAACCAAGGGGTCGAGACCTAGCCACAATTTTTGTCTTCCACCCTAATACCATCCTAGACATTACTCGGTGGTAGAGGATTTTAATTTGTTGAACTCCTCTTCACTATGCCTTTCACACACATGCCCTATCCTCAGCAGTCTGCACTTTTGGGTGTCTTTGTCCACTATATAGTATTTTTTATATCTTAATCTTAGAAGGTTATTTTTGCCTTCATTACCATTCCATAAAATGATTCATTATATGAGAAATGAAAGTTGCTAAAATATATAAGTAAATAATCTCATTGTTTACTACAAATTTAGAGTGTTGGTGTAATCAACTAACAACAACGGCGTTCACATGCTAATTTCCATTAGAGGTAACCCAAGCTTAATTCCCACCAAGCACAGATGAAATACAAGAGAAAAAATTATGTTGCTCATAGTACGCACCACAAAATGGGGGCAATATTGGTATAGTGGCAGAGACATTTAACAAAACCGACACAAGAAACTAGGAAATGGCAAGACAGAGATCTTCCGCTTTTATTTTATGAATGCCTTATCTCCTTGTAGACTACTTATAAATCCACTAAACAACCAAAAAACATAAAAGACCTTCCCAATAAATCTTATATAAGAGTATTAAATCTGACAATGGCAAAGCAACTCAATGAAATCAGTTACCTGATTTGTATCTAACATGCATTTTTTGTGTTTGAATAGGGTTTACAGCCATATCAGATTCCACATATAACTGGGGGATACACTAATTTTATGAGTCTAAATAGTGATTAAAATACGGATAAAATATGGGTTGAGATGGGATACTTTTAAAAGTATCCATAATATGAATATCTGAAATTAGGCAGTTAAAATCGGTTTTGGAACTAATCGATCTAGGAGCGATTAGTAATTAATTGGTTAATCGGAAAATAATCGGGGATTATATCGAAAAATTCGGTTTATATATATATATATATATATACACTCATTATGTAGCAATCCTAAATCCTAGCATAGAACTATTATGAGATTATCAAATAGGAACATATAGTCATAGAGAAAAAGGAAAGAGTACTTGGTTTGAGCTGAGTTTGGATTATGAATGTGGGTCGGATCGGTTTGCTGATCAGTTCCATCAAACAAAAACAATCGGGGAGGAGCAACAAGAGGAGGAGGTACAACAGATGCCGGCCGGGTCAAATATGCGACGGCACAGGAGAAGCGACGACGGGTTGGATTTGGGTTTGCTCGAGGAAGAAGAAAATCAGTTTTGGTTTGAGTTTGCACGAGAAAGAAGAAAGCGGCGGCATATCGGGTTTAGATTTGCGCGAGGACCATAAGGGGTTTGAATTTTAGATTTGGATTTGAGTTTGGGTCGGATTGAGGCCAAATGATGCAAATGAGCATGAAAATTAGAAGAAGAGATTTAATCGGTTAATTAGTCACTTAAAATTGGCCGATTAACCACTAATCGGCCGATTATACCAGATCAAATCGCTAACAATTGAAATATTATAAATCGCGTAGTCTCCGATTAGCGATTAATCGGGGGTTAATCGGGCGTAATCGGGAATTTAACTGCTTAGATCTCAAATGAAATTGAAGGATTGAAGATCCAAATTGTAAACCCTAACTACTGGATGTGATTGATATGGGGGGTCTTGTACTGGTGGTTCCTGAGCGGTACAACCCCCAATCATGCTAATGTACCAGTCATGAACTGGAGGATAAACAAAGACAAAATTTGACTCCTTAGGATGCACAATAATATTTGATTGAAAGAAGAAGAGAGTAAGAGTTTGAAAGGTTTACATTGCTTAATGTTTTGTGTGACTCATCTAGCGATTGGAGTACACTACATATAGAGGTGAAAGGAAGACTTAGATGCGCTCAGTTGTAGAAGACAATTCTGAACATTTGTACACATGGTTGAATGTGCATGAGTACAACCAACAATTACCTGTTACACATTCCTTTTCCACTGTCACAATTTTCCTCGTGCAAAACATTTATCAATTTGTAGTCATGCAAAATATCCCTACTTATTCGCATCCACAATCCGTACATGTCCCCAAAACTACCTTGGCCAACTAGCACAGGTTTTTGACCAAAGATAAATGCTAGCAAAAAGATTATGGTTCTTAGGACCATGAATGATAGTGGGCTTTCATCAAAAGTCCAAAGAAAATAAAATGAAAATTGGAGATCCAACTAAATTCACTAAGCGGCTTTTACTGAGTCCTCTTTCTAGTCCTTCTTTTGTAATGGGTATTTACCAACATTTCATTGAAACTATGCTAGGTTGTTTGCAAACACGAGAAGAACTATAACACACGTGCACAGAAGATTGCACCTCATCTATCTTGATGCAGAAACTTCATAATTGATAATGTCTTATTGCTCTCAATGTCAAGCACTGAACCATCCCTTGATATTAACTAGTAATTTACGTGGCAAAAGAAGAATAGTAGTGCTATTGAAGTATTACAGAAAATTTGTGGCAGTTTGGTTAATATCTTGGGATCTCACATTGAGATTTAAGAAAAAGTGTAGTACTCCTGTACTCCAAGTTCTGTCATAAACATACCACACTCCTCCTGTGAAGCTATATTGGGTCTCACCAAAAACATTTGTTTGTGTGTTTCATTGTTCTTGTGGTGTTTTACTTTGGAGTAAAGTTCCTACACTTACGAAAGACTCCTCAAAATTCTTGACTTGGGTAACTTCCCAACAATTCTATACTCCCATAATCCTTATTTACCATAACAATAGAATTACCATATTCAACACCGACATAGCACTAAGACAAAGGTAAACCCTAAATCAGAGATGCCCCTTAACTATTTCGATCAAGATACAACCAAAAGATGACAAATCTACAAATGAACACCAATTCACATTTCCAAAACAACATCACCCTATATCTATTCAATCGAAGAGAAAGACCAAAAAAATGTCTTAATCATTACCAAAATTGCGGCCGACAATGCAGTGCCAGGTGGGCCCGTGGGTCTTCTCGAACTCCTTCTTGATGTACTCCGCTATCTCCTTCTCCACCGCGTGCTTCTCAACCGCCTTCCCTCTCAAATTAAGAAAATAACCATCACAAACACAATTCCATTTCATCCAGATAATAATAATAATAATAATAATAATAATAATAATAATAATAATAAAAAGAAAGAGAAATCCGTACAGCTAGGGCACAATCGATGGCCTGCTTCTGCATCTCCTCCGTCATGTCGGCGCTCTTTAGCGTCACCTTCCTTGCGGCGGTTTTCCGATCACCGGCGGAGCTTCTAACGCTCGCCGCCGCCGCATCGCCGCCGCCTTTTTCTCTCTCTGCCATTTTTTTTCCTTTCTAAATTTAGGGGATACGAGAGGGAACAATGATTGAAAGATTTGAAGTGCCGGACTTTTATTTTGTTTATAAATAGATTTCAAAATTGGAGAAAGTGAGTGTGAGATGGAGGAGAGATCCAGACTGATCTAGCCCCATTAGTGACGGGGTTGGGCCGAAAAGTTTTCTTATTTTCACTTATGGGCCAATATTAATAGCGATTTGGATTTCAAATTACAAGCAACTCCTAGTTTTTGGGCCAAATAGATTATACAGTGCATTTAATAGGGCTGTTAACTGGCCGAGTTGTACGGGTTTTGGAGGGTTTTGATCCGAACCTGAATTGCGGGCGGGTTTTGGAGGGGTTTGCGGTCCGGATGGGTTCTAATAAGTCGGCCTAGTGGCCAGGTAATTTCGACTTGGGGTTTAAACACAACCCACAGAAAAGAATAACAAGCGACTAGAGCTGGTATCGGGTTCTATCAGGTCGGGCCCTCCACTACCCGAATCCGGACCGGTACCTCACGAGTTAAAAAATTGGACCCAGACTGAAACTTGCAAGAACCGGATCCTGGTCCGGATCCTACATAAAAAAATCTACCCGTCGGATCTGGTAACGGGGAATAAATATTTGTACTTATAAATTTTTGCACCCGGTACCCTACGGGTCTAACAATTTTTGCACTTAAGTACATGAAAAAATATTATATTTACATATCTATCTTCAACAATTACTTTTATATGTATATCCCTATAAACCTATTATTCAAATTCCATATTTTTTGGGATATTTTTTAACGGGTCCGGATGCGGATCCGGGTCGGTTCTATTTTGAGCGGACCCAAACCTGGACATGTTAGTGCATCGGGTTTTATTTTAGGACCCAATCCCAGACCTGTATAGATCGAGGTCGGTTCCGATCCATTGCCAGGTCCGAGTCGGATCCGTATCGGATAAATGTGACAATGCTACAAGCGACGCTGCACCATAATAGTCACTTCTCAGCGAAGCCAAATGTTAAATTACATAAATTTCTTACTTTTGAGTCAAGTAGTAACTTAGTGTCCTTACTTTTTCTCTCAAACAAGTCACTCCTTCAATACAAGAAAATTAGCTTGTTCGTCTGCAGTGGTGGGACATTAAAATATTGATTAATTGCCAAATTTGACCCTTGCACACAATGTAGTTTCCCAACATTGCACGTACAGGAGTTTAAACCAAAGTTGAGTTTCTCTCTCTAGAAAATCTAGAGAGAGAAGCTCCTCAAAAAAACCTAAAAAAACAAAACCTAAGATCTAGATCTCAGATTGGAGGGGGCGGCGGCTAGGGTTGGTCGCCCCCTCCCCGTTCGCCCCATTCGGCATCCAACCACCTCCTCTCTCTCCTCCGACGATCCTCTCCCACCACATCACCGGCATCGTCCTTATCTGAGCTTTGAGGATGGATCTGAGCTCCAACATTGTTTCTCCCGAACCTTGGCGATGGGAGTGGTGAGCTCCTATGGTGAGGAGCTTGCGGCGGCAAAGAGGGTTCCCCCGTTGATGGACTACCGCCGTCGACGAATTTGAGCAACGCCGTCGACTCCTCTCCCCTCTCATCGGGGTCGATCGACTGTGAGCAGCTGGCGAGCACATATGGGCTGGAGATCTAGATGACGGCTGTGCGCCGGCGCTTGGGCTGGCGGCGGATTTGCTACGCCTGGGGCGTCGTCGCCTCCACCCACCCTCATCGACTATGAGGCCTCCTTCAGTCAGGACAGTATCTACTTCACCGACGGCCACGGCCTTCATGACTGCGCCTGTCACGCCCCGCTTTCCAAAAGAATACGGAATGCGGATACGTAATAAAAGTCCAGCGAATGATTTTCATCATCCATAAGCTGTTCAAGAATCTTTACAACATTTCACAAGATAATCAGAGTCGAAAGCGGAAGATACCACCAAACATGCATAATTGAAACAAGATACTAACAGAAATTACTTGAAACCAAATACAATAATCTCAAATAATCAAGTTCTGAACAAGTCAAATATTCTGAGTCACATCGTCCAAATACAAGAATAAATATCTAAGTAATCAAGTACATCTTATTCAAGTTCAAGCAACAAATAATAATAATAATAATCATAAAGCAGAAACTCCAGCACGAATACATCATCTCGCCAATACCATCTCGCAGCCGTCCATCCTGATCTGCAATTAGTAAATTTGCAGGAGAAGGAAAGAGAAAAACAAGTACCTGTCAATTGCAAGTTACGGGTCACATATAATGTAGAATACAAGTACATAGAAATGGGTGAATCTAAGTAACAAATCTAGCATGGTATAATCATGATGTCCAAAATAAACAACTAGCATGGCAAAAGTGAACAAATGTAAATGGCTTAAATCAAGTGTCAAGAAATCAAGTATCATGTAAACATACATCAAATGTCAAGTGTCATGTAATCATGTATCAAGTGTCATGTTTCAAGTGTCAGGCAAACAAATCTCATGTATCATGTAGTCAAGTATCAAGCAAGCATGTATCATGTTCAAGTATCATGTTCAAATGGCATGTATCAAGTCTTGTAGTGATTTACTATCCAGGTAGCACTTCATACATCCCGGTTTTTACTACATAGTTGCTACAACAAATAGTTTCGCTTTAGATTTTGTAGGGGACCATACAGGGCAGTGTACTCAGGGACAAACTCGAAGTATCATGTAATCATGTATCATGTAAACAAGCTCCAGTGTCATGTGTGTACGTGTCATGTATATCGTGTCAAGCTTCACATGTAAACAAGCTCCAGTAACCACTAGGTTCTTCCGAGTACACATTTCTGCACTATCCACTACTAGATCTTACCCTTAATCCCGGCTTGGTTAATTTTATTATTAATGTCAAACAAACATGTATATGTGCGAAATATATCAAGAATAACATGGCATAATCATGTGACAAGTGCAAGTAGCAAACTAAATATGTACGAGTTCAAGATATCTCATAAACGAATAAAATAAATACATCTCAAGTTCAGGACAGCAAGACCATACTATAGTAACAGTGATTCCCGGTTTTATAAACAAGCAAAAATGGATCCGTCGAAGGATATGGAAAATAGACTTCCATACGAATCCAGAGAATATAAATAAATCATATACTAATTCACAAAATTATAACTCAAAACTGGTTTTAATACAGAAAATAGGTTCAGCCAGAAATCAGGTAACAAATTCAAGAACAGGGAACAGCATGAAAACATATCAAATAAATCCACGAAAAATCTGGGGTATTCCCCTATATGTCCAGTATCAAAATATAAAGTTTCAAAATTTTCTAGTAAAGTTAGATCAGTCATCAAAAATAAGAAAGCATCAAGAAAACATAGTTTGGCAAATCTGGAATTCCCGATACTGCTGTACGAAAACTAAGATATCTCGCAACTAGTGAAACGAAATCCAATTCCACCAAAGGGATAAGAAAATAGATAGAATATACTAACTTTCACTTTCACAAACATTTTTTATACAGTGAAAGGAATCATAGTGAAAATAAGGTTCTTTACAGAACAGCGAGCAAAATACAATACATATAGATTTTATAAACGAGCATGGAACATCACATAAAACTTATCAATAAAATTCACAAAAATTCTGGATACATGATAAAGAAACACTGACCAAAGTATTGAATCAAAATAATATGTATAACATGGTTCTTGAAAATAGTTTGTTATCAAAATTTCTGAAAAACAGAATCTAGAAAAGATCGACACCTCTGTACTGAAACAGTCATAACTCAGTCATACGAAATCAAAATCAAGTAAGGTTAGAAGGGTTTGAAAATAGACAAAATTATCTAAAACTCATATTTTATACCGAAATCAAGATACTGACTGTAGCACAGTCGAAAACAGCAAACAAAACAGAACAGTGCCAAAAATATAGATTTTTCCCCTTAAACCAAAAACAACATAGCTTCAAGAAAATTGATCCAAACAGATCCAAACTTGAAATTGAGTCCACCAAAGGTCTAAACATCATGAATTAGGATTATTAACATGTCCACACCAAGAATTTCACATGGGTCTCAACCAAAACACGAGTTTGCACACAAATCTCACATACATGCTCAAAAATCAAGAATTGGGCGAATCCTAGGTTAATTTATGTCCATTTGGTGTCGTGAGTCATCTATGGCCAAATTATCACAATAGAGACAAAACCCTTCAAGGAAAATACAATCAAGAGTTGTCTTTAGACCCAACTACACTATAGGTGAACTTTGGGACTTGTATCAAACAAATAAATTGGAGTACAAGTTACTTGCCTTAATTTGGGGATGAAGAATGATGCAAACAAGACTAGAAGTAAAACCCACGAACAAAAATCCGCTAATCCACGAATCCAAGCAATCACGAATAAATCTCCACACGAACGAAACTCCTTAAAGCGAAAGACGATCAAAGTGGCAAGCGACCACTTTGAGAACACCACGAAGAGAAGTTGGGGATAGATAGTGCAAGATTTGATGATGGTGGTGTGGTGAGTAGGTGGTCGGCAAGCAAGGGAGAAGGGGGTTCGGGTTTTGATGGGTGGCCGGAGGTGGAGTGTGCCGGAGTGGGTGGTGGTCGGCCTGGTGGGTGTGTGGCTGGCAGGGATGGGGCTCGGGTTGGGGTAGCCTATAACGCCCCGAATTTCAAATAAGGATAAATTCGAGATTTCACAGGATCTTTACTTCACTTCGTAAAATTTTACAAGGAATTTAAAACTTTTTATTCACAATACATCAGAGTTCAATTACAACTTGGTTTTATACAACGGAAGAATGAAATTTACAATAAAACATTTACAACATCTTTAAAATAAAGCAGCATCAGCATATCCACTTTATAGCTTCATGAATGGTCCTTTACCTGCATGTTAATCTGTGGGCTCGTCAGTTACTTACAACTGACGAAATGTTATACACGGCTATCCTCTCTATGCCGGGAATAGTATAACGATCTCATACTTTAACAAATCACAAAAAGATTGAATGAACAAGTAAAGTGTCAAGAGTGATTATTCTAAATATAGGTGTATGTCATGCCTTAATGCCTAATGCACACATTTCTATACTAGGATGACACTAATGCATACTTGTTCGGATTCCATGCATCCTATACTACATAGGTCCGAGGGCAAGCACCTACGTACTCCACATTGAAGGGTTCGATCCCTCGCCATGAGACTACCCAGTAATAAAACAAGTTTTAGAGTTATTTCACAGATACGGATCTTAGCCTCCCTGGCTTATAATAATAGATCCCAGCCTCCCTGGCTATTATATCGTGATGATAATCCCGTAAATGCCCTTCTAGCCCCGGTATATACATATTCTTTGGAGTATGGTAAACATCCGCCGACTACCCTAAGTCCCGGATAAAATACAGTCCATCTCCTATGGAGCAACCACAGTCCACCAACTGGGTCTATAGCCACGGAGATCCACCGCCGACTATATAGAAGCACCCATTTACGTTTGCACAAGTCTATTACATCTTCACTTAAGTGCCTAATTATTCTTAAGTTCAAGACATGAATAATTTCCACTCATATAATTAGCTTTACCTCCTACCGGACTTAATCAACAAATATGAGATCGCCCCACGGCAATATCTCAAAATCATATCAATCCTTTCTTTCATTTTTGCCGGTAACCGAAGTCTTACTAATTCTTAATCATAATCTTTCATTTACAAGAAACATGGGTATTCACACCCTTTAATAATCATGTCTTGACTTAGATATTTTCATGTCTCTAGCTTATCCACAATTTGGCCAATGTCTTATTTAGCAGTATATATGAATTTCTTAACCAATTATAAATTTCATTCACAAATGAACAACAACAATTCTTTACTCACACTTTCATTTTTAATTTAAAACTCATGAAATAATTCCAATAATCAAGTACAAGAACAATTAATTTCACATACCATATTTCTTTTATCCTTCTAAAATAGTATCATACCTTAATAATAAATCTTAAAACTTTACTTACTTTTTATCTCAATCTTTCTTTTTAAAGTCATAAAAATCTTAGAACTAACTTTAGTAAGTTCTAAATCATTTATAGGAATAATGATATTTCTTTCCAAAATTTTAACTTGCTTTTAAAATTCATTAAAACATCAAAAAAAAATAAAAAGGCACCCCTGAGCATCGAACCTGTGACTATACCTAGTCGGCACCCGAGACCACCCGCTAGCCACTAACCCATGTGGACTTGGCTATCACATGTTCAAACAAAATCCCATATGTATCGACTTTCGGCACTAGACTCACATCAAAGTCTTTAAAAAAATCATATTCTTAAAATAATTAACTTAAGAACAAAATTTCAAAATGTCTCTTTTACTTCTCAATCATACATAGAAAATATTTTAAGCAATTTCAATAAAGCATTCATTACATTTTATAAATACTAGGATTTTTCCCATCTTTTTAAATGCATTTTAAACTCACTAAATCATTTTAAAATCCAAAAAAAAATAAAAGTTGCCAATACTGGGTTTCGAACCACTACCAATCCGCAACCCATACCGCACTAACCAATATGTCCTCTTGGACTTTTTGTTCAAAATGTTTAACGAAAACCTCTTATGCTATCTTTGGCTTCGGGCTAATGGGTTTCGAACCCTGGACCACAACGAATGCAAACACAACCTCCAACCACTAGGCCAAGTGCACTAGTTAACACAAAGTTTACTTATAAGGTTTTGTTTAACTTTCTGTTATTTCTTTTCTTTCACAAAAACTTAATTCTTCAATCGATCAAGTATTTTCATTAATTTACAAAAAGTTTATTTAGACTGAAAAATACTCATTAGTAAAAGGTTATGGCTTTAAAAATTCACATTTGATAATCTATCTAAATTTCAATCAATTTCTTCTCTTTTATTACAAGAATGTAGTTCATCATTTTAATCAACTAGAAAATTTGTATTACTCAATTTAATCAAAATAGCACATTAGATCTTTTATGAACAATCAAATGAGTCCCATAGTATCAAGTTTCACTTTACCAAAAATGTATTTTCTTATTAAAAAAGGAAAACCCAACAATTATCAAAATCTCTAGATTCATGTATACTAGGGCATGGCAATAATAAATTCTTTTCTCATTTATCAACTAACAAGTTGTAATTTAATCTACTAATCATAACATGATTCACTACTATTCACCACATCAAATAGCATAAATTGTTCTACTTATCATAATCAAAATTTCTATACTATTCATCTATAATTACTAGCATGCATAGTTCTAAATTAGAAAGCATGAGAACCCACCTTTTGTTTGAAGGTTGAAAACTACAAATGAATGGCTCCTTCTTGCTCTTAGCAACTCCTAGTCCTCTTCTCCTCCTAGCAAATGCTCCAAGCAAGAGATCCTTCAGGCACAATAACTTTCTTACTCTCTTTCTTTTTCTTACACTCTTTTCTTTCTCTTGTTTTAATTCTAATTTTTTGTGTGTGAAATGAAAAGGGGTAGGGTGCTATTTATAGGATTTTGGGAAGGTGTATCTTGCAAAATTTCATCCCTAATAAATTACTCTATTTAATTCTTACAACCCTTCCAATTCTAAACTCCTAAAACCTACAACTCTCCACCTCCCCACTTTTCCAAAGCACTAACTCCTCTCATTCAATCTCTCTCTTTCTCTCTTCATGAAACCGGCCCCTCTCCCCATCCAAACCGGCTCATAATCAGCAAAAAAAAAATTTTGATGTTTCCTTCATGAGTGGGCCCCCATTCACAAAACCATCATCAATTTATTTATTTCCATTGTTATGTTTCCAAGCCCATTAGAAACAGCACACACTTTACCATGTGGGCCCCCTTCTATCAAACCATCTCATGAAGAAGCCCACAACAGTATAGTCCGGTTGCTGCATCATACCGTGGGTCCCTCCACTTCTAAACACAATCCATTTGCCATCCTGGACATAATTTAAAGACTATATGTACTATATATATACTATACATCATGTACTATATTTTTAAGTAAAAATTAGTTTAACTAAAATTTATAATGCAAAATAAATGTGCATACATTTTATGAAATTCATTTCGGGAAAGGATACGCTCAAACGCGTTCGCCGAAAACAAACACGTGCATCGCACGTGAAAACATGAAAATGCGAAAATCGACTTTATTGATGAAAAGTTATTAAATATAATCGAAAACAATATAGGCAAAATTATATTTACTAATTTACATATATTTTATGATGAAATCACAACACGTAGAAAGCACGTGCATTATACGTGCAGAAAATCGAAAAATGCATTTTAATCAAAACAAGGGGAAAATAAATTTTCATTTTATAAAATAGATTTAAATACATAAAAATAAATAATTTAAACCTATAGAAAATATTATACGTAGTGGTTGAAACACGTGCATCAAAACACGTAAAAAGCACGTAAATCCCAGGGATTGAAATATTATATTTTAGTTAATTGAAATACAGAAAATGTATAAATAGTACGAATTCAAAATATGTAGTGAAACACATTACAAAATATACGTGGGTAACACCCAGGGGCAAAATTGTAATTTCAATTTTGCGGGGTGTTACATAGCCACAAAGAGAGGGAGAGAGAGGGAGCCAGAAATTGAGAGGGAAAAATTAGGGTTAGGGTTAGGGTTTGTGAGGGGTGTGTTTATATATAGGGTTTAGTGTGAGTTAATGGGTTGTGGGTATTAGGAATTTGTAGTAGGTTTACAATTGGGTTTTGGATTTTGGGTCTAATAAAAATAGGAATGCAAATAGGATTGGAAATTCTTTGGCTTTAAAAATCTTATTAGGGATCAAAATAATGGGAGTGGAAAAAAAACAACCAAAACACCACCACAACACCAAGAAAAATAAAATTAAAGATAACGAGACCAAAAATGAGGAAAAGATCAAAATAACGAAAAACAAACAAAAGAGACAATCAATCAAACACAAGGAGCTCAAAAATAAAATAAAACGAGTATATATTAAAAACAACTCCAATATACGGTTCAGAAAAATACAAGAGACAAAAATACACCCAAAAAAATACAATCAGTAATACACAAAATGAAAAACAAGGGTTACAATGCCACTCCACCACAACATCATTAACCCCCATATCTGCAATGCCACCGCCTTTCGTGGCTAGTAAAGAAGGTTTGTTGTGTTTTGGATTGGGTTTGGCATGAGTGAGTGTGAGAAGGAGAGTTAGGGATAGACATGTTGTTCTCTCCCTGTTGGTGTGTGTGTGATTGTGAGAAATCGCATGAGAGTGCTTGAGCGTGTGAGAGGAGAGGGTATGCTCCTCTCGGCTCTCTCTTTGGCCGTGACTTAGGTTGGTGTGAGTGTATGTTGTTTGCATCTGTGAGGGAGGATTGGTGGAGTTGCCTGGGTTCGATTTTGATTTGGTGTGAAGTATGATGTGCAACACGGTAGTGGGGCTTAGGCCTGAAGACGGGATCCCTCCATGAGGTGCGCTCACTTGTTGCAGCACAATTGTGGGGCTTGGACCCACAAACAGGGTCCCTCCATAAGGTGCACTGAGTGGAAATATAGAGTTGGTGTTTTGGGGGATTTTGGCTGTCAGTGTGTGAGTCACACCCTGAATTCGACCTCCTTTAACCAACTGCCATAGGTTTCGCGACAGCATCACCACTACGCCCTCATCATTGAACCTGGAATCTACAACGTCCACCGCCCGCAGGGGCGAGAGGGGAAGGTGATGCTTCAGTTAGTTGTGATTTATTTCGAATTTTTGCGTGAGAGAGAGTGAGAGAGTGAAGATGTTGCTTCTCACTACTCTATGCAAATGTATGTCTGTGTTTGTAAGAAATCACTTGAGAGGGTAAAAGCGTGAGAAAGGCAAAGGTATCCTCTTCACGGCTCTCTCTTTGACTATGTCCGTGGTTAGGGTGGGTGAGAGTTTTGTTTGGTGAGAAATCGCTTTAGAGAGCTAAAGCGTGAGAAAGGTGAATGTATCCTCTCCACGGCTCTCGTTTTGGTTGTGACTTTGACTGGGCCGATTGTGAGAGTGTTTTGGTGAGTTAGGGGGAGTTGGGGAGAAGAAGGATGGGAGTGGCAAATATCTAAATCCCGCGTGATTTGCTTCAGGTGGGTGTGCGCGTGCCATGGAGGCGGTGCATGAAGCTTATTTAACGTACATACAATTAGTTGGTCCTTGCTTTGTGACTGGGCCCAAGATGGGGTCCAGTACAATATTAGTGGAGGTCGGGACCAAGTTGTGGTCAGTTCAACCTAGCCGATTGTGGGTTTTTTTTTTTGGTTTGTTGGCCCACCCTCTAAGGGTGTTGGAGTGAGCTCTGATTTTATGTACTGGTCATATAACCCCTGTTTTTCATTTTGTGTATTTTGGAGTGTATTTTTTCATTTTGGTGTATTTTCTCTCTTGTATTTTTTCGGAATCGTATATTGAGTTGTTTCAATATATTTTCATTTTCTGTTCTCATTCTTGATTTGTTGCGAGTTAATTCCGATTTCTTGGTTGTTCTTGTTCATGGTTGTTGTTTCGCTCTTTATTGTTGTCCCGTTCTCTTTATTTGTTCTTTTGTGGTGCTCTTGGTGATTTGGTGTTCTACCCCATTCCTAATCCTATTATTTTGATCCCTAATTGATTACCAAAGTCATATTACCCAATCCTAGTTTGAATCCTATCCAATTTGATCCCCATTTGTCTTATTGGGTCAACCCTATTCATACTCCTAATAAACCCATCAACCCAAATACTCATTAACCATATTCACCTCCTTATATATATTCCCTCCATCCCTTCACTAAAACCCTAACCCTAAAATCTAAAACCCTAGCCCCCGCTCTCCCTCTCTCTCTCCTTCTCGGCTGCACACCTGAGCCCCCAACCGGCCAGCAACCCTAGGCCGACAGCCCCCTTCCTCTTCTCCGGCCTGTGTGCAACCCCGGCAACACCACCAGCCCGCTCCCCCTCTCCTTGACCATCCCGACCATCTCCTACACCACCATAACAACCCTCTTGCACCATAAAAATCCCTCTACTCTCTCGTGGTGTTCTCTTGTGGCCGCAAGCCACTTTGATTATCTCTCGCTTTTGGAAATCTTGTTCGTGTGGAGGTTTTCGCTCTAGTTGCTTGGATTTTTTGATTAGCAGATTTTCGTTCGTGGGTTTTGCTCCTACTTTTGATTTGCATCGTTCTTCATCTCCTATTGAAGGCAAGTAACTTGTACTCCAATTCATTTGTTTGATACAAGTCAAAAAGTTCACCTATAGTGTAGTTGGGTCTAGAGACGACTCTTGTTTGTGTGTTGCTTGATGGGTTTTGTCTCTATTGTGAAAACTTGACTGTAAATGACCCACGACACAATCTTGACATAAATTAACTTAGGATTTGCCCGTTCTTGATTTTGATCTTGTATGTGAGACTTATACAAGAATTTGTGTTTTGGTTGAAACCCAAGAGATATACTTCGTGTGGACATGTTAGATTTTCTAATTCATGATGTTTAGACAATTAGTAGACTCGATTTCATGTTTGGGTGTGTTTGGACCAATTTTCTTGAATTTATGTCGATTTTGTTTTCAAGAGAAGAATCTGTAGTTTGTCGTTGTTCTGTTTTGGTTGCTGTTTTGGACTAATTTATAGTCAGTATCTTGATTTCGGTATAAAACATGAGTTTTAGATAATTTCGTCTATTTTCAAACCCCTCTGACCTTGTTTGATTTCAATTTTGTATGGCTGAGTTATGACTGTTTTAGTACAGAGGTATCGATCTTTTCCAGATTCTGTTTTTCAATAATTTTGATGACAAATCATTTTAAAGAACTATGCTATATATATTATTTTGATCCAAAACTTTGGTCAGTGTTTCTTTATCTAGTTAGGGATTACCCAGAATTTTGGTGAAATTTATTGATGAGTTTTATGTGTTGTTTCATGCTCGTTTATAAAATCTATACTTGCTGTATTTTGCTCGCTGTTCTGTAAAGAACCTTATTTTCACTATGATTCCTTTTACTGTATGAAAAATGGTTGTGAAATATGAAAGTTAATATATTTTGTCTATTTTCATCTTCCTTTAGCGGATTTGGATTTCGTTTCACTGGTTGCGAGATACTTCAACTTTCGTACAGCAGTGTTGGGACTTCCAGATTTTCCAAAGTATCGTTTCTTGATGTTTTCGTATTTTTGATGACTAAACTAATTTTTCTGGAATATTATGAAAATTTATATTTTGTTGCTAGACATATAGAAAAATACCCCAGATTTTTTCTGAATTTATTTGAGAGGTTTTGATGCAGTTTTCCTGACTGAGAATTCGTTTTCCTGATTTCTTACTGAACATGTTTTATGTTTTCAAATCTGTTTTGAGTTATGATGTTGTGAATTAATATATAACTTATTTATACTCGCTAGATTCGTGTGGAAGTATATTTTCCAGATCCTTCGACGGCTCCAGATTTGGATGTTTGTAGTAGTGGAAATCACTGTTTTAGTACAACATTGTCGTGCTGTCCTGAATTAGAAAACAAGTTATTTTACCCTATTATGTGTTATCTTGTACCTGTACTTATTTATCCTGCACCCTGAACCTAATACATGTTATACCCTATTATCCTTACTTTGTTTTGCGACACATACATGCGTATCTGATTATAATAATAAATGACCAAGCCGGGGTTAAGGGAAAGATCTAGTAGTGGAAAATATAGAAACGTGTACTTGGAAGAGGACATGTGTCCTGCCTGCCTGTTACGTATTCATGACTACATGATTCACGATCCTGTTTACCTATACCTGATTGCATGCTTTCCTATAGGAAGATGTACTCGAAAAATAACCACTAGGTTATGCCTGTTTCATGTACCTGAATGCATACTTCCCTTAGGAAGGTGTACTCGGAAGAGAACCACTAGGTTCTACTTGTTCCTGTTATTCCTGTTTTCTGTACCTGATTACACTGCCCTATGGACTCCACTATGAAATCTAAAGTGAAACTGTTTGTTGTAGCAACCATGTAGTAAAAGCTGGGATGCATGAAGTGCTACCTAGTTAGTAATATAACAAGACTTGACATGGCATAATCTGATTTCCTGTACTTGATACCTGATTACCTGTTTACATGATTACTTGTACTTGTACCTATATACCTGATTATCTGATTATCCTGTTACATGTTTACCTGTTTACCTGTTTACTTGACACTTGAGACATGTTACCTGTACTTGTTAGTATACCATGCTACTTGTTTCTATTTTCTTGATTCATGTTAGATATTATATTTCTGTTGACACACTTATACCATGTTAGGCATGTTATTTAGAATTATCTATCCCATGTACTTGTGTCCTACAATATAAGTGACCCATAACTTGCAATTGACGGGTACTTGTTTTTCTCTTTCCTTCTCCTGCAAATTTACTAATTACAGATCAGGATGGATGACTGCCAGATGGTATTGGCGAGATGATATACTAGTGCTGGATTTTTTGCTTTATTATTATTATTACTTGTTGCTTGAACTTGAATAAAATGTACTTGATGACTGGGATATTTATCTTGTATTTGGGCGATGTGACTCAGAATATTTAACTTGTTCAGAACCGGATTATTTGAGATTATTATATTTGGTTTCAAGTAATTTCTGTTGGTATCTGTTTTCAATTATACATGTTGGTTGTATCTTTTGCTTCCGACTCTGATTATTCCTGTGATATGTTGTAAAGATTCCTGAATAGCTTATGGATGATGAAAATTATTCGCTGGGCTTTTGTTACGTATCCGTATTCCGTGTTCTTTTTGGGAAGCGGGGCGTGACAGGTCATGTTGCTTCATGTTCTATTTTTCCGTTTGTAGTTTGTAATTTGGCCCGTACGCTGGGTTTGTTTGGTTAATTTCTTATTAATGAAACATGGTGGCCATATTCCACATTTTTCTTCAAAAAAAAAACATTGCACATACAGGATGGAGGGTTTGAAACTCAATTGTTTTACATAAGCAGCGACTAGTTTGGGGACCATTTGCAAGCTTCTGTAAATCACTTTTCACGAGGAAGTCATGTCCCTCATTGCAAGTTTGCATACATGCTTTCAAGGCACCATTTGCATGTTTCGCTGATAATTCCATTACCTTCATGAGCAAGGTCATGTCACTCATTACAAATTTGTACGTATGCTTTTAAAGCTATCCATTAGCTCCCCACCCAATACATTTCTCAAAGGGTTTCGAATCGTTCCTCCCAAATTGTACTACTGTTAGTTGGATTGGCCCACTAGGGCATATCTTTTCTCTAAGAGAAGCCGGCCAACACCTAGGGGTGTTGGCTTTGACTCCAAGAAATGAATCTCCTAAAGATTCGTGGTGGATGTCTTTCCTTGTGAAGATATATACACCCTCTTATTAATGGAATTAATGGGAGGCATGCGATCTATTTGTAATATATCCAATTGTCAGATTAGATCTCTTCCTTGCCTTCCTGTATATAAATGGGTGGAGGCTAGGGTTGAGATATGCAAATGCATGGGCTACTATCTTCCCCTGATATAACTGAGAGATTGATTCCCATACAATATCCTTCTAGTTTCCCTCTTTTCTCTTTCTAGTTCTCTACCATTCACTATTTGAGCTCGGATTCGAGATCCGCAAGGTGTGAACAGTGCATGGAGTTCCTCATCCTGTAGGATCCACCATCATACGAGAATTTCTTTGTGAGGAGTTTCAACATCTACAAAGGAGACCGCTTCCTCAATCATTTCATCAACCCAATATAAGATTAACCTGCTTGTAGTATCATGCTAGGGTTTATCTTTTATGTGCCCTTATGCATGTCTACTATGTTTATGTATGTATTGAATGAAGAATATGTGGCTATTGGTATCAAAACGTACGCTCATTCTTGGATTATTTAATTGGATTAATTGATGAAATTTAAAATCTTAAAAAATCTGGTAGAAATTGGAAGGTTGGACGGACAAGGAGATCCACTACCGGCAACTCCCGTAGCCTCGTCACCGCCAAAGCCATCAAAAGGGGTGAGACCCATTAAAACCGAGGTGGAGGTACGGGATTTGGGTTTGGAAGGCAAAAGAAAGAGAGGCAAAGATTGCCAGAGGTTAGCTAGAGCTCCACCATCGCCGTCGACCAGACTACCACCATCCACCTCCTTGCGTTGCCTTCAAACCCACCGCCATCGGACTGGGGTTTCTGTTAGGGAGTTGATCTAGAGATGCTGATGAAGTCTGCTTTGCCCCATCTGAGGCTAGGCACCTAATCTCAAAGCAGCTGATTCATTGATGGGATATATTACTTTGTATCCAATATGAGTGTAGTATATATTATATATGTTTGTTGAGTGTGTGGTGTGTACAAGGTTAGTGTGAAATTAATGTTATGGGTTTGGATGCTGAAGTTGTGGGCTTCAGGCCGAAGTGAATCAGAGGTCATTAAGGCAGTTAGGCAGTTAGGAGTCAGTTGAGAATAATTGCGTGCATGCTATGTAAAAATCTCAATGAGTGTGTTGTAAGATCTATAAAAAGAGCACCGCTGATTGTAATAAACTCTTAATCAAGAATTCCAATAGAAATCCTTTTGTGTTCTTCCCCAAATTGGGATTCTGAAACCCTAGCTAACCATAATGGAGTGAAATAAGCACTCTAAAACCTAAGGAGCTGACAGAACCGGCCATCGATGATGGTGATGATCGGGATGTAGGAAGCACATTGGCGGTGGGGGAGGAGATGAAAGAGATGAAGAACTGGATGGCGGTAGTGCAGACATAGTTGGAGTTCGTGGTGGACCAGTTTAAGGAAATGGCCATCAATCGCCATCATCAATCATCACCAAATTCTTAGTCAAATCATTTAATAAAGGTAAAAATTCCCAATCCTTCAACTCCTAGGTTTCCTGTTGGTTCAAGTAGTGGTCCAAGAATGATGTTCAAACTAGAGTTTCCGGTGTTCATTGAGGGAGATTCGACGGAATGGATTTCTAGCGTCGAATGGTTCTTGGAATTCTATGAGATTGAAGATCAACTTAGATTTGCATCGCTGAATCGCAAAGGGAGAGCTACGCAGTGGTGTAGGAGGCATATTAAGAGGAAGAGATTTTTGTTAACTTGGCAGCAATTTCTTGAGGCTTTGATAACTAGTTTTGGACCAATGGTGTTTCAAGGCTATGAGGAAATTTTGTCGAAGCTAAGCCAAAATGGAGATTTGGAAGTTTATGTCTAAGAATTTGGCAGGCTATCAAATTCTGTAGAGGATTGGACTAAGAAATATTTTCTCAGCACCTTTCTCACTGGGGTAAGAGATGAAATAAGGTGAGATGTAAAAGCTAAGAGACATAAGAATGTGAATGAAGCTATTGGCCTAGCTAAAGGTTATGAAGAGAAGTTACAGTTCATCAAGAAAACCTACAAATCTTCATTTTTGCCTAAGGGACTTGGTACTCAAAGTCCTCGTTAGTACCAGGAGTCAACAAATTCATCAAACACCTCGGCCTTTCCTAAGCAACTATCACCTCCTGAGCTCAGAAAAAGGAAGGCAAAGGGATTATTTTTCAACTATGATAAAAAGTATGTAGTTGGGCATAGGTGCATATCACAAAAGTTATTCTTCCTTGAGATGTATGATGAAGATGAAGAGGATGTGGAGAAAGACTTTGAGGAGGCTACTAGCATGAGTATGTCCCATGTGAATATCTTTCCATGCACTCATAGGATCTTCTAATTACCCTCAAACTCTCAGGGTTAAGGGAAAGATTAAAGGCAAAGAAGTGAACATCTTGATAGATTTAGACATGATCAACCCACAATTAAATAGACCCTCATACTGCTTAAGGTTGGTTTGAAAATTTTAAATGAGCCAAAGTTTAAGGTCACTGTGGTAAATGGTGGAGTGATTCATAGTGAGGGAAAGGTGGAAAATGTTCCTTTCATTGTGCAAGGGGTGACTTTAACTGCAAAGATACTCATTTTGCCCTTAGAACCATCTCAAATGGTGTTGGGAGCATATTGGTTGAGGTCACTGGGTAGGGTTAACACGGACTTTAGTTGCTTAACTATGGAGTTCACTATATCAGGAGTCTTGAAGGTGTTATAAGGTATCACTGATGAGGAATTGCAGGTAATTACTATGAATGGGCTCCTTCGGGCCTTAGCTCATTCCTGTCAAGCATTTATGCTGCATTTACAATGTGGAGAACAGCAGACTTATTACTTACTAGATTGTGCAGCTGCAGAACCAATAAGGAAAGAGTGTCAAGAGACACAAGACCAGATGAACCAAATTTTGAATAAATTTTTAGTGGTATTTATCTCCCAGATAAGTATACCTCTGCAGAAGATAGTGGATCATCATATACCCCTAATTAAAGGTCAGAAACATGTTTGTATCAAATCTTATAAGCTCCCATACGACCACAAAAATAAAATAGAAAAATGGGTGAAAGAGATGTCGGATTCTGGCTTGATCAAAAGCAGTTGCAGCGCTTATGCTTCTCCTATCATCTTGGTGAAAAAGGCTGATGGAAATTGGAAGTTATGGATTGATTATAGAGCTATTAATGCACAAACTATCGAAGCTAGGTTTCCTATTCCAGTCATTGACGAACTGATGGATGAATTGTTTGGCTCAAAGTACTTCTCTAAGATTGATTTAAGATCATGATACCACCAGACCATGGTACATGAGGCAGATATACATAAGACAACATTCAGGACGCATTAAGGGCATTATGAATTTATTGTGATGCCATTTTGCTTCACTAATGCTCGTGCAATATTCTAAAGCTTAATGAATGAGATATTTCAAGAGTATTTGAGGAAATTTATTTTTGTCTTCTTTGATGATATATTAGTGTACTAGATTTGCTCGTTGGCACTGCCTACGTCACATCTTCGGAACGATACAACATATGAAAGTCTTGTAAACAGTAAAACAACAATTATGTAGCTCAATTTGAATTGTAAAACAATAATTAATTGTACATAAAAGTCCATGTTTCCATTAGTATATGTTGAAAAATAATTATAAATGGGGGATGTAAAATCCAACTTCTTAAAACTTTGAGTGTGGAAAATGATGAAATATAACTTTTGACGAGATATTTTCTATTTTCAATGTAACATGAGCAATAAAAAATTGCATACAAAATTTGAAAATTTACAAACCTAAAATCTGAAAATATAAATTTCTGAGTAAATAGAGAGAGAATGAGAGAGAGAGAGAGAGAGAGAGAAAGTGAGAAATAAATAAATAAATAAGTTGTTTTGGGAGATTTGAATTTGAGTTTTTGGGGGGAAACTTTAGAGCGGAAAAATATGTTTTGTGAGGTTAGATCTGGACCATTAGTTTCAACCCTATTGAATGAGAGCCACTTGATAGCCTTCTTTGTGTTTTATTATATAGATAGCTCTACACTGGAGAATCATGTTACCCATCTCACCTTGACTCTTGAAGTGTTGAAGAAGCATAAGCTTGTAGCAAAAGAGAGTAAGTGCAACTTTGGTAAGGAGACAATGGGATATTTGGGACATATTATGAGCTCTCAAGGAATTGTAGTAGACCCTGTAAGAATTGAGGCAGTTATTAAGTGGCTTAAACCCAAATCAGTAAAGAAATTGAGAGGATTCCTAGGCCTCACTGGTTACTATAGGAAGTTTGTGCAAGACTATGGTGGAATTGCTACTGCTCTGACTTTATTACTTAAGAAAAACAGCTTTGCTTGGTCACTAGCTGTTGCTGCAGCATTTGAACAACTCAAGCAAGCCCTCACAACCTCACTAGTACCGAGCCTACTCGATTTTACTAAAAACATTGTGCTGGAAACTGATGCTTCTTTGTCTGGCATTAAAGCAGTGTTGATTCAAGAGAGCCACCCTATTGCCTACATGAGTGAAGGACTGAAAGGTAAATCTCTCTCTCTCTAGTTATGAGAAAAAAAGTGTTTGCTATCTTGTCAGCTATTAACCATTGGAGGCAGTTTTTGCTGGGAAGGAATTTTGTGATCAAAACAGATCAAAAGAGCATTAAATATATTCTATAGTAGAGAATTAATATTGATATGCCAGAAAAATGGTTGCGGAAATTATTGGAATTTAATTTCATTGTCGAGTATAAGAAGGGAAAAGATAATATAGCTACTAACAGCTTTGTCTAGGAGGGGTGAAGTTGGGCATGGAACAATGTTTGAAATTACATTTTTGGGGCCACAATGGGTTGAGGAAGTGAAATATTTGGTGCATCATGATCCTTGTTACAAGGAGTTCCCTGAGAAGGAACAACAAGACTTACTGAATTCCACTGACAATAGGTTATAGAGGGGCATCTGGTACAATAAGGGCAAAATTTTGTTAAGTCCAACTACAACATTAAGAGAGAAGAATTTTGCTGATAAACACAACTCCAAGATTGGTGGACATTCAAGCTATTACAAGACCTTGCATTGGATTAAGAGGTCCTTCATTTGGATGGGAATAAGTAAAGATGTAAAGAGAATAGCATGAGAATGCTTACTTTGCCAGAATAATAAAAGTGAGAGTATGATGTCAGCAAGGTTTGTTCAACCACTTCCTACTTTCTGAGATGGTGTGGGAAGACATCTCTATGGATTGCATTGAAGGGTCTCTCCAAGAGTAGTGGAAGATCAATGATATTGGTGGTGGTAGATAGGCACACTAAATATGCCCACTTCATTAGTTTATCTCATCATTATTCAGCACATTCTGTTCCTTAGCTGTTCATTAACCATGTGAGCATTTCACGATATGCCTAGGAGTATAATATCTAACAGGGACCATGTGTGCATTAGTGTGTTTTGGAAGGAGTTTTCAAATTACAAGGTAGAAAACTTAATACATCAACAACATATCATCCACAGACTGATGGGCAGACTGAAATTGTGAACAAGGCTTTGGAAATGTACTTAAGGTGCATATGTGGTAAAAAACCAAAGGACTGGAGCAGGTGGTTGAGCTAGGCTGAGCATTGGTACAATACTAATTGTCATGCAACAACTAACATCACTCCTTTGGAAGCTGTATGTGGCAGACCACCTCCATTTCCTAAGCATTATGCGCAGAGCACTGCAAAGTTGCAAAGTATGAAAGATGAGTTGCTGTCTAGGGATGTTATACTCAAGTTAATCGGGGATAATATTGTGGCAACTCAAGATATGATGAAGACTCATGCTGATAAGATGAGGAAAGAAAGGAGCTTTGAGGTGGGAGATTGGGTCTTGTTAAAATTGTAGCCCTATAGACAAATTACATTGCAAAGCTTGATCCCTTAAAATTTAGATACAAGGTATTTTGGCCCATATAAAATCATTGAAAAGATTTGGCAAGTAGCTTATAGATTAAATTTGCTAGCTTATAGATTAAATTTGCTTGCTTGCGGATAAGTAAGTCTGCATCACACCCTGGGAATACGGGGGTTGCTGCCATGGCCAAAACATGGTAGTAGGTTTTGATGTGTCACCCGTGGGTCTTGGGCCCATACTTGGGCTATAGGGTTAACACTCAACCTGGTGTGGAATGGAAGACTTTGGAAAACGACAATGAGGACGACTACCTTTTGGGTACACTTGGTGGTGTGGCTCTCTCCCCGCCTTAACACAAAGTATTAAGAATTATGCTCACCATTCAAGTCCATCTCTCGTATTATTACACACCCCATAACTGATCTGAGTTGAATTGAAGGAAATGTTTGGAAAGATTGAACTAAAACATTGAGAACATTAGGACATACGAGTGTGAGTGAGAGATGTTAGTCACTAGGGCCCATCTTCTTTTTAAAAAAGGCCGGCCAACCCTAGTGTTGGTTTGTCCTCCAAGAGATGAATCTCCTAAACATTTATACATCATCTTATTGAAGAAATTAATGAGAGGCATTGGATCTGTTTGCAATAGATCAAATTAAATCGCTTCCTTGCCTCCCTATTTGAGAGATTGATCCCCATACATTTCCTCCCAGTTTTCCTTGAAAAGAAAGAAGCTTTCTTCAAATTGTCTACCATTTAGTATAATGGAGTTCGGATTCGAGGTCTTGAAGGTGTGCACAGTGCGTGGATAGGATCCACCTCCATATGAGAAGCTGAATGTGAGGAGTTTCAGCGGCTACAAAGGTCACCGACTCACTGCTTGCGCAACCGTTTCGTCAACCGAATGTAAGATTACGCTTTTTGTAGTATCATGCTAGAGTTTATTTTTTTAGTGTCCTTTTGCATACATGTGATGTTTGTGTATGCATTAAATGCCAATCTGTGGCCTACAAAATAATCTTCAAAGATTTTATTTAGGGCAGGATTGTGCCAAGCACAAATACCTCTTAGAGCATCCACAGTCGTTTGCTTATTTGTCATTTTTTCTTTTTTTTTTACTGTTGCTCACACAGTCGTTCGCTATTTTGCCATTTTTTGGCAAAATCGCTACAGTAGAAAGAGGCGAATAGCATTCGATATAGCAAAATGCATATTATAGCTGGATTATTTAATTATTATTTTAATTGATCGGACGAAACATGATGTTTCGTCCGAAGTAAAAAAAAAACCAAATAAAATAACCTTTAAACGTGGGAATGAACATGATGTTTCGTCCCAATTTGAGACGAAACATCATGCTTCGTCCCAATCCAATTTTTAAAAAAATTGTAAATTTTAATTTTTTTTTGCAATTATCTAAATTGATTTTGCAAAAATTTTTTTACAATTTGTTTAAAAAATTCTTTTTGCAAATTTTTTTTTACAAAAAAAACCTCCGGAATTTCCAGACAAAGCACCATGCTTTGTCCAGCTGCAGTGAATTTTTTGGAAATTTTTGTAATTTTTTTAATTGTTTTTGCAAATTTTAAAATTTATTTTGCAAATTTTTAAATTGTTTTTGCAAATATTATTTACAAACTATTTTTGAAATTTGTTTTTGCAAATTTTTTTTGCAAAAAAAAACTTCCTTTTTTTTTCCATTTTTGGGACGAAACATCATGTTTCGTTCCGTATTTTTTTTTAGTTACAGACGAAACATCATGTTTCGTCTGTTTCTTTTTTAACGAACTTATGCATTTTTTGCCATTCGACGACTGCAGTGTTTCGTCGAATTGGATGGACAAAAAATACATTTTGCCATTTTTCATATTCAACGACTATGGATGCTCTTAAAGCCACAAAAAGGCACCTAGAAACCAAAACTCCAAGAAAGGAAAAAAAATATGCCTTTGATCTTTTTGAATAAAATCATCATGTAATAAACTGTTTTTAATCGAAAACCTTTGAAAACAAAGGTCAAGAAGGTAAATTGATATTCAAAATGGGTACAAAACCCTACCCGTTAATTGCAGCAGATGGTAGATGACACTTATCCCTCGAGCCGACAGATAAATAAAAAGAAAAAAAAAGGACAGGGATTGAGTAAAAAAGTGAGGTTGGGACTTGGTACAAGTGAAAGAAAGAGATCTCTCAGCTCCCAACTTAGTTGTCTTCACCACCATTCTCTTCGGATTCACCAACAAGAATAAGAGAGTAAGAAGAAGAAGATCAATGGATTCACAACACATTATCTCCTCCTTCCTCATTCTCTTCTTCCTCCATTCTGCAAGATCCGATGGTAACACAAATTACCCACTTCTTTTACTATTTTTATCTTTTTCTTTTTTGTTTGTTTGGAGAATGCATGTAGATCTAAAATATATGTATGTGATGAGCTTATTTAATTGAGATTACAGATTTATGGCTAATGGGCATGTAAGATACATGCTCATTGGATCACTGATGCATGTTATTTGGCTGTATCAATAGATCCCTTCACCGTTGATCTGTAGAACCTGATATATGAAGTTATTGTAGCAAAGCTTCTGAGCAAGTGCAATGCAGGTGTCAACTGGTATTGGGTTAGTGAAAAGAATGAATAAGTACACGTTGCATTTGCCGGTTGGCTAGACGGGCGGTTGGCTTGAGAGAAATTTGGGTTATAATAATAATAGTAAAGTTTAGAAAGAACTTTGTTAGATATTCTTAAAGATTGGAAAGAATCCATGTTTCACTCTTTTCTCTTTATTTAGACAGATGGTCTATTGCAATCTCTCAGTAAAAGAACAGAAAAAGGACTGTACAAATTTTTTTCATTCTCTTGTTGCAAGTGGAATCTTGCTTGTAACCTGTTTTAATTTTTGGTTGAAACACTAACCCCTTTTACTGAAAATAGACCTGACCAATCTTGAATGTTGGCCAAATGTTGCACAAGCTAGTTGTCAGCCACATTTTTGATAATCATATATTGTTGCTTTTGACGGAACCTGGTAGGAATTATTTGTTCTTTGAACCCAAATATGGAGGCGTAAGAGCAAGTTCACCAAGTCATTCCAGCCCTATTTTTTTTTTTTTATTTTTTTTTTTTTTGATTAAAAGATGACCGAAGTCATCGCTTCTATTGCCACATCACTCTAGCCCCCAAAAGTGGAAAAAGCCAAAATTTTAGCTTCCACCCATTCGAGCAAGTTCACCCATTGGGTCATTCGGGCTCTGGGGCATTAGGGCAGTTATTGTTCATTCACTTTTTGATAGTTGTTTCCACAAGTTGGGTCAGCATCGGAACTTTATTTTTTTATTGTTTAAATTGTTTGTATAAAAAATGTCAATAAATAAGCTTCATTGCTCCATAAAATTATTTGAACAAATCTTTATCTTTCTCATCTCCTACACATTACATACTTGTTCTCCTTCGAGTCTTCAATGAAGAGGTTGCTGAATAAGATTCGAAAGTCTAGTGATGAGGATGAGATGATGATGGCTAAAAACGCCATTATTATGCTCGGAGCCGTCGCTGATTATCAGCCAGCAATTCAACCAAATACCCAGAGTCAAACCTGGGGCATGCACCAAACACAGAGAGGTTTCGGGAAGAACGTGGTAAGGGCCTGATGCAGGACTATTTTATCCATAGTTCGGTGTTCAACGATGTCCAGTTTCGGACGCACTACAGGATGAGCTATGATGTCTCCGCATATTTGTGGACCTTTGCTAGCACGAACAATACTTTGTTCAAAAAAGAGATGTGACCCAAGAAAGTAGAATTACTTCCCTAACAGAAGATTACCTCTTCTTGCGAATGCTTACATATTGTGCATCATCGTATGCTTGTGTATCGTCGAACGACGAAATCTACCTCGTAGGGTCCCTACAATGATTTAGAAAAGGAATTGTTGCTCTCTGCTCAAGTGAACATCTCCACGCTCCCAATGTAGTTGACCTTGGAAGATTTCTAAAAAAGGCCGATAAGAGAGGTTTTCTAGATATGATTGGAAGCATCGACTAGATGTATTGGCAGTGGAAGAACTGCCCAGCAGGTTGGGCTAAAGAATATAGTGGTCGAAAACATTTTTCACTATCATCCTTAAAGCAATAGCCTCTTACGACACATGAATCTAACATGGTTTCTTTAGAATGCCTGGGGCGCCCAATGACCTCAACGCCCTTGCACAGTCGCCATTGTTTGACAACCTTACTGGAGTTCGCGTACCTGAAGTTTTGTTCCAAGTGAATAGAATGGATCACTCTTTAGGCTACTATCTTGCCAGCAGTATATACCCAAGGCTGGCAACTTTCGAGAAATCAGTTCCAAGGCCTATACACCCTAAAGATATTTGCTTTTCCAAGTTCCAAGAGGTGTATATGAAGGATGTGGAAAGATATTTTGATATTCTACAGTCACAATTTGGCATTGTTAGAGGAGCAGCTCGTGGATGGGATAAAGAAGACCTTTAGTACATCATGTGGACTTACATTCTACTACACAATATGATAGTTGAGGATGAACGACCTGAGGATAGTAAGGAAGATTTAGAAGGAGGTCCATCTTGTTCCCAAATTTGAATGTTTTTAAGCTTTCAGAGCCATATCGGTGACTAATTTTTTTTGGAAGATAGAATATATTATAGATGCAGAGTTTTTGCATCTAGCTTTGAAATTTGAGTGTGAAATGTGAAAAGAGAATGATAGGTTTTTATAGAGAAGTTTTACAAAATTTTCATTTTTTTTTCACTTTCAGTCCATTGGACACGAGTAATTTTCAGTCGTACTATTTAAACCTAAAGTTTTCTACGGCCCAGATTAAATGGCCGTGTCAACTGATAATTAATTGGGACAATTGGAGCCGTTTGACAACTCACTACACAACAAAAAGAGGCACTTCCAATTAATTATTTGTCCTCCCACATGGATGACGTCATTCATATTTTTTTTGTGCTGCCACGTGGCAACCGGGTCAGCCAAAGGGGCTAGAACTGACACAACTCTTGCCCCAGGTCATTTCTAGCCCTAGCTTATCTAACAGGTGGAAGCCAAAATTTTGGCTTTTCCCACTTTTTGGGGCTAGAGTGATGTGGCAACAGAGCTGGAATGCCTTGGTGAACTTGCTCTTAGCCATGCCCGGGCAAGAACTGACCTTGGGCAAAAGCTGGGTCAGTTCTAGCCTCTTGGATTGATCCAGTTACCGCATGGCAACACAAGAAAATATGGCTGACGTCAGCGATGTGGGGGACAAATAATTCATTGGGGTGCCTTCTTTTGTCGTGTAGTGAGCTGTCCATCTACTCCAATTGTCCCAGTTAATCATCAGTTGTAATGGCCATTTAATCTGGGCCATAGAAAACTTTAAATTTGAAATGTACGACTGAAAATTACTCATGTCCAACGGTCTGACAGTGAAAGAAAAATTGACAAATTTGTAAAACTTCTCTATAAAAATCTATCATTCCCCTTTCACATTTCACACCCAAATTTCATTTCTAGTTACAAAAACTCTTCCTCTATAATATCTTATATCTTGCAAAAAAAATTAGTTATTGATATGACTTTGAAAGCTAAAACCTTCAAATTGGATATCAAGATGGACCTTCTTCGAAGATGTCCAATTGTGCAAGTCTTGGAAAGAACGTGGCAAAAGGTAAAGATCAATCGAAAGAAGAGCTATGGGCAGAAGTTCACGAACACTACCGACAATTGGCCGGGAAATCCGTCGTCGGAGGTTTGAGTCAAGTAATGACCAATAGGTGGAAAACTTTGAATAAAGAGCTCCATATTTGACATGGTTCGATTAGGAAAGCAAGTGAATGGCTTAAGAGTGGTACAAACACAGGATGGGTGAGGTAAGAATTTGTTGATTTAGTATGAATATTGAATTTTTGGCATTACTATTATAACTTAGTTCAAAAATAAAATGCTTATTTATAATTGTTATGCATGTTTATAAATTGCTTTCCACATTATCTAATATGCATATTAATAACTCGTATCATTATTTACAATTTTACATAAGAGCGTCAAGTACAAATGTGCTACCTAAATGAGTTGAAGGACAAAACATGGATAACAAAGAATTTAATCATTGGGAATCTTAAGATGTTGTAAAGGGCTTTCAACAATTCCAAGACATTCTGATTAATATCATGAGTGACTCGATGGAAGAAAGTGAACGACTACCCACACAAGCATCAGAAGATGATACCCATGTCAACTTGGAAGATGTGGGTCTTGCCGATGTAACTCTAGACCCTTCAGTAAGACCCAAAGGAAAGAAGGACGCAAAAGAAGCTCTCTGAAAAGGAAAGAAACTTGTGCACGACCTGGAGCGAAGGACTTTAGCAGTGGAGACTATGGCGGTTAACCAAGCCTCATCTGTGGCACAGAGGAGAAAATGAGAACATGAATTCCAACCACAGCTTCACTCCGAGCACCTACGAGAATGCCGAAGAGAGCAAATGGAATTACAAAAAGAGGCATTTATGTTGGAGGAGAGGGCAATGAGAATTACAGAAAAGGAAGAGCGAATTATGGAAATGGACATAAGTTAAATGACACCAAACAAAAAGAAATATTGGCCAAAAAGCAAAAGAAAATAGCTGATAGAGACGATGATGAGCTGGCGGCCAGTGGATCATACCAGCAGCCACCATTCACCGGTGGATCCTACTAGACTTACCATTTATCGGTGGATCATACTCGATGCCACCATTCACCGGAGGATCATACCCACAACCACCTTTCACCGGTGGAGACAACACGGATCCTAACACCAGTTGTTTATTTACTGATGAATCTACCAAACCAGACCCATCAAACACAATTTGGTGGATGCCATGAAGAATATATCTTTTAGGCATTTGATTTTTTTCCCAATAATTGTTATTTGTTTGAAGTTCTTTTTAACTGTGTTATTATTTCTAGGCTTGGCTTGTTATTTATGTGATATAAATGTCATCAGTTTGAGAATACTCATTAAGTAATCTAACCTTTATTAATAATTGCACACAAACTTATTTATAGACATTGACAACTAACGAAGAGGAAATAAAAACACAAACAAATTGAAGCTTGGCCACACAATTGGCTATTAAAATCTCCAATAACCATACAGAGTCATGTTACCTTTCACATCCCACACATGCTCTTTAAGATCTTCCTGAAGGCTTGAGTGAGCGTACTCAGATCTAATATGACGATTTCAATCCAAGAATTCTTCAAGATTGTGCCCATCTTTACCAAGATGTTCATTTATTTCATTTTCTGGACGCTCCTAAACACAAGCTTTCCTGGGCTTCATGTTGTCCCCTTCTTCATCGGGCTCTAAATCTTCGTCACTATCCTCAGTCGTTCATCCTCAACGATAATGTTGTGTAGTATAATGCAAGTCAATGTGATATATCAAAGGCCTCTTTATCACATCCACAAGACTCTAACAATGCAAAAACGTGACTGTAGAATACCAAACATCTTTCCACATCCTTCCTATACGCCTTTTGGAACTTGGAAAATCAGATATTTTTACGGCGTGTAGGCCTTCGAACTGATTTCACAAAAGTCGCCCACCTTGGGAATATATCGTTTGCAGGATAGTAGCCCAAAGAGTGTTCCATTTCATTCACCTGGAACAAAACTTTAGGTGCACGATCTCCAGTAAGGTTGTCAAACAACGGCTACTGTATATGGATGTTGAGGTCATTGGCGTCCTAGCATTCCAAAGAATGCATGTCAGATCTACGTGTCGTAAGAGGCTATTGCTTTAAGGATGATAGTAGGAAAATATTTTCGACCCACTATATTCTCCAGCCCAACCTGCTGGGCAATTCTTTCACTGCCAATGCATACAGTCGATGCTACCAATCAGACCTAGAAAACTTCTCTTATCAGCCTTTTTGAGAATTCTTCTAAGGTCAACTATATTGGGAGCGTGGAGGTATTCACTTAAGAGCAATAATTCCTTTTGTAAATCGTTGTAGGGACTCGATTGAGGTAAATTTCGTCATTCGACAATACTCATTGCAAGCATCTGCTAATGCACCATATGCAAGTATTCGCAAGGAATATGTAATCTTATGTTGAGGAAGTAATCCTACTTTCTTGGGCTCATTTTTTTTTTAACAGAGTATCGGTCGTGCTGGCAAAGGTCCATAAATATGTGGTTAAAGATATCATAGCTCATCCTATAGCGCTTTCGAAACTGGACATCGCTGAACACCGAACCATGGATAAAATAGTCTTGCAGTAGGCTTTTACCATGTTCTTCCCAAAACCTTTATGCTATTAGAAATTATATTAGTTATTATATTATGAGAGAGATTAGTTTAGTCCCACATTGATTATGTATCGATTTAGTATTCCCTTCTCTCCTATATATAAGAGACACGTTGTACTCAGTTTATCAAAAATTCAATAATCAATAATAAATCCAATAATTTTATTATGGTATCAGAGCCTATAATCCTGTAAGGCCTATTTTTTCTATCCTCATTGTTGAGGTGGAGTGATTCTTGTCTTCATCGGAATCACTCCACCTCCCAACACCTCTCAATATCTCTCTTCCGATCAAATCCCAAAATCCTAAATCTCTAAAAACCCTAGTCGTCAATCAACAACCACAAACCCTAGTCATCAACAAACAACAAGATCCAAAAACCCTAGCTGTTATCTCATATCTCTCCTGAAACCCTAGCCCACATCATCAAACAACAGCGACTTCAACCTCCTCCTTCAACAACCACCGACGGCCCCAACAATTCCGTCCACAACTCCGTCGCCAACAACAACAACATCAACACTTCCCTTCTTCGCTTTCTTCATCCCCGCTGCATCTCCGACCAACATCAACAACAACATCAGCAACTCACCTCTCAACCCAACTCCGGCACCAAATCACATTGCCACCACCACAACTCCGTCGACCTCGGCAACAACACCATCGACAACACATCGGCAACAACTCCTCTCTTGCAACAACTCTCCTTCACCCCTTTACCCCACCCCCCCGCTTCCTCTCCAACTCAAATCCCAAACTCCTATTTTCTCCTCTGAAATTCCGAAGTCAGCAAGAGTCAACGTCGACCTTCGCCTGCAAGAATCTTGCACTCTGTCGACCTTCACTGACCTCCTCCACTCCCAATCCATGGCGATGAGGGATCTGGTCAGCGGCGGCGTCGCCTACGCCCAACCTGATCCCGAAATCCAATTCCCCAACTGGCTCAGAAGACGCCATCAAGATCCTCCTCCTCAATCTATATCCTCCCGAATCTCAATCCATATCCAACATCCCTACAAACCCAAACCACCTTTGCAACCTCGCCGATGTCACCTTCCCGTCGCCCCCCCAGCCGCCACTTACTCCTACTCAGATCCAATACCTAAATCCCTAACCCTAAAACTCATCCAAGTCCCTACCCGACTTGAACAAAACTAAACCCTTTTCTTTCTAAACCCCAATCTCTAATATCATATCCAAAACCCGTTCCCAAATTTAAACCTGAATCCAAATACCCTATATTCCAATAACCCAAACCCTACCCGACCCAGACCCACTCCAATACCCGCACCCTATATTCCCAAACCCGTTTTCTGTTTCCAAAAAAAAAAATCTTTCTTGCAGGTCCTTCGACTTCTACAGTCTTTGTTGGCAAACTCACACTGAGTTTGGGAGGGGGAGATATTAATATCATCATAGTTCTCAGTTCAGTTCAGGAACAATTCTTAAGTCAGGAGTGTCACTTCCTTCCACAACACATGACAATTCTCAAGTCAGGGGTGCGATCCCAACATGCGCCAATAGTGCGCCTTCCCTGTGCCATCGAGCACCTTCCATGCGTCATCTACTTGAGCGTCATTCCTACATCACTGTTTGCCGTCTCTGTCACATCAACTGAGTTCATATTTCAAATGCATGCGTCGTTCCTACATCACTGTTTGTCGTCCCTGCTACATCAACATCTTCAATATTCCAAACTCATGTTGTTTGAACCAACTTGAGTTTGAGAGGGGGTGTTAGATATTATATTATGAGAGAGATTAGTTTAGTCCCACATTGATTATGCATCAGTTTTGTATTCCCTTCTCTTCTATATATAGGAGACACATTGTACCCAGTTTATCAATAATTTAATAATCAATAATAAATTCAATAATTCTATCACGTTTGGTGCACGCCCCGGTGTGAACCGCGAGTATTTGGTTGGTTTGCTGACTGATATTCAGTGATGGCTCCGAGCTCAATGGCGTTATTAGCCATCATCATCTTCATCATGAGACTTTCAAATCTTATTCAACAGCCTCTTCATTGAATACTTGTAGGAGAACAAGTGTGTAATGACTAGGAAATGAGAAAGATGAAGATTTGTTGAGATAATTTTATGGAGCAATGAAGCATATTTATTGACATTTTTCATACAAACAATTTAAATAATACAAAAAATAAAGTTCTGACCCTGACCCTGACCCAACTGGTGGAAACAACTATCAAAAAATGATTCAAAATGAATGAACAGTAACTGCCATAGTATCCCAAAACCCCACTGCCCTAGTGACCCAACGGGTGAACTTGCTCTAATCATATCAAGTCTCATCTTTCTTTGTGAGTGGTAGATCACGGACAGAGAATTTTAATTTGTGGAATCAAACTGCCTTTTCCTTGCTATGTCTTTCAGAGGCTTTGCCCTAGTCTCAGTAGCTTGCACTTTTCGGTGTTTGATTCATCCATTAACATGTAAAGGTATCTTATTTCTCAATCTCAGAAGGTCATTCTTGTTTTCATTAACATTCCACAAAACGACCCCTTTCTTTACTAAATGAAATAGATTATAATATAAATAAAAATCTCTCATTTCTCACCAAAGTTAGGAGTTTTGGTGCAGTGGCAAAGACATCTTAGATTGTATTAGAGCAACCTAGGTTTAAATTCCACCAGACACAACAAGTATCAAATGCAAATTATAGAAAAAAAAAAATCTATTCTTCCCAGTCCATGTTTTAGCTACATGAAGAGCAGAGTTGTAGTGTAATGGCAGAGATATTTCACAAAACCGACATCAGAAACTAGGAAATAGAGAGAAATTGGAAAATTGCTACATTTATCTTATACTACATTCTGCATTTTGACTTGTTCTACTCAATTCCTTACAAAATCAGATATAAGAGCACAAATTTTCCTTCTTTTTTCTGTCATTTTCCATTCTCTCTTTAGCATAATATGTTTATAATGGTAAAATATCTGTGTTAAGAAGGAGGTCCATGCTGATCAATCATTTCTTTACTGCTTTTTTCATGGCAGATACATCTGATCAGCTCCTTAAAGGCATCAACACCTACAGAGCCTCCCTTCACCTCCCCACGTTATCCGTCAACGACAATGCTGCCTGCTTAGCCGAACAACTCGCCAAGCAATTCAAGGGACAGCCATGCACTAACACCACTGGTTCTGATACCGTTCCTGGAACTGAGGACCAGTTCCCCAACTATCCCAGCTTTTTAGACCACTGTCATTTAAATGCGACAGTCACACAAGACGCAGCTGTTATGCCTGCATGTGTCCCCAACTTAGATCCAAGTCTGGTTCTCACCAACTTCACCAAGTCCCAGTACTCAGCAAGTCTGAACGGTAGTCAATTTGTGGGAGCGGGGATTGCTGATGAGGGCGATTGGGTGGTTGTCGTTATGAGTACAAACACAACTACTGGTAGCTTTGATAATGCCATAAGTTTTGGTTCGGGTATCAATGCTGAACTTCTCTACCAATTGATGGTTCTTGTGTTGGGGTTTTTGCTGGTTCAAGGAAACTAAGAAGAGTTGTATTTGAGAGGCTTTAGTGTCTGTTCTGTGAACTTATTGGTATAAGCCTTTTGGATATCACGATATGTGCTTAGAATGTTTACCTGAGAGAATGGATTGATATTGATTTTACGGCATAAAGAATAAATGCAGTCATCTCCTTTGTGAACAACTATACATCTTTCAGAGTCCCAATTTATGGCCCTGTTTGTTTTAAAGAATAAATGCAGTCATCTCCTTTGTGAACAACTATACATCTTTCAGAGTCCCAATTTATGGCCCTGTTTGTTTTAACTTCACCAGTCGTTGTTACATTACTACAAAATCTCATTATCAATCGTAACCAACGCCATTGTTTGTCTCCACTGTTCTACATTTGATTCAAGATATGAATCTTGTAGGTTTTATAGTTCAAATTTTTTGTGTTAGTAATTGAAATTTTTTTTAGTTTGTACTTGGGCATTTAGATTGTTAAATGAAGACTAATGGAGTGATGCAGGTTTACGGTACCTGATGGATACAAAGAGCAAAGACTGTTTGAAAGTCTAATGACATTAAGCTGAGCAGAATCAAAGGACAGCTTATGAGGTGAGACTCAGTAACGAACAAACGTTTTTAACCGGCCAAAATGAGGACACTGCCGTTCTGCTATAACAAAACTAGAATCCTCTTTCGAGTCTGTATAAACTCAACCCCCTTCATAACCTATTCACTCTTCAAACTCAACAAGGATAGGGAGGAAGCCATTAAGAACAGAGATGGCGGCTTCTTGAGTATTGAATATACTCTAGACACATAACAATTAACAAATCAATCAAACACAACAGACAGAACAACCTAATATTCTATTAGATATATGAGTATTGAATACACCACAAACAAAGAAATACAACAGATTGAAAGTATTGAATATATATTCATGAGTAATTATAATTAATTAAGTATGCAATCACATTTGCAGATATCAGATACGGTAATCGATGAAAATATTAAAATAAGACATCTATATATATGATGTCCTCTACTACTCTATAGCTCCATTGCCCAGCATATCTAGATAACTATATTCAAGAACAAAATTACAAGTTGTTCAATTACGTCTAAGAAACAGAGTGAGATTGACAATGGCACGAAAGAGGGATTGACAACGACAAAATGCCAGGAAAGGTAGAGCCGTAGAGGAGATGGAGAGCGATCTCAGCAACGGAAGGCCAGAAGGGGACAGGATTTGGACTGGATGTTTAAAATTTAAATATCCAAGGAAAATACTTGTTGCATTGAACGTTTAGATATCCTAAGAAAATAAAATCTCTTTACGCAGATTAAAATGATTACAACGAGTATCTTGGGTTTTTGTTTATAATTGAGCTTATGTACATTAAAAGAAGAAGAAAAATTGGTGCCCCCAAAATTTTGGGTTGAGGCAGCCGTCTCCTAGGCCTCATATCAGGTCCAGGCCTGTCTGTTTGTCTATCACAAGCAATTTGAGCAACAAGAAGAGTTGCCGGAATGCAGTTGGAGTACAGTATGTTGATCCAGTCTGCACTATTCTATATGAATGATCAGAAAAGTTTCATTTAGGTGGAGAAATCGCAAACATAAGCCCTATTTTTCTTGTAGCCTTTCGGCCCTTGATCATCGCTGTTCTCTTTCAGTGTTCCATGTATCGTTTTGCTAGTATTTGCGTTGCGGTGTCCCCATCTTCGTGTAGCCTTTGGGTTGGTTTGTTTCTCGGAAAAAAGTACTTGAAATACTGGAAGTAACTTCTTAAAAGGAGGATTCAGGATAGTTAGTACTTAGTACCTCCCATTGCTGCTTGAATCTCAACAATGTCGTTGTTGTTGCCATCAACTGATCATTCCTCAAGCATATTCATCAACTTTTGCGACGAAATTACGTATCAATACGCTGATGTTTTTCTTTTTGAGATCCCCGAAGAAGAAAAAGATTAAAAAATAATAGATTTTGCGCACTTTCATATCTCTGTCAAGAACAAGAGGGACATTTATGTATCACATTCAAAGTCTTCAGCATATATAATTTCAATTTAGTTCGCAATCTTCAATCTTCAATTAGAAGAAGCTTCAGTTACAGTGAAGAATAGTATTATTGCACACAATTCTACATTTCATGTTCTTTCCTGTTTTACTTCAACCACCAACACATCATCCTTTCACAAGTTGAAGGATGGAAACTTTCTTAGTTTAGAGATCTTTTTTTCCACAATAAATATAAATTAAGATTATATTTTTATGCTTTATTTAGTCTTTACAGTCATACTATGTATGTTATGTCTTTTTTTTCGTCCACTCATGCATTACAAAGGTTTTTAAACTTTCACCGGACATAACTGAATATAGCTTATATAGTATAAACCCTTCCATACTTAATGATAGTCATGAATTTGAAACTTTCATGTACAATGATAATATGAGATTTTCGAACTAAAAAAAATCCGGAAGATTATATTTTTATGGTTTCTTTAGTCTTTACTATGTCATGTCTCATTTTTACCTCCGAGGTTTTTAAACTTTCACTGGACATAACTAAATATAGCTCATGCAGTATGAACTCTTCCACATTTAATGATAGTCATGAATTTGAAACTTATGCAATGATTATAAGAGATTTTCAAACTAAAAAATCCAAACATGTAGTTTGCGCATTTTTATGCTTAGTGGAATATTATGAGTTTGAAACTCCATATACATAATGGTAACGAGATATTATCATACCAAAATACTATATCATGTAGTATGGATTCTCTCACCCATAATGAAAGGCCATGGGTTCAAAACTCTTCATATGCAATAGTAATAAAGATTTCTGAACCAAAAAAATATATTGAAAAGCTCTTTGAGTATTGCTTATGTAGTGTAAACTCTTTTACCCTTAGAGGAGGGACATGAGTTCGAAACCCTCCAAATGCAATAATATGTTTGATAATGTGACCGATATCTTTGCTAAAAAAATAACTAGAGAACTAACATTCAAATTAAGTGGGGACATGTGTTTGAAGGTCCATCAAGCTTGTTAAAACTAAGGTAAAATACTAAAAACACTAACTTGTGGGGCTATGAAAGTGATGTCCCATCAAATTAACTTGTGTTTTTAGTTTTAGTATATTGATTAAATTTAGAGATTTCTAGATATGTATAAATAGCTAGTATAGAAAATATACATCATTAACAGTTAAAGTACTTAAATAGTCTATGTAGAGCTATCTCAATTATATTCAATATGTGTCATTCCAAACTTGATGATATCTATAAGTAAAAATGCGAGAAAATATAAAGAAAACAGCCACGTGAAATTGAAACTTATCATCAAAGAATTATATTAACTTGAGTTGCACCTTCAATTTTGGATTTTGAAGTCACTTCCCTCTCGAAAAGTTTTGAAGGATTCTTTCTAAAGCTTCTCAAGTTTGAATCATTCAGCACAGTTGGCTTCAGTTTACTGCTTTAAATGCTGATTATTAGTTAATTAACTTGTAAGAATAGCTTACTTGCAACAAGTGCAGTTTATCCAAATTACTCTAAAAGTAATATGGTATAAATGAAAGGAAAGGGACTAACATCCATCTTAGTCATCTCATGAAAGAACCCCACACATCAATATCAGAATTCAAAACATTTGTTGGAAAAATTTAAGGTTGGTAATTTATAGCAGGACTGCAAGGAGTCTAATACACAAATCACTTATCAGTTTATTTGATATAACCATCTACCATTGTGGCATTTTATCTATGACTGCACGTTAAAGTTCTTAAAATCATAACAAGAAAAAAAAAAGAGATAAGAAAGAGAGAGCTTTGGTAAAATATTGAAAGAAATATGATACTTTATAGGGTAAAAGGGATATGAGCAACTTGCTCATTTAGTAAATGAGCAATTGATTATGTGGCATGCATGTGATACATTAGACAATTAACCCTTTTAAGGCTTTTCCAATCACATGTATGTCCACATCATCAATTGCTTATTTACTAAATGAGCAAGTTGCTCATACTCCCTTTTTCCCTACTTTATATCATTACTCAAAGAAATAAAAACATTTATTATTGGAAGGTTGCCAAAATTAACAACATATGTAACATATATAACTACTACCAACTTCTTGTACATGCTATTGATAGCAATAACCATTTATAACCATGTCAAAGCAGGGCAGGAAAATTTTAATGCGCATCATTGTGAGTTAGGGGCAGCAGCTAGCATTCCATTATAGGTTTGTCCGTAGTAATCATGTAGGATTAAACTTCAAAACTGATGTAATCTGTTAATTAGGGAAAACTAACAGCGACTCATGTACACAACCAGCTCTTATTTAATCTCATAAATCGGCTCTCATTGTATCTACGAGTGCATTACAAATTCTAACACACTTAGAGCTTAGCAATGGAAGGTGGCCAAAATACATTTGCAGGTGGAGATCTAGGGAGTCAAGGTTCTGGCAAAGTGGCAATGGCAATGGACTTCACAGCGAAGGTAATTAGTATTAGTTTCTGTCAAAATAAAAATTAATGTATTAGAAATCAAGTGACATATTGTAGAAATATAAGAAGATTGAGAGTAAAAAACCATGAAGGCCATCCCAATATTAAATCGAGTCATTCTCCGGTGCTCCCTGACTTTGGTCAAAGGCCACACATCTTGAAGAAAATGAAGCGCTGAAAATTTGTATAACCGGTTCAAAAAAGATTTACATGGTAATTGTTGAGGATGTAGGTCTCATACCTATATATTCCATTATAATTATGTTATTATAATTATAATTTGTATAACGGGTCGGGTTTGGGTTTGCTCGATGAAGAAGTGAATCAGTTTGGGTTCGGGTTTGAAGAGAATTAGTTTAGGTTTGGGTTTCTACGAGGAAGAAGAAGAGAGCAGTGATATGTCGGGTTTGGGCTTGCGCGAGGACCAGAAGGGTTTGAATTTTGAATTTGGACTAGATTGAGCCCAAATAATGCAAACGAGAATGAAAATTAGAGGAAAAGATTTAATCGGTTAATCGGCCACTTAAAATCGGCCGATTAATCACTAATCGGCCGATTATTCCCGATTAAATCGCTAACTATTGAAATATTATAAATTGCTAAAAAAATAATCACTTAGCCTCTGATTAGCGATTAATCGGAGATTAATCGGGCGTAATCGGGGATTTTAACTGTTAAGGGCACAGAGGGGAAAATGGGAACATGAATTCCAACCACAGCTTCACTCCGAGCACCTACGAGAATGCCGAAGAGAGCAAATGGAATTACGAAAAGAGGCATTTATGTTGGAGGAGAGGGCAATGAGAATTACAGAAAAGGAAGAGCGAATTATGGAGATGGACATAAGTTAAATGACACCAAACAAAAAGAAATATTGGCCAAAAAAAGCAAAAGAAAATAGCTGATAGAGACGATGATGAGCTGGCGGCCAGTGGATCATACTAGCAGCCACCATTCACCGGTGGATCCTACCGGACCTACCATTTATCGGTGGATCATACTCGATGCCACCATTCACCGGAGGATCATACCCACAACCACCTTTCACCGGTGGAGACAACACGGATCCTAACACCAGTTGTTTATCTACTGATGAGTCTACCAAACCAGACCCGTCAAACACAATTTGGTGGATGCCATGAAGAATATATCTTTTAGGCATTTGATTTTTTTCCCAATAATTGTTATCTGTTTGAAGTTCTTTTTAACTGTGTTATTATTTCTAGGCTTGGCTTGTTATTTATGTGATATAAATGTCATCAATTTGAGAATACTCATTAAGTAATCTAACCTTTATTAATAATTGCACACAAACTTATTTATAGACATTGACAACTAACGAAGAGGAAATAAAAACACAAACAAATTGAAGCTTGGCCACACAATTGGCTATTAAAATCTCCAATAACCATACAGAGTCATGTTACCTTTCACATCCCACACATGCTCTTTAAGATCTTCCTGAAGGCTTGAGTGAGCGTACTCAGATCTAATATGACGATTTCAATCCAAGAATTCTTCAAGATTGTGCCCATCTTTACCAAGATGTTCATTTATTTCATTTTCTGGACGCTCCCAAACACAAGCTTTCCTGGGCTTCATGTTGTCCCCTTCTTCTTCATCGGGCTCTAAATCTTCGTCACTATCCTCAGTCGTTCATCCTCAACGATCATGTTGTGTAGTATAATGCAGGTCAGTGTGATATATCAAAGGTCCTCTTTATCACATCCACGAGACTCTAACAATGCAAAAACGTGACTGTAGAATACCAAACATCTTTCCACATCCTTCCTATACGCCTTTTGGAACTTGGAAAATCAGATATTTTTACGTGTAGGCCTTGGAACTGATTTCACAAAAGTCGCCCACCTTGGGTATATACCGTCTGCAAGATAGTAGCCCAAAGAGTGTTCCATTTCATTCACCTAGAACAAAACCTTAGGTGCACGATCTCCAGTAAGGTTGTCAAACAATGGCTACTGTATATGGATGTTGAGGTCATTGGGCGCCCTAGCATTCCAAAGAATGCATGTCAGATCTACGTGTCGTAAGTGGCTACCGCTTCAAGGATGATAGTAGGAAAATATTTTCGACCCATTATATTCTCCAGCCCAACCTGCTGGGCAATTCTTTCACTGCCAATGCATACAGTCGATGCTTCCAATTAGACCTAGAAAACTTCTCTTATCAGCTTTTTTGAGAAGTCTTCTAAGGTCAACTATATTGGGAGTGTGGAGGTATTCACTTGAGTAAAGAGCAATAATTCCTCTTGTAAATCGTTGTAGGGACTCGACTGAGGTAAATTTCGTCATTCGACAATACTCATCGCAAGCATCCGCTAATGCACCATATGCAAGTATTCGCAAGGAATATGTAATCTTATGTTGAGGAAGTAATCCTACTTTCTTGGATGCATCTTTTTTTTAACAGAGTATCGGTCGTGCTGGCAAAGGTCCATAAATATGTGGTTAAAGACATCATAGCTCATCCTGTAGCGCTTCCGTAACTGGACATTGCTGAACACCGAACCATGGATAAAATAGTCTTGTGGTAGGCTCTTACCATGTTCTTCCCAAAACCTGTATGCTGTTAGATATTATATTAGTTATTATATTATGAGAGATTAGTTTAGTCCCACATTGATTATGTATCAGTTTAGTATTCCCTTCTCTCCTATATATAGGAGACACATTGTACTCAGTTTATCAATAATTCAATAATCAATAATAAATCTAATAATTCTATCATGGTATCAGAGCCTATAATCTTGTAAGGCCTATTTTTTCTATCCTCATTGTCGAGGTGGAGTGATTCTCGTCTTCATCGGAATCACTCCACCTCCCAACACCTCTCAACATCTCTCTTTCGATCAAATCCCAAAATCCTAAATCTCTGAAAACCCTAGTCGTCAATCAACAACCACAAACCTTAGTCATCAACAAACAACAAGATCCAAAAACCCTAGCCGTCATCTCCTATCTCTCCCGAAACCTTAGCCCACATCATCAAACAACAACGACTTCAACCTCCTCCTTCAACAACCACCGACGGCCCCAACAACTCTGTCCACAACTCCGTCGCCAACAACAACAACATCAACGCTTCCCTTTTTCGCCTTCTTCATCCCCGCTGCATCTCCGACCAACATCAACAACAACATCAGCAACTCACCTCTCAACCCAACTCCGGCACCAAATCACATTGCCACCACCACAACTCCGTCGACCTCAGCAACAACACCACCGACAACACATCGGCAACAACTCCTCTCTGGCAATAACTCTCCTTCACCCCCACCCCACCCCCCGCTTCCTCTCCAACTCAAATTCCAAACTCCTATTTCCACCTCTGAAATTCCGAAGTCAGAAAGAGTCAACGTCGACCTTCGCCTGCAAGAATCCTGCACTCTGTCGACCTTCACTGACCTCCTCCACTCCCAATCCATGGCGATGAGGGATCTGGTCAGCGGTGGCGCCGCCTACGCCCAACCTGATCTCGAAATCCAATTCCCCAACTGGCTCCGAAGACGCCATCAAGATCCTCCTCCTCAATCCATATCCTCCCGAATCTCAATCCATATCCAACATCCTTACAAACCCAAACCACCTTTGCAACCTCGCCGATGTCACCTCCCCGTTGCGGCTCCTTCAACCCCCCTCCCCCCCTCCGCCTAGCCGCCACTTACTCCCACTCAGATCCAATACCTAAATCCCTAACCTTAACCCTAAAACTCATCCAAGTCCCTACCCGACCCGAACAAAACTAAACCCTTTTCTTTCTAAACCCCAATCTCTAATATCAACTCCAAAACTCGTTCCCAAATTTAAACCCGAATCCAAGTACCCTATATTCCATTAACCCAAACCCTACCTGACCCAGACCCACTCCAATACCCGCACCCTCTATTCCCAAACCCGTTTTCTGTTTCCAAAAAAAAAAATCTTTCTTGCAGGTCCTTCGACTTCTACAGTCTTTATTAGCAAACTCACGCTGAGTTTGAGAGGGGGAGATATTAATATCATCATAGTTCTCAGTTCAGTTCAGGAACAATTCTTAAATCAGGGGTGTCACTTTCTTCCACAACATATGACAATTCTCAAGTTAGGGGTGAGATCCCAACATGCGCCAATAGTGCGCCTTCCCTGTGCCATCGAGCGCCTTCCATGCGTCATCTACTTGAGCGTCGTTCCTACATCACTGTTTGCCGTCCCTGTCACATCAACTGAGTCAATATTTCAAATGCATGCGTCGTTCCTGCATCACTGTTTGTCGTCCCTGCCACATCAACATCGTCAATATTCCAAACTCATGTTGTTTGAACCAACTTGAATTTGAGAGGGGGTGTTAGATATTATATTAATTATTATATTATGAGAGAGATTAGTTTAGTCCACATTGATTATGCATCAGTTTCGTATTCCCTTCTCTCCTATATATAGGAGACACATTGTACCCAGTTTATCAATAATTCAATAATCAATAATAAATCCAATAATTCTATCACGTTTGGTGCACGCCCCGGTGTGAACCGCGAGTATTTGGTTGGTTTGCTGACTGATATTCAGTGATGGCTCCGAGCTCAATGGCGTTATTAGCCATCATCATCTTCATCAGGGCCAGCCCTACCCTAGAGGCGGGTAAGGCGGCCGCCTTAGGTACCCGGAGATTTCGCGATTTTAGGGGCCCCCAAATTTGAACTTTCCTTGTAAATATAAGTACGTATTTTGCGCGTAAAAAATATATATATGTTATTAGAGCCCCCATGTCGGAAGTTCGCCTAGGGCCCCCGGGAACTCAGGGCCGGCCCTGATCTTCATCATGAGACTTTCAAATCTTATTCAACAACCTCTTCATTGAATACTTGTAGGAGAACAAGTGTGTAATGACTAGGAAATGAGAAAGATGAAGATTTGTTGAGATAATTTTATGGAGCAATGAAGCATATTTATTGACATTTTTCATACAAACAATTTAAATAATACAAAACTAAAGTTCTGACCCTGACCCTGACCCTGACCCTGACCCAGACCCAACTGGTGGAAACAACTGTCAAAAAATGATTCAAAATGAATGAACAGTAACTGCCATAGTATCCCAAAACCCCACTGCCCTAGTGACCCAACGGGTGAACTTGCTCTAATCATACCAAGTCTCATCTTTCTTTGTGAGTGGTGGATCACGGACAGAGAATTTTAATTTGTGGAATCAAACCGCCTTTTCCTTGCTATGTCTTTCAGAGGCTTTGCCCTAGTCTCAGTAGCTTGCACTTTTGATTCTTCCATTAACATGTAAAGGTATCTTATTTCTCAATCTCAGAAGGTCATTCTTGTTTTCATTAACATTCCACAAAACGACCCCTTTCTTTACTAAATGAAATAGATTATAATATAAATAAAAATCTCTCATTTCTCACCAAAGTTAGGAGTTTTGGTGCAGTGGCAAAGACATCTTAGATTGTATTAGAGCAACCTAGGTTTAAATTCCACCAGACACAACAAGTATCAAATGCAAATTATAGAAAAAAAAATCTATTCTTCCCAGTCCATGTTTTAGCTACATAAAGAGCAGAGTTGTAGTGTAATGGCGGAGATATTTCACAAAACCGACATCAGAAACTAGGAAATAGAGAGAAATTGGAAAATTGCTACATTTATCTTATACTACATTCTGCATTTTGACTTGTTCTACTCAATTCCTTACAAAATCAGATATAAGAGCACAAATTTTCCTTCTTTTTTTTGTCATTTTCCATTCTCTCTTTAGCATAATACTAGTAATTTCCACGTGCGATGCACACCTTAATAAATATATTTTTATTAATAGTAAAAACTTCAATGTAGTCTAGCCTTAAATATAATACTTCCTTTATATTAGATTAGCTATGCACGGGCAATACACGGATTTGTTTGTCTATAAATGTTTCTATTAATTGAATTTAATTTGAACGTATATTGCATGGGTTTGCTCAGTTACAAAATTAGGGTTTGTTTGTTTACAACCCCAACTCTCCCATTAAAATAGTAGAGATGTTTATAATGGTAAAATATCTGTGTTAAGAAGGAGGTCCATGCTGATCAATCATTTCTTTACTGCTTTTTTCATGGCAGATACATCTGATCAGCTCCTTAAAGGCATCAACACCTACAGAGCCTCCTTTCACCTCCCCACGTTATCCGTCAATGACAATGCTGCCTGCTTAGCCGAACAACTCGCCAAGCAATTCAAGGGACAGCCATGCACTAACACCACTGGTTCTGATACCGTTCCCGGAACTGAGGACCAGTTCCCCAACTACCCCAGCTTTTTAGACCACTGTCATTTAAATGCGACAGTCACACAAGACGCAGCTGTTATGCCTGCATGTGTCCCCAACTTAGATCCAAGTCTGGTTCTCACCAACTTCACCAAGTCCCAGTATTCAGCAAGTCTGAACGGTAGTCAATTTGTGGGAGCGGGGATTGCTGATGAGGGCGATTGGGTGGTTGTCGTTATGAGTACAAACACAACTACTGGTAGCTTTGATAATGCCATAAGTTCTGGTTCGGGTATCAATGGTGAACTTCTCTACCAATTGATGGTTCTTGTGTTGGGGTTTTTGCTGGTTCAGGGAAACTAAGGAGAGTTGTATTTGAGAGGCTTTAGTGTCGGTTCTGTGAACTTATTGGTATAAGCTTTTTGGAATCTTTTGGATATCACAATATGTTCTTAGAATGTTTACCTGAGAGAATCGATTGATATTGATTTTACAGCATAAAGAATAAATGCAGTCATCTCCTTTGTGAACTATACATCTTTCAGAGTCCCAATTTATGGCCCTGTTTGTTTTAACTTCACCAGTCGTTACATTATTACAAAATTTCATTATCAATCGTAACCAACGTCATTGTTTGTCTCTACTGTTCTACATTTGATTCAAGATATGAATCTTGTAGGTTTTATAGTTCAAATTTTTTGTGTTAGTAATTGAAATTTTTTTTAGTTTGTACTTAGGCATTTAGATTGTTAAATGAAGACTAATGGAGTGATGCAGGTTTACGGTACCTGATGGATGCAAAGGGTAAAGACTGTTTGAAAGTCTAATGACACTAAGCTGAGCAGAATCAAATGACAGCTTATGAGGTGAGACTCAGTAACGAACAAACGTTTTTAACCGGTCAAAATGAGGACACTGCCGTTCTACTATAACAAAACTAGAATCCCCTTTCGAGTCTGTATAAACTCAACCCCCTTCATAACCTCTTCACTCTTCAAACTCAACAAGGATAGGGAGGAAGCCATTAAGAACAGAAATGGCGGCTTCTTGAGTATTGAATATACTCTAGACACATAACAATTAACAAATCAATCAAACACAACTGACAGAACAACCTAATATTCTATTAGACTAGTATTATACACGTGCTGTGCACGTAGAGAAAATTGGGGAAATGAAAAGGGCCAAAAAAAAAATACCAGCACGTGCGTTGCACGGGTTGGGTTAAGGACAAATTACTATACACGTGCTGTGCACGTGGAGAAAATTGGGGGAATGAAAAGGGCCAAAAAAAACTACCAGCACGTGCGTTGCACGGGTTGGGTTAAGGACAAATTACACTAAGGCCTTCTCCCCCATTATAGTAGTAGAGATATATGAGTATTGAATACACCACAAACAAAGAAATACAACAGATTGAAAGTATTGAATATATATTCATGAGTTATTATAATTAATTAAGTATGCAATCACATTTGCAGATATCAGATACGGTAATCGATGAAAATATTAAAATAAGACATCTATATATATGATGTCCTCTCCTACTCTATAGCTCCATTGCCCTACATATCTAGATAACTATATTCAAGCATAGAATTACAAGTTGTTCAATTACCTCTAAGAAATAGAGAAAGATTGACAATGGCAGGAAAGAGGGATTGACAGCGACAAAATGCCAGGAAAGGTAGAGCCGTAGAGGAGATGGAGAGCGATCTTAGCGACGGAAAGCAACGGAAGGCCAGAAGGGGAGAGGATTTGGACTGGATGTATAAATATCCAAGGAAAATACTTGTTGCATTGAACGTTTAGATATCCTAAGAAAATAAAATCTCTCTTTACGCGGATTAAAATTATTACAACGAGTATCTTGGGCTTTTGTTTATAATTGTGCTTATGTACATTAAAAGAAGAAGAAAAATTGGTGCCCCCAAAATTTTGGGTTGAGGCAGCCGTCTCCTAGGCCTCATATCAGGTCCAGGCCTGTCTGTTTGTCTATCACGAACAGTTCGAGCACCAAGAAGAGTTGCCGGAATGCAGTTGGAGTACAGTATGTTGATCCAGTCTGCGCTATTCGATATGAATGATCAGAAAAGTTTCATTTAGGTGGAGAAATCGCCAACATAAGCCCTATTTTTCTTGTAGCCTTTCGGCCCTTGGTCATCGCTGTTCTCTTTTAGTGTTCCATGTATCGTTTTGCTAGTATTTGCGTTGCGGTGTCCCCATCTTCGTGTAGCCTTTGGGTTGGTTTGTTTCTCGGAAAAAAGTACTTGAAATACTGGAAGTAACTTCTTAAAAAGAGGATTCAGGATAGTTAGTACCTCCCATTGCTGCTTGAATCTCAACAATGTCGTTGTTGCCATCAGCTGATCATTCCTCAAGCATATTCATCAACTTTTGCAACGATATTACGTATCAATACGCTGATGTTTTTCTTTTTGAGATACCCGAAGAGGAAAAAGATTAAAAAATAATAGATTTTGCGCACTTTCATATCTCTGTAAAGAACAAGAGGGACATTTATGTATCGCATTCAAAGTCTTCAGCATATATAATTTCAATTTAATTCGCAATCTTCAATCTTCAATTAGAAGAAGCATCAGTTACAGTGAGGAATAGTATTATTGCATACAATTCTACTTTTCATGTTCTTTCCTGTTTTACTTCAACCACCAACACATCATCCTTTCACAAGTTGAAGGATGGAAACTTTCTTAGTTTAGAGATCTTTTTTTCCCCCAATAAATATAAATTAAGATCATAATTTTATGCTTTATTTAGTCTTTACAATCATACTATGTATGTTATGTCTGTTTTTTCGTCCACTCATGCATCACAAAGGTTTTTAAACTTTCACCGGGCATAACTAAATATAGCTTATATAGTATAAACTCTTCCATACTTAATGATAGTCATGAATTTAAAACTTCCAAGTACAATGATAATAAGAGATTTTCGAACTAAAAATATTCCGGAAGATTATATTTTTATGGTTTCTTTAGTCTTTACTATGTCATATCTCATTTTTACCTCCGAGGTTTTTAAACTTTTACTGGACATAACTAAACATAGCTCATGCAGTATGAACTCTTCCACATTTAATGATAGTCATAAATTTGAAACTTACCATGTGCAATAAGAAGAGATTTTCAAACTAAAAAATCTAAACATGTAGTTTGGGCATTTTTATGCTTAGTGGAATATTATGAGTTTGAAACTCCATATACATAATGGTAACGAAGATATTATCAGACCAAAATACTATATCATGCAGTATGGACTCTCTCACCCATAATGGACGGCCATGGGTTCAAAACTCTTCATATGCAATAATAATAAAGATTTCTGAAACAAAAAAACATATTGAAAAGCTTTTTGAGTATTGCTTATGTAGTGTACACTCTTTTATCCTTAGAGAAGGGAGATGAGTTCTAAACCCACCAAATGCAATAATATGTTTGATAATGTGACCGATATCCTTGTTAAAAAATTAACTGGAGAACTAACATTTAAATTAAGTGGGGACATGTGTTTGAAGGTCCATCAAGCTTGTTAAAACTAAGGTAAAATACTAAAAACACTAACTTGTGGAGCTATGAAAGTGATGTCCCATCAAATTAACTTGTGTTTTTAGTTTTAGTATATTGATTAAATTTAGAGATTTCTAGATATGTATAAATAGCTAGTATAGAAAATATACATCATTAACAGTTAAAGTACTTAAATGTCTATGTAGAGCTATCTCAATTATATTCTCTATGTGTCATTCCAAACTTGATGATATCTACAAGTAAAAATGCGAGAAAATATAAAGAAAACAGCCACATGAAATTGAAACTTTATCATCAAAGAATTATATTAACTTGAGTTGCACCTTCAATTTTGGATTTTGAAGTCACTTCCCTCTCGAAAAGTTTTGAAGGCTTCTTTCTAAAGCTTCTCAAGTTTGAATCATTCTGCACAGTTGGCTTCAGTTTACTGCGTTAAATGCTGATTATTAGTTAATTAACTTGTAAGAATAGCTTACGTGCAACAAGTGCAGTTTATCCAAATTACTCTAAAAGTAGTATGGTATAAATGAAAGAAAAGGGACTAACATCCATCTTAGTCATCTCATGAAAGAACCCCACACATCAATATCAGAATTCAAAACATTTGTTGGAAAAATTTAAGGTTGGTAATTTGTAGCAGGACTGCAAGGAGTCTAATACACAAATCACTTATCAATTTATTGAATATAACCATCTACCATTGTGGCATTGTATCTATGACTGCATGTTAAAGTTCTTAAAACCATTACAAGAAGAGAGAAAAAAAAAAGAGCTTTGGTAAACTATTGAAAGAAATATGATACTTTATATCATTACTCAAAACATTTATTATTGGAAGGTTGCCAAAATTAACAACAGATGTAACATATATAACTACTACCAACTTCTTGTACATGCTATTGATAGCAATAACCATTTATAACCTTGTCAATTGTCAAAGCAGGGCAGGAAAATTTTAATGCGCATCATTGTGAGTTAGGGGCAGCAGCTAGCATTCCATTATAGGTTTGTCTGTAGTAATCATGTAGGATTAAACTTCAAAACTGATGTAATCTGTTAAGGGAAAACTAACAGCGACTCATGTACACACAACCAGCTCTTATTTAATCTCATAAATCGGCTCTCATTGTATCTACGAGTGCATTACAAATTCTAACACACTTAGAGCTTAGCAATGGAAGGTGGCCAAAATACATTTGCAGGTGGAGATCTGGGGAGTCAAGGTTCTGGCAAAGTGGCAATGGCAATGGACTTCACAGCAAAGGTAATTAGTATTAGTTTCTGTCAAAATAAAAATTAATGTATTAGAAATCAAGTGACATGTTGTAGAAATATAAGAAGATTGAGAGTAAAAAACCATGAAGGCCATCCCAATATTAAATCGAGTCATTCTCCGGTGCTCCCTGACTTTGGTCAAAGGCTACACATCTTGAAGAAAATGAAGCGCTGAAAATTTGTATAACCGGTTCAAAAAAGATTTACATGGCAATTGTTGAGGATGTAGGTCTCATACCTATATATTCCATTATAATTATATTATTACTAGTAAATTACACGTGCGATGCACGCCTTAATAAGAATTTTTTATTTAATAACAACTCACACATAGTTAGGTCACGAATCTGGAACCTCTTTCATATTAGTTATGTGCGTGCGTCACATATGTTGATAGATTTACAAATGACACTTAAGGCCTTCATCTATTCTAACATTAGAGATTAGAGATAGTAGCTATAGATACTAGTAATTTACACGTGCGATGCACGTTTTTTATAATTTTTAAAAATAAAAATAAAAACTCTGACGTAGGGAGAATTTGAACCGGAAATCTCCTTTATATTAGTTATGTACGTGCGTTGCACATGTTGGTAGAATGAAAATGACAAATGATACCAAGGCCTTCTCCCATTATAATATTAGAGATTAGAGATGTTCTATAAGACACGTTCTGTATACGGATAATCCGGTCATGAATATCAGAACTGTGAACTTATTGGACGAACCTCGGCCCATAAGCCCATTAAATCGGTATTAACTATATATACTGGCTGAGAGTAGCATCCGAGGCATCCAGAATATCTAAGCATATTCAACATTGATAAGGGTAAAAATAGAACTAAATCGGGACTGTTCAAATCGGGCACGAATCTTAATCCTCTCAGGGGTAAAACGATAATTTCACCTATAAACGGGTGCATAAATGGAAATTGTGCCACTTTCAAGCCTAATAATCAAAAAACGGATATATCTCACTGGGTTGTCATTACAACCCCATGTAAATGAGTCCAGATCATTTAAAAAATAATTTAAACTCATGATTATCTATAAGAGAGTTCAAAAACCATATCTCTTCTCTAGGAGAAAGTTCAAAACTCAAATTCCCTCAACTACTCATATCTCTTCACGAAAAATAGATAACTGATTCAATCCAAATACATCGAGAAGTAAAGATAAATCATTATCTTGAAACTAACCTTAACACGACTATAAATACCCCTCTACCTCTACTAGAATAAGGTAATAAGTATTTTCCCCCAAAGAAGCTCTTTCATAATTTTCTTGATTACCGACTTGAGCATCCAGGATCAACCCTGGTGTTTCAGGAGGCTATCGCCACCACATGAATTGAATCATACGGCACAAACTAGTCAAATCGTCAAGTCAAAGACATCCAACACCGTTGAAAGTCAAAAAATCAAGTTCTTGATTGTTTCTCCAAGAAATCCACAAAATCTAGTTACTCCCACACAGAAATAAGCAGCAACAAACATCATTTACAGTAATTCAAACAGATTAGAGAGAATGTGTTTGTTTAACCTGTCATTTTCTTTCTCTCTCCAAGAGATAAAATGGTGAACCAGTTGTACAAAACTTGAATGGGTTGTTGAATTCTTTTGTTAATTTTTATCATAAATTTCTCATGAAAATGGTGTTGTTTGCTCTCTCTCTCTCTCTAGATCTCTCTCTTCTGATTTGATGATTCAATGTCAGAATTCTTCTTATTAGTGCGATGATTTTGAAGTATAAATCTTTATATGATGATTTTGAGTACCTGAAATTAACTGGATCAACCGGTTTTAACTTGTTGCTACAGTGGCCCTGACTACAGTCTGTCAGGGTCCACTAGAGCTAATAACCTTTAATTAATTATGTTTTATTTGGACTGCATGTATTGATATGATACATGCATAACGATGGATATATAGTATTTTGTTTAACAAGATATTTGTTAGGGTTGTGTTTTATATACTCGTTGTTCAGATTAAAAAAATATAATATGAAGTAAGGAGGTCGAAGCGTCGAAACCAGTAGAAGGAGAACAGCAGTAGCAGTAGGTGCAGGCTAGTTGCGGTCGACCGGTCTGGGTGACAGTCGACCGCACCCCGACCGCTCGTTGTACTGGAAAGTCAGAGAGTGGTACGGTCGACCGGTCTTGTTGGACAGTCGACCACCCGCGGCGCTGTGTTCAGTTTTGGGATTCAATTTGTTAGGTCGGTTCAGCCCAATCTTCAACTCCAAGTTAGATCGTGCGGCTCCTATTCAGTTACTTCTTTTTCAGGTTTTATCGGACGACTGAGGATCAAGATTAGACCTAGGTTTTCTCTCTATTCTTCTATATATATTGTAAACTCCTCCAATATGAGAGGGAGTACTTCATAGATTCTTTTCTCCATTGCAAAGAGAGTCTCGAGAGAGAGAGATAGTTCTTGGTGGGTGAGTTTAATTTCTTGTGTCAAGTGAATCAGTAACTCCTTATAATCTCTTCAAGTTGAATATCAGATCTCCCTATATTTTCTTCCGGATTAAGCAAAAGCTAACCGGGATAAGTCATCGTTATTGTGGTTGTGTTAGTTTGGTGGATCTACTTGCTTGCACAATTTATTCGCCTCGTCTAATTCGACTTTCTCATTGCTCTAATTAGTTTCGCTGCGACCAGAGGGCGTTTGTTGATGCCCTAATCCCAACATCTAGTATCAGAGCTTCAGGTTGCCGAGTTTTTTAGTTAAGATGACAGGCCATAGTATTTTGAAGATTAAGCAGTTTGATAGTAAGATTAATTTCAATCTTTGGAAGACTGACATGTATGATGTTCTTGTTCAAGAACGGTTGTAGTCAGCAGTGAAGAAGAAGGAAAAGCCAACTGATATGAAGGATGACGTTTGGGAAGATATTCGCGAAAGAGCCATAAGTCTAATCCGACTATCCTTGGCGGATAAGGTTAAGTGCAGATTTCTTGAAGAACTGATGCAGCGAGTCTGTGGGAAAGACTCATAACTGACTACTCTGGTTCGTCGTTATTAGATCGGATGCATTGGAAGAGGAAGTTGTTCCGTTTATCTATGAAGGAAGGTACCGATCTCCAAGACCACATTACAGAGTTCAATAAGGTATTATCTGAACTTAAGGCGATCAACGCAGATGTGTGTGAGAAAAATAAAGCTTTCAACTTGATATATTCATTGCCGGATTCGTACAAGCCTTTGATCACGACCATGCTACACAGTAGATCTGCCAAGGAGAGTATTTCGGTAGATGGTGTAATCAAAGCATTGAAGGAAAATCAACTTAGGAAGGAGACCCATAAATCTTCATCGTTTATTCCTACAAGTTGTCTAGCAGTGGATGGTCCTTCGGGGGGAAGACAAAGTGCTTTGCAAAAGGATTCGACCCGTTGCCGATATTGCAAGAGGCTAGGGCATATCAAGAAAGACTGTTGAAAATTGCAGAATCAGGAGAGCGCAAAGAACGGGAGTTCAGCCAATGTGGTTAGTGCCTTTGATTCAGGCGATTCGTGTCTTCTTGTTTCAAATTCTTTAGAAGTGGATTCTAGTTGGTTTCTTGACTCAGGGAGTTTTTCTCATATTTGCTCTGAGAGGGAGTTATTTTCTACTTATAAGTCTACTACGGGGCGTTGTGTGACAACGGGAACTGGAGAGTTTGTGAAGTAGTGGGTGAGGGGACAGTTGAGTTGAAGATGCCAGGTCTACACATGTTCACTTTAAGGGATGTTTTGCATATTCCTCTGCTGAAACGGAATTTGATTTCCTTGGGAACTTTTGATGCACGGGGCTGCAGGTACACAGCTCGAGGTGGAGTTCTGTCTGTTTTTCAGGGTCATCGTAAGGTGATTAGAGGTATGAGAATGGTTGGGCCAAGCCAAAACAATCTCTAAAAGCTTTGGGAAATTTGAAATACTTGCGCAAGTGTTGCTCCTTTTTCCGGTATTCCCGCAAGCTCAGCTAGTTTGCCGCAACTAGATTCATCGAGACGAGATCACGACGTTCGAATATTGTCGAGAAGTGGAGAAAGCCTAAGGGTAGGTGGAGTTCGTACAGAGTTTGGCAACTTCGTGAGTACATCTACTGAGGTGGGCCTTTGAGGGACTACACTGGATTCGGTGAGATTGGGTAGAGATCATTTCAATTAGAAAAATAAGCTATTGTTCTAAGTTTTTTTTGCAAGTGAAATTTGTTAGAGTTTGGAGATGAGTAACACATCATGTGATAGCACTGGTATGCAATCCAATGAGGAGTTTGTTAGGGTTGTGTCTTGTATACTCGTTGTTCAGATTAAAAGAAGGTAATATGAAGCACGGAGGTCGAAGCGTCGAAGCAAGTAGAAGGAGAACAGCAGTAGCAGCAGGTGCATGCTAGTTGCGGTCGACCAATCTGGGTGACAGTCGACCGCAGCCCTCGACCGCACCCCCGACCGCTCGTTGTACTGGGAAGTCAGAGAGTGGTACGGTTGACCGGTCTTGTTGGATGGTCGACCACTAGTGGCGCTGTGTTCAGTTTTGGGATTCGATTTGTTAGATCGGTTCAGCCCAATCTTTAACTCCAAGTCAGATCATGCGGCTTCTATTCAGTTACTTCTTTTCCAGGTTTTATCAGACGACTGAGGATCAAGATTAGACCTAGGTTTTCTCTCTATTCTTCTATATATATTGTAAACTCCTCCAATATGAGAGGAAGTACTTCATAGATTCTTTTTCTCCATTGCAAAGAAAGGCTCGAGAGAGAGATAGTTCTTGGTGGGTGAGTTTAATTCCTTATGTCAAGTGAATCAGTAACTCCTTGTAATCTCTTCAAGTTGAATATCAGATCTCCCTATATTTCCTCCAGAATTAAGCAAAAAGCTAACCAGAATAAGTCATCGTTGTTGTGTTTGTGTTAGTTTGGTGGATCTACTTGCTTGCACAATTTATTCGCCTCGTCTACTTCGACTTCCTCATTGTTCTAATTAGTTCCGTTGCAACCAGAGGGCGTTTGTTGACGCTCCAATCCCAACAACATGGACTGTCATATTTTAAGTTCACTGAAGTTTCTCGTTCTTTTCCTAGCTAGGTGTTGCTTCAGATGCACATGCTGAGCTAGGTCAGTGCTCTAAGAGCTAGCGATGTAAGAAACACATATAGTCCAGCCGGGCTTACAAGAGGCGGGCGCGATCGAGGATAACTCTAACACAAGAGACGGACTCACACTCATTGGAGGAGCTAGAGCCGGTCTCCCTGCAGCAGCAGTTGATCTTGTCTATGTAGCTGCAGTTATGGGCGGCCCCCTAGGCGAGGTAGGTGCTCCTAGTAGCCGCGCTGATTGTCTAATATACTTAAACTATCTCTACTACTATAATGGGAGAAGGCCTTTGTCCATAACCCAACCCGTGCAGCGCACGTGCAGGTAATTTTTTTTGCCCTTTTCATTCCCCCCAATTTCCCCCCACGTGCACAGCACGTGTACAATACTAGTATAAATAATATGAGTAATGCTGGCTATTTATACTTATTTTCTAATACACAAAACGTAATCAATCATATGCGGCAAGTTGATATGACAAACTAAAATAAGAATAATGTTAATTGTACTCAAATTCGAGTATTAAACTACTCGTACTCACTCTTATGTTTAAGCTGATGTGGCATTTTAAATAACTAGTAATATACATGTGCACGTATTATTTTTAAAAAAAAAATTAAAGTAAAAACTCTGATTTATATGTGCAATGTATGTCTTAATAAATAAGATTATATATTTTTAAAAGTAAATGTGAAGACTATAATGAGAGAGTTGGAGTTGCACGTGCGTTGCACATAAGTAGGTAGATTTATAACTCCAACTATTCCATTATAATAGTTACTAGTAATTTGTACGTGCGATGCACGTTCTAATATATATATTTTAAAAGTAAATACTAAGACATAATCTGACATCGAACCTGAGATCTCACTTTACTCATCACATACTTTTTACAGATTATCCCTATTGGCATCAACTTTTATTTTATATGAGTGGCACTTCTGTAAATAATTATGTCGTAAATAAATGTGAATTTTGAGGGTATTATGGTAACTAACAGCAGCGAAGTAAATTAATTATTAATATAACTCCCACTTAAAAATAAATGGTTGAGAATAGATGGTTAGTTGAATGGTTGTCCAGAAATGACAACCCCAACTCTCCCTTTATAATATTAGAGATTATATATTATATTATAGATAGATAGTAATTTACACGGATGATGCATGTTTAATATATTAAAAAAATTAAAGTAAAAAATATGATGTAGTGAGGACTCGAACTTGAGACCTCCTTCATATCAGTTATGCACGTGCAATGCACGCGTTTGTAGATTTACAAATGACACTAAGGCCTTCTCTAATTATAATATTAGAGATTAGAGATTACATTAATGCCAACTTTTCCCTTATTATTTGTCACGCCCCGCTTCCCAAAAACATGGAATACAAGCGCGTGACGAAGCCCAGCGAATGATTTTAACATCATCCATAAGCTGTAGGATCGACTCAGCATTATAACAAGAATATAACAAGATATATATATAACCAAGCAAGCATGAATAATTTATTAAGCAACAGAAAACAATTAAAAACAAATAATAATATCCAAGTAGTTTTCAAGTCTGGATCAAGATAAAACTTGGGAACATAAGCCTGTTACAAGATTTAAGCAACAACAAATGAAATAACTCAATTACAAAACGAAATGATTAAAAAAAGCTTTTCCCAAGCAAGGCCCAGAACGTCTGCTCACCGATTCCAACACGCAATTCGTCTCCAAAGTCTGGTTAATAATTATAAAAAGGAAAAAAATAGAAAAAACAAGAGAAAATGCCCTTAGTGCAAGTTAGGGTCACAAATAGAAAAAACGAGTACAAGAAATATGGAACAAAATTTGGAATCAAGAATATAATAGGGATGCAACAAGTAGTGGGAATTCAAGAACTAAGTAGCAAGAAGAAAAAATCAAGAGATCAGGCTGGGTAACAAATACTAATAGTAGATTAAGTGACTAGTGACATATAAGAGTATCCAACATCAAGTGACAGGTATCAAGTATAAGTGTCAAGTAACAAATCTCGAGTCTAGTGTCAAGTAACAAGTCTCAAGTCTAGTGTCAAATAACAAGTCTCAAGTCTAGTGTCAAGTATTATATTCAAGTATCAAGTCTCATGTAACATGTCATCAAGTATCAAGTAAACATGTATCAAGTTCAAGTTTCATGTTCAAGTCTTGTAGTTATTACTATCTAGGTAGCACTTCATGCATCCATCTTTTTACTACATGGTTGCTACAGACAATGCAATTTCATTTAGGCCTAGTAATGGATTTTATAGGGCGGCGTACTCAGGTATCAAGTATCAAGCAAGTACGGTTCATGAATACGAAAATAAATAATAAGTTCACGAAGCGAGTCCGTGAATACTAACAAGTTCAAAACCACACAGTGGGTTCATGAATACAACAAGTTCATGAGCCAAGTAACTGGCTCCATGAATACATCAAGGTGCAACAAGTTCATGAACCGAGTACTAGGAAACACGGGCCCCATTCCGAGTACACTTACCTATATTGTCCACTACTATGGTCTTTCCCTTAAACTCCGGCTTGTTACTTTTATTAATTTTTATCAAGCAAGCATGAAAGTGTGCAAAACAAGTCAATAAATCATAATCATGAACATGGAACAAGTTTGAGATATTTATATAACACATTCGAGGGTCAACACGAATAAAAATATCACGAACAACGAAAATCTCAAATCTGGACAGCACGACGTTGCTGTACCAAAACTGCGATTTCCGTTGCTACGAGATAGCAAAAGTGGATCCGTCAGAAGATCTAGAAACTAGACTCCTGTCCGGTTCCAACGCATATAATTAAGGTACAAGAAAGTTGTGGTAATATGTATCAAAACAACGAACTACACAGCTATTGTGTTCAGGCAGAATTTGTGAATCTAAGTTTATACATGTGAAACAGTATTGAATCATTGTTAATTAATTCTGAGAAAATTTTGAGATATTCTCTAGGGTGTCCAACAACAGCATATAGAATTTCAAGTCAAACGCTTACTGTTAACATAGTTAAATTAATTTGCAAACTAAAAATGTGCAGCAATTTTGTGAATCTGCGACTACCGACACAACTGCAGTAAAACAACGATATCTCCTAGAACGTAACTTGAAATTCAAAAATTCTGGAGGCTATCGATATTTAGACATTTAGATCTACATTAACATTTCAGGGCTCAGGTTCAGATTCTAATTTTAAAGGGGTCAAAACAGCAACTAAAATCCAGAACAGCAACAAGTGTGAATGTCTTACATGTATAGGTTGCATGATAATTGGTTATTAGGCGTCTAGATTAATGTGTAATACAAATACGGGATAATGGTTATCAAAACAGCAAATAACATTTTTTTCTCAACTCAAATGGGTGCAAGATCATCACACACAAGATACAACACACATCTACAAATCTAGGGTTTCTTAATTTCATATATTCATGTGACTAGGAGATAAAATGAGTCCAAATAATTGTAATATCATACAATGAAATTGTTGTGACTCTTAAGATTATAAAATTTATGAGGATTAATATTTGATCAACAACGACGAGTCAAAGAGAAGTCACAACTTCTAACTATTTGCGGTATTTTCAAATTAACGCTTGTACTAGAACAAAAATTTATACAAGATGAATACTTGCCTTGATTGGATGAGGGTGATTAGATCTGATAATTAAGGAAAATGGGACCGAAAAACCCCAGGCGAAATCTCCCAAAGCACGTACGATGCACGGGCGAGAAATCAACAGTAAACAGTGAATCCCCACACCAGATCCCGCCCAAATAGCAAACAGCAAGTAGATCCGCTGTGCACACAACGCGGGACAATAATTCAGCCAATGGGTGGTATCCCTCACAGTGGATCTGCCCCAAACACGGGACAACGGATGGCGATCCAGTGCGCCCGAACACGGAACAGCGAGGCCGACCACTCGCTGTTCGCCTTCTTCTGATGCACGTCGCAGTGAAGATACGATGGAGAATAGGTGAGCTCAGGAGGTTGGGATCGCAGATAGCTGCTGTGGAATCCAGAAGATGCATTTGAAGACTGGGGATGTATCAGTGTATCAGTAGAAATATAATAAGTAGAACAATAGGTGGTTTTGTGTAAATAAGACTGTGTGAAATGTACGTGAGTCGTTGGATGAGGAATCTAAGGCAGATCAGCTGTAGGACCCATTGTAATTGCCTAACTATTTAGCTTTCCATTTACGTGCATTTTATGTAAATTTGAATATAAATAAAGAAGGGATGGCACCATTGTGTGCTGTCGATCAATAATTGCATGATCTGTTTCCCTCTTTCTTGAATTCTTGAGATTCTAGGTCTCCTTCCCTAACCACAGACTCCATTCTTCTCTTCCTCACTCTCAATTCTACCAAACCCATTGTCCATCATGGCTAAGAAGGCTCCAAGAACTGCGGCAACAATGGTGGTTTCAGCAGAACCGCACCAAATGTTATCAGAGCAGTTCGATCCTCAGGCGAACTTGGAAGATGATGAAGATGACCAGGTAGGGGTAGGACCAAGAGTCAGTAATGGAGTTTTGGGTGGAGCTCCTGTGTTAGATTTGCAGCAAAGACAATGATTCTTGGAAGAAAGAATGCTAGGAGTTGAAAAATCAAGTACAAGAGGTTGCAACAGAATTACCGTCAGTTCTGGCTCAATTGCAACACCTGGCGCATCAAGTAGGGAGTTTGATTGCGGCAGAGAAGCCGAATCAAGAAGACATTGGTCCACTAGGGCCAATTCCACCGTATAGAGGAGGAGGTAAGCAAGATCTTGATCAATTTTCTTTGGGAACAAATCTGGGATTGGGGCATAGAGGTGTGGGTTTTAATGAAAAAGGAAGGAGGTTTGATCAACTTGGTGTGGAATTTTTTTTTCCCAAGCCCCTAAAATTGGAGGTAAGCCCTTTCTCTGGTAATGGAGATGTTTTGAATTGATTATTTCAAATAGAACATTACTTTGAGATATACCATATTGCGGGTGATGAAAAGGTGCGAGTAGCATATTTTTTCCTTAAAGAAGAAGCAGTGCAATGGTGTCGTTGGTTTCTTAAGATCAATGAGGGGGTTGTAACATGGAAACAATTCAAAGAAGGGATTTGCAACAGATTTGATTCAGGAATATATGAAAATGCAGCTAAGACACTTTGTAGGCTGGAACAAACCACCACAGTCTTGGAGTATCAGTGCAAGTTTGAGAAGTTGTAGTGTTTGATTGAAGGGGTGAACGAATCCTATCTAGCACAGCAATTCATTAGTGGCCTTAAGGAGGAAATTGAACATGATGTGTCCATGGTTGAGCCTCAATCTCTGGAAGAAGCCTTCAGGGTTGCACTTAAGTATGAAAAGAAATTCAACTCTGTGAAACAGTTGAATAGGAGTGCTTTTTGACCACAGTTTAAACCAGCATATTCACAAAGTGCTACTCCTCTACCCACACAAAGTTCATCATCATACCTACCACCAAATTCTCAATCAACTACTGCTATTCCAACTCTGAGGAAATTAAGCCCAAATGAGATATTGGAGAGGCGAAGGAAAGGATTATGTTTTGGTTGTGAGGAGAAATTTTTGCCAGGACATATATGCAAAAACAAAACATATATGTGCATAGAAGGGGAGTGGGATCTATTCTCTATTCAAGGTGAAGAGGAACTAACTCAATTGTTAGATGCAGATAATGCCACTGATATGTCAAATGAAATGCAAATCAACCAACTATGTGCAGCTAAGAATAAAGGAGTCAATTCTGAATGCCTTATCTTGAAGGGATAGCTTAATGGGCATGATATACATATCCTATTGGATAGTGGAGCAACTCATAACTATATTGATCCATTCATTTTGAAAAAGACAGGGTTGAAGCTTTCTATTAACAGTCTTTCAATGTGAAAGTTGCTGGAGGAGGAGAAGTTGAAGGAAGTGGATTATGTTCAGGAGTGAAGATAAATTGCCAAGGGTATGAATTTGTAGATGACTTCCTTGTTTTTCCTATTGGGGGCCATGATGTGGTGTTGGGGGCTAAATGGATTAAACAAGTAAAAGAAGTCACAGTTAATTTGATGGAGAAGCAGCTTAAATTTTTCCATAAAGGAAAAAACTGGGTTTTGAAGGGTCTTCACCCTAGTCCTACACAGTTGTTAACTGAGAAGGAAGCTAGTAAAGTTGCTTTTCAAATTCATAGAGGGTTTGTGCTATATTTGATCTCTTCAGCAACAAATAATCAGATCAAACAAGTCTTGCCTTCAGAGCTGAGTGCATTATTGGAAAATTATCAAGATGTATTTGATGAGCCAAAAGGTCTGCCACCGAATAGATCATGTGATCACCATATTCCGTTAATTGCTGACTCCAAACCTGTGTGTATCAGGCCGTATCGACATTCTTTTGAGCAGAAGAATGCTATTGAGAAGATAGTTGAGGAAATGTTAACCCAGGGTGTTATCCGACCTAGTACAAGCTCCTACTCTTTACCAGTAGTTCTAGTTAAAAAGCATGATGGATCATGGCGTATGTGTGTTGATTACAAGCAATTAAATCATCAAACTATAAAGGATAAGTATCCAATACCAATTATTGATGATCTCTTAGATGAATTACATGGTTCAATGTTTTTCACTAAACTAGATTTACGATCAGGATACCATCAAATCAGAATGTTGGAGAAGGATGTTCCAAAGACAGCTTTTAGAACTCATAGTGGACATTACGAATTTTTGGTGATGCCATTTGGATTGAATAATGCTCCATCTACATTTCAATCATTGATGAATGATATATTCAGGCCTTATTTGTGCAAATTTGTTTTAGTATTCTTTGATGATATACTAGTGTTTAGTCACACTTGGCAGGATCATCTTCAACATATTAATATGGTCTTAGACATCCTGCGACAAAACCAGCTGTTTGTAAAAAGGTCTAAGTGTGATTTTGGCAAATCGAAGGTAGAATACTTGGGTCATGTGGTCTCTAATGGGGGAATTTCAGCAGTTCCTAGTAAAGTAGCTGCAGTGCAACAATGGCCCAAGCCAAAGAATGTTAAGGCACTGCGTGGTTTTTTGGGTCTCACTGGATACTATAGGAAATTTATTCGCAACTATGGATCCATTGCAGCACCTTTAACAGCTCTAACAAAGAAGGATGGGTTTGAATGGAGTAATGAAGCTCAGCTGGCATTTGATCAGTTAAAAATGGCACTATCAACAGCTCCTGTATTACAACTACCAAACTTTGATGACACATTTGTAATCGAATGCGATGCATGTAAGGAAGGTACTGGAGCTGTACTTTTGCATAATAAGCATCCTATAGCTTATATTAGTCAAGGCATTAAAGGGAAGAGCTTGCATTGGTCTGCATATGAAAAGGAGATGCTTGCTATATTACTTGCAGTAAAAAAGTGGAAACAATACTTATTTGGGAGGAAATTTATCATTCGAACTGATCACCAACCTCTTAAATACCTACTGGATCAGAGGCTATCCACTGAAGCTCAGAATTCATGGCTAATAAAGCTGTATGGGTTTAATTTTGAGGTTGAATATAAAAAGGGTAGAGAGAACAAACCAGCAGATAGGTTGTCAAGGAGGGATGTGGATTGTTACCTTGTATAGCTATCATTATTAGTTGCTGATTGGTGGAAAGAGGTAGTCAAAATGAATAAGGAAGATAGCTATTTCAAAGAGTTAGCTGCCAAAGTTGCAAAGTCATCAAATAGCAAGTTTCACCAAATAGAGGAGTTTGGTACAAACAATCAAAGGTAATAATTAGTCCTACTTCTCCATTTAGACAGATGTTGATATATGAGCATCATGATTCTCCTATAGGTGGTCACTCTGGTTATGACAAAACATTGCAAAGACTTCGTAGGTCTTTTTGGTGGAAGGGAATTAAAAGGGATGTTAGAACTTATGTGTGGGAATGCACAATTTGTCAAACCAGTAAATATGTTCTGCAAGCTCCATCTGGTTTATTACAACCTCTACCAATTCCTGATCAAGTGTGGCAGCAAGCAAGCATGGATTTTATTGAAGGGCTTCCTATTAGTCGAAGATACACAGTTATCTTGGTGGTCGTAGATAGGTTGAGCAAGTATGCGCACTTTTTCCTTATATAGCATCCTTACACAGCAAATAATATTGTGCAAGTTCTAACTGAAGGGGTTTTCAAGCTATATGGGATGCCAATTTCAATTGTATGTGATAGAGGGGCAGTATTCACTAGTAACTTGATGAAGGAGACATTAAAGTTGCAAGGTACCAAACTAAAGTTCTCAACTGCATATCACCCCCAAACAGATGGGCAAACCGAAGTTGTTAATAGGTGTTTGGAGACCTATCTTCGTTGTTTCTATCATCATAGGCCAAAAAAATGGAGCAATTGGCTGCCGTGGGCAGAGTATTGGTACAACACAACCTGGCAGAGTGCAACTAAAACCACTCCGTATGAAACTTTATATGGTAGGGCTCCTCCTACATTGATTTCATATGTTCCTCATACAGCCACTAATCCTCAAGTGGAAGAAGCATTGCTTTCCAGAGATGTCCACCTACAACTATTAAAGGATCATCTGATAGCGGCTCAACAGAGAATGAAAAAATATGCTGATACTCATAGGGTGGAAAAAGAATTTGCAGTTGGGGAGTTGGTATATCTCAAGTTACAACCGTATAGGCAAACATCAATATCTGTAAGAGCTATTCAGAAGTTAACACCATTGTACTATGGACCATATAGAGTCCTTGAAAGAATTGAAGTTGTTGCCTATAAATTGGACTTACCATTAGATGCAAAGATCCATCCAGTATTTCATATCTCTCAACTGCGAAGACATTTGGGGGCTGCGGTGGAGGTCCAAAGGTCTGTTCCTTCTGCTGTCTACAAGGTTCTCATGGAAGCTGAGTTAATACTTGATAGACGAGATGTAATTAAGGGAAAGAAACTGGTTTCAGAAGTTTTGATCTAGTGGAAAGATCAAGCTACAGATTCAGCTTCATGGGAGTCGTATTAGGATTTGGTGCGTCGATTTCCTTTATTCGACCTTGAGGCAAGGTCTAAAAAGATGGGGGGTGGAGTTGATGCACGTCGCAGTGAAGATACGATGGAGAATAGGTGAGCTCAGGAGGTTGGGATCGCAGATAGCTGCTGTGGAATCCAGAAGATGCATTTGAAGACTGGGGATGTATCAGTGTATCAATAGAAATATAATAAGTAGAACATTAGGGGGTTTTGTGTAAATAAGACTGTGTGAAATGTACGTGAGTCGTTGGATGAGGGATCTAAGGCAGATCAGCTGTAGGACCCATTGTAACTGCCTAACTGTTTAGCTTCCATTTACGTGCATTTTATGTAAATGTGAATATAAATAAAGAAGGGATGGCGCCATTGAGTGCTATCGGTCAATTGCATAATTTGTTTCCCTCTTTCTTGAATTCTTGAGATTCTGGGTCTCCTTCCCTAACCCCAGACTCCATTCTTCTCTTCCTTACTCTTAATTCTACCAAACCCATTGTCCACCATGGTTAAGAAGGCTCCAAGAACTGCGGCAACAACGGTGGTTTCAGCAGAACCGCACTATCTTCCCTACGACAGCAGCGAGAGAGAACGGTGGCGCAGGGCTGGCGCGACGGCGGTGCATCTGCGATGACAAAGTGGAAGGAGGTTGCAGCGGCGACTGGTGGCAGGTGATGGTGGTGTACGCGCGACTGCGGCGATGCTGGCGATGCCCTGTTTCTGGGTTCGAAAACAGGGGAGCAGCGAAGGAGGATGGGGAATTGGGTTCGGGGGTGTTGGCGATGCGACGGAGGTGGAAAGGAGAGGGAGGTGATGGGTCAGAGGTGACGAGGCGAGGAGATGGGGATTGGGCGAGAGGTTAAAGACGGAGTGGGTTCAGAGTTTAGGTAATGGCGGAGGTGGTGTTTTGGTGGGTTGGGGACGGTGATCGAAGGAGTTGACGAGGAGATGATGAGACGATGGGGTGGTGAATGGCGAGGTGAATGGAGGTGCTGGGGATGGGTTTGGGCGTGGACGGAGGAAGAAGCAGGGCACGATAGGAGCGGGAGGAAGAAGATGGATAGCGGCGGGTTGGATGGGGGTCTGCACAGTAATTAGGTTGGGGGTGTTTAGGGTTAAATAGTATAGGGTTTTGGGTTTTTGGGTATTAAGGTATCCAGTTTGATTGGGATCCAACCAGAGAATTGGTCAAAAATCCATAAAATGGGGATAAAGAGATAAATGATATGAAACAGCTCATCTCTTCATGAAGAATGACACAAAGAGCAGGATGGACATACAATTGAATCAGATATAGGCACCCAAAAATTAAGTTGAAACAATATAACGATTTTATTCGAATGGAAACAAAAATACAGATCTCAAATTGAATACAAGAATACCAGAATGAAAATACAGTAGAAAAATACAAATACGAAAAATAGGAGTTACATTATTATTTAAAAAAAACCCTTTCCCCTCATTAAATGCATAATTGTTTTTATAACAAAAAGGTCCAAAAAACCCATCTATCTCCCCCCTCATCCCCCGCCTCCCCATCAACCACCAGTGCGCCACCATACCTTCTCGACGACCTCCTCCTTTCCTCATATCACAACCACCTCCACATCCTCCTTCCCAACTGTTCATCTCTCTCTCTCCCCCCTCAAATTAATATAGATAATAAACTCACCGTCAATCTCAAAATAGTGGAATTGATAGTAGATGAAGCAATTGTTGGTCTTCAACGAGGAATTCCTAGTAAGCGCGAGTCATCAGCTCGTATTGACTACGTCCTTGCCCTTTGTACACACCGCCCATAAAAGTGTACCTCCTTTTGTTCTTAGTACCTTTTCTGTAGCCCGTCTTATGCTCTTTCTGTATTTCTAATGCTTTTCCTTCTCCGCTGGCCAGTAGTGTATTCTCTTTTGTAGTTGTTTCCTGATGGTTAAGTTGGGGTCTTTTGGTTGTGTTTTATTTGGTTGATTTGGTTGTGCCCATCTGAATGTGCCTCTTGCTGTTGCGGCATGCGCTTTTAGGTGGTGTGTGTTTTATGCGCCCATTTTGGATTTTCTGTAATTTCCGGATTTTCTTGCTTGCACGATGGCAGGTTTCTATTTTTGTGGTCTTTATTCTCTTTGATGTCTTGGTTTGTGGATACTTATTGTGCTTCAAACCCAAGTTACAGGCGTTCCCTTCTTCACCAGTTATTAGTTTCTACTTGGCCCTTTTGTGCAGCGACTGTTTACCCAGATTTGGTGGTGACTTACTCACTGCTCCTCTTTTATGGATTTTCTGGGTGTTAGTTGCTTTTGCCTACTTCAGGTTGTTGCCTTGTGATCCATTTAGCGGGATCTTGTTTTTGGTGGTCAACTGCTGCTTGTTCGGTATGTCTTCAACAGCTGGCGATTCAGGGAATGGTTGGGTGATGGCTGTGTTGCTCCTCCTTTGGCTAAGGTTATTTTCTTCCATGCTCAGCTAGCGAGTATTGCATTGCGGTTCTACTTGCTCCTCATCTTGTCTTGCTAGTTTCCCACTGCGTTTTGAGTATCAGTGTTGGTGAAGTGTTTGGCAAAGGTCGTCTTTGCTGAGTTAGGCTTTTTTCTGGCGGGTGTGCTCCCTATTGTGGTTTTCGGTTTTACTGCTTGTAAAATTTTCCTTGTATGTTACTGCTTTATTAATAAAGTTGGCTGTGGGCTGGAGTCGTTTGACTCCATCCGTTATATCCAAAAAAAAGATAGTAGATGAAGTATTACTTTTTCCAAATTTGACAATCAATTTATTAGACAATGGATCTGATTTGCAATCAAAATTTTATGGTCCTTAGAGCAACCACAATGGTTTTTTTTTTGGATATGAGAATATGGCAAAATAGCATATAGCCAAAAGAGCAATTTACTACAGTCGTGATTTGCTATAATCTGAGAAAGAAATATAAAAAAAGGAGCTCAGACGGAACATCTTGTTTCGTCCTTTTTTTTATTTTTTTATTTACATAACGTTTAAGTTAATTAACTAATGATTAGATATTAAAATAGGTAAATTAAATAAATTAAATATTAAAATATATACTAATCTACCTAATTAATACACTACCCTAAGATTAAATGGGCTAATGCTTACAAAGGAGCTGGATGGGACATGTTATCCTGTCCAAGTCATTTTTGGCTTCAAACGGGACAATATGTCTCGTATGACGATTTTTCGATTTTTTTTTTGTTCAGACGGTACAATATGTACCGTCCGATAATTTATAAAAAAAAAGGTCAGACGAAACAACTATCCCATTAAAAAAATAAAATTGAGAATCGCCAATTCGTTTTTCAAATATGAGAACGGACTGTAGCGATTTTGCCAAAATATGACAAAATAGCAAACGACTGCAGACATTCGTTTATCAAAATATGAAAATTTGGCAAATATAGCAAACTACTGTTCTTAGGACCATGTAGGTTAGTGGGCTTTCACTATAACCCCAACATAAATAAGAGGCCCGTAAAGTTGCTAATGAGGTTATACTAATTCTTCTTTCCCTTCTTTCTTTTGTACTCTGTATCTTCAGGAATAATAATGGGTTATGGGTTAGGGCTGCCCCTAACAGCCTGAAGCCCAACCATAGAAAAAGCCCTATCCAGCCTATCCTTTTTTTTAATTTTTTTTAGGAGAATGAAGATGCCATTGTTTCTTTTCATTAGTAGACTTTAAAAAAAAAAAAGAAAAAAAAAAGAAAAAAAAGAGAGAGAGAATAAAGATGTCAAGAAACAAAGAAATAAGATTCTCTTTTCTCACCACTGAGTAATGTCTTAAATGATACAAAGTTAAGACACTGGATTCGAGGCCTACATATCTCAAAGCTCACCAAAAAGAAGAAGCTAAGTAGATTATATGATATAGATCTTGTGGCTACCAACATATTTAAGTACTCTTATGGTAAATTTTAATGCAATTTGATGGAGTAAATACAAAGCTATTGAGACGTACAGTGTTTTTATTTATTTAAAGCACTATAAACTTAATTGCTTACCGTACCTGATGGATATAAAGAGCAAAGACAGTGTTTGAAAGTCTAATAACATTAAGCTGAGCAGAATCAAAGGACGGGCTTATAAGGTGAGAACGAACAAACTTTTTTAACCGGCCAAAATGAGGACACTGCCGGTTCTGCTAGAATCCCCGGCCAAATGGCAAAATCCTCTCACATCAACCTCTCATTTGATATAGAAATTACTATTTCTTTTGTCATATTTGACAACCCATATAGCATTGCTATATGTCCCATTACCACACCTTTGTCTTTTTTCCCACCAAATTTGAATATATATACACTATTATAATTATATATACAATATATATTATTATTACTAGATTTGCCCGTAGGCATGTGCCTACGACACGTCTTCGGAACGATGCAGTATATGAAAAGCCTTGTAAACAGTAAAACAACAATTATGTAGCTCAAGTTTGAATAGTATGACAATAATTAGTTGTAAATAAAATTTCATATTTCCATTAGTGTATGTTGAAAAATAATTATAAATGGGGATATAAAATCCAACTTCTTAGAACTTTTTTTGAGGGTGGAAAATGATAAAATTTAACTATTGGGGAGATATTTGTTATTTTCAATGTAGCATGAGCAATAAAAAAAACATAAAAAATCTAAAAGTTTACAAACATGAAATCTAAAAATCTAAATTTCTAAGTAAATAGAGAGAGAGAGAGAGAAATAATTAAAAAAATAAATGAGTTGTGGGAGGGGGGTGATTTGAATTTGAGTTTTTTTTTTTTTTGGGGGGGGGGGGGGGGGGGGGGGGGGGATGTCGTTTGGGAGCTTAGATCTGGACCATTGATTTTCTTACTATTGAAGGAGAGCCACTTGATAGCTTTTCTTTGTGTTTTATTATATAGATTATATTATATATATAATATAATAATAATGTATATAATTATTTATATATAGGGTGAATGACCAATTGGTACCCAAAGTTAATAAAAATACCTTATACATACCTGAAGTTACAGTAATACCCCAATAACACCCAAAGTTTTGAAAATTGGACCTATAGGCACCCGTCGTTCAATTATCAGTTAAGTTAGTGGAATATTCGTGGTATATACCTCTTAACGGGTTCAAACCCGTTAAGAAGAATGTGAAAAGACAAAAATGCCCCCGCTATCTTCATCTCTTCTTCTTCCTGGTTATTTCTTTCTCCCCTTTGTAAACCCTACTCACCAAATCTTAAAATTTCGAAATCCCAAATCGAAACCCTAAGTACTGTATATCTGTCATCTCTAATCTTCGACGCCCCGTACATTTTCAATCTTCGCCTCATTTTTGTGAGCACCGATGTCGATTACCCACCTACATCCAATGTCGAATTCTCATATGAATTTGAGGGTTGGAGTTGGGTGTTTGAAATAACGTATGCCATTTGACATTATGATATCAAAGCTAAGTGTTTGATTCTCAGTTGCAATTTTATCATATAATATTGTTTAATTACTTGCAAATTTTTTTTGGATTCTAAGTAGGCAATAATGAGTCACACAAAATAGTATTGTTTGTTTTTTAATATGATACTTAGTTGCTTGTTCTTGAATGTGGATGGAAATCATACAAAATTAATAGAAAATAATACGGGTTGGGAATTAACTTGGATTCTTTGTAGGCATGGGTGAGCTGATGCTTTTGATTTTTCTTAGGCTTTTTCTGCTACTGCTTATGCATAAGCTACTGCTCATTCTTATGGTGCAGCTTTTTATGGTTGGTTGCTTCTGATTTTGTTGTTGTTGCTTCTGATTTTTGTTGTTGTTGCTGAACTAGTTGGCATGGCATTATGATGCAGCCCTAGTGAAATCATTTTTGATATGATACTTAGTTGCTTGTTCTTGATTATGGATGGTGTTGCCGCTAAATTTGGTGTGGGGGCAAACAGATAGTATTTGTGGATTCTTAGGGAAACTGAATAGTAAACCTGTATACCTGTTCCGTCGGGGTTCTGACCGTCGCTCCCGCCGTACACCTGCAAGAAGTGCGAGACACCGGGGTTGTTCCCGACGACGCACCCTCCGAGGCTCAAGTCAGTAATCAGGGAAGATTATGAAAGAGCGCAAAAACTGGAGAAAGATTGATTACCTCTTAATGGAGATGGATGGGGGGTATTTATAGGCGCCGCTGGGATCAGATTAGGAATGTAATCCCCCTGTGGTTAGATAAGGAATGTAATCCCTAATCCCCAGTAAAGGGATAGATATGAATCAGGGCCGTTGATTAGGATTTAACCAGAAACCCTAATTCTATCCCTTCTGGACCGGGTTTACTGCGGGTTGAAAGCCGCACCCAGTTGAGGTGGATCCGTTTGCGGGTAAGTGGGTCTTCGGGGAAGATAACCAGTACCCGCTTCAGACCTGTTGGTAGGTGAAATTACCGTTTTACCCCTAGGCTTCAAGATTCGTGCCCAATTTGGACGGTTCCGATTTAACCCCATTTTTAGCCATATCAGATGGAAATCATACAATATTCATAGAAAATAATATGGGTTGGGAATTATCTTGGATTCTTTGTAGGCATGGGTGAACTGATGCTTTTGATTTTTCTTAGGCTTTTGCTGCTGCTTATGCATAGGATGCTGCTCATTCTTTTGGTGCAGCTTTTTATGGTTGGTTGCTTCTGATTTTGCTGTTGTTGCTTCTGATTTTTGCTATTGCTGCTGAACTAGTTGGCATGGCATTAGAATGCAGCCTTAATGAAACCATTTTTGATATGATACTTAGTTGCTTGTTCTTGATTGTGGTTGGAAATTATACAATATTCATAGAAAATAATATGGGTTGAGACTTATCTTGGATTCTTTGTAGACATGGGTGAACTGATGCTTTTGATTTTTCTTAGGCTTTTGCTACTGCTGGTTATGCATATGCTGCTCTTGGAAGATGAAGATTTTGCTGTTGCTGCTTCTGATTTTTGCTGTTGCTGCTTCTGATTTTTGGCTGTTGCTACTGAACTAGTTGGCATGGCATTAGAATACAGCCCTAGAGAAACCAAATTTTATATGATACTTAGTTGCCTGTTCTTGATTGTGGATGGTAATCATACAATATTCATAGATTTTAATCCCAGTTTGGAAATTGTCTTGGATTATTTGTAAGCCTGGGTGAACTGATGCTTTTGATTCATCCTAGGCTTTTGCTGCTGCTGCTTATGCATAGGCTGCTGCTCATACTTTTGGTGCAGCTTTTTATGCTTGGTTGCTTCTGATTTTGCTGTTGTTGCTTTTGATTTTTGCTGTTGCTGCTGAACTAGTTGGTATGACATTAGAATGCAGCCCTAGGAAAACCATTTTTTAAATACTACTGTAGTTGGCAAATTTGATTTGTCTGTGCTAACAATAGTGTTCTAAGCCTGCTAGTAATTGTTTAATTTACTGTTCAGTATCATCTACGTACAAATACATGAAAATTGTTACTAAACTCCTCTTTTTTTGTGTGGTTGACAAAAGAAGAAGAGAAGCATGGTTTTTTTGTGGTTGATAAAAGAAAAAGAAGAAGCAGCAGTAGCAGTAGAAGCTATTATATTGAAGTAGCTGAATCTGAAGAAGTAGCAGCTTGCCTCTACTGAAGAATTAGCAATTTGGCTGTATTGAAGAAGCAGAATAAGAAAAAAATATTTGGAATTTAATTTGATTTTTATTCATTTAATTTTGGTTTATTAACAGAGTTTTTGCAAGTTCTTCAGATTGTAATAGTTCTTTGCACAATAATAAATGAACAAGATTTAAACTTGTATCAAGTTTTGTCAGTTATTTGTTCAATCATATTATATTATTGCTAATGAGTTATACAGGATTTAAAATGAAAAAAATGCTTCTTAGTTTCACATTTGAGTTTGGAATGCTTATAAGTTATACATATATGAATGTTGCTGCTTTTGATGAACAAAAATTTCACGAGTACATCAGTTATACATATCCGATCATACATACACCATCATTTCACAGTTTCGTATATACATATTTGAGTTTATATAGACACAAGTAAAATATATACATTTGCTCATACATATGAGTTATACACAAAGACAATATTTTGGAATGCTTATGAGTTGTACATATTTCAACATAAATACACTAGTAAAATATAGAAGTTTGAAGTTTATATACATATTTTGGAATGCTTATGAGTTATATGTATCTGAGCTTATGACAGTAGTAAAATATATACATTTCAACTGATCATACATAGACATTTGAAGTGATACTTCTATTTTTTGCTGCTGATGCTCTGACTTTACTGCTGCTTCTGATTTTTGCTGCTGCTACTCTATTTTTGTTGTTGCTACTTCTGATTTTTACTGCTGCTGCTGATATTTTGCTGTTGTTGCTACTTTTGATAATTGCTGCTGCTGCTGCTGCTTGTGTTTATTACTGCTGCTTCTTCTGATTTAGCACTTGCTGCTACACAGTTTCTTAATTGCTGCTTCCGCTGCTTGTGTTTATTGCTATTGCTTCGTCTGATTTAGCTGTTGCTGCTGCTGCTTCTAATAATTACTGCTGCCGCTGCTTGTATTTATTGCTGCTGCTTCATTTGATTTAACTGTTGCTGCTCTGCTTCTTATATTGATATTGCTGCTTTGCTGCTTTTGATTATTGTTGCTGCTGCTGTTTTTATTTTTTTACTGATGTTGCATCTGAATTTTGAGAAGTGTGTCATTGATTTTGACTTTTATATTTGTGTGTCAATGGTAAGTACTGTTGTTGATGGAAAATATGCATTATACATCAAGGAGTGCCTTCTTCATTGTCTAGTCTTCTTGCTGCTATAAATACCCAATTTAATGAGTGTCTTCTTCATCATGTTTCTATTGAACATGACAGTAAAAAAGAAAAGAAAAAAGATGAAAAAAGGAAAGGAAAAGAAGCTGAAATTTGAGTTTTTGGGAGAATATACCTAATTCAATTCAACGAGTGTCTTCTTGCTGCTATAAATACCAAATTCAAAGAGTTTCTTCTTCATCATTCTTCATCATTCTTCATCATGTTTTTGGGAGAATATGAAGAAAAAAAAAGAAATTAGAAAGAAGATGAAGATGAAGATGAAGAAAAAAAGGAAGAAAGAAGATGAGGGAGACAGATGCAAGTCTATGTTAGCATACAAGTACATGCTGTGTTTTTCTCAATGGGTAGGGAAGAGTACTGACTCTGCCTCTTTCCCTTTTTAAGTTATTTTTTTGGGCCTTTCTTTTAGAATGTAGAAGTAGCTATTCTCCTCCCTTTATATACATTCATTCACCACCATTACACAGAGTGCAGTAATTCTTTGGTTTCAGAGGACGGAGTAGTAGTGAGTGTCACAATGTATTCATGATACTTTTCAACTTCTTGGCATGCACATCTCACAATCATGCAACAAATAGCTTGAATATGAGGAGTGCGTGTCAAGAAGTTATTAAGTACTTTGAATATACTGCTACATCCGCTACTTCTCCATCCCCCGAACCAGAGAATTGCTGCCTCTGTGTGATGGTGGTGAACGAAAGTATATGCAAGGGGGATAACTGCTACTTATGCATTCAAAAAGAGACAGAGTCAGTAGTCCTTCCTACCCGTTGAGAAGAAACCTAGCATGTACTTGTATACTAAATTAATTGCAAAACTTACTCAAGTCTACTGGAAGTGTCAAAAATGTGTTTGTAATAGCAATTAACTTTGGTTATGTATCCATTGTATGTATGTTCAATTTACATGTATTTCCCAGTTTCTAATGGATCAAGTACAAAGCTAGTATAATGTGTTCAATCTATATTTCAATTTCAATCCCAAATTCCAATACCAAAGTTAATTTTCCAAATTCCAAATTCCTAACTCTGAACCCCTCTAAAAAATCACAAATTCCTAATTAGGAAACAGAAATACAATCCCAAATTTCTGTTTGCAGCAAATCGGAATCCTAACTCAACCCTAATAACAATCCCAAATTCAATCCTAAATTGAAGGAAAGATACTACAACCATCAAGAATAATCAACAATTAAGAGTAGTTCTACAATTAAAACCCAAATCAATCTACAAATAATCCATAAAGACTAAGAGACAAATTCATCAAATGCAAAGATGAAAGATTCCCCACCTTTTGATGCATCTGCTACTTGTGCACCACTAACTACCACCTGAGGTGTCGCCTACCACCTGCCGCGCGCCACCGCCTGCCGCATCACTCGCCGCTGGCCCCGTCCAACGCCGTGTGCCCCTGCCCCATGCTTCATCTGATTTCGAAAGAGAGGAGAAGACAGCAGAGATAATATAGACAAATAATATAGACAAATAAGGAGGTAAGGGTAAAAACATAAATTCACGCTATATCTGTTAATAACTTAACAGAATGGAACGGTCGGTGCCTATAGGTCAAATTTTCAAAACTTTGGGTGTCATTGGGTGTATTACTGTAACTTCAGGTATGTATAAGGTATTATTGCTCACTTTGGGTGCCAATTGGTCATTCACCCTTACATAATAATAATAATAATAGTAATAATATATATATATATATATATATATATATATATATATATATATATATATATATATATATATATATATATATATATATATTATACATATATATATATTTATGTATATATACACTATTATATACTATTATAATATACTATTATACATATTTGGCAACTAAAATGGAAATCATGGGTGTAGAACAACCTCTCATTTTTCGGCAAAGTTGTCCATTGGGTTGCCAAAAATAAAAATGGCAACCCAAATAAGAGGTTGGTGTGGATGCTCTAAGTAATGGTAACAAGAGACATTAAAAAATTATATAATGAGGTATATTCTCTAGATCTCACCTTAATGATATTAAGATATCATAAGTTCAAAACACTCCATATAATGGCAATAAAGAATTTTCGAAAAAGATATTGAAGTGCCCTCTAATCATAGCTCAAATAGTATAAATTCCATCCTTAATAGGAGGTTAAGAGTTCGAAACTCACAATTTGCAGTATAAAATATTTGAAACCAACAAACTGTGACATGCAATTTGGACTTTCTCATGCTTAGTGAGATATTTTGGGTTGATACTCCCCATATGCAATACTAAAAAGAGTTTATCAAACCAAAAACGAGTTATTTGGCTTGTTACCTTCTTTTTGAAAATATTTAGGGAAATACCCTTGTTTTGAAAATAATTAGTGAAATACCCTAGTTCTTAGTTAGATTTCTATAGTATTCTTCCTATAATAAATTTTTATAGGATGTGTGACATTTCTACTAAAAGTTTTTGGGTTTTAGGATAATTCTTATTTTTATTATTAGATTTTAGTTTTTCTGCTTTCTACCTTATAAATTATTAATAAATATATGAAAATTTTAATTAAATTTACTTACTTTGTACTGGCTCTGATACCACTTTAGTGGGTGCGTGAAATCTCTTAAGTTGTAGGTGTGAGTAGCGCGTAATCTCCTGGAGACCTGGAAATCAAAAGGAAGGGAGTATCAAAAACTTTTAAAAGTCTACAGAGTAAAGTCTAAAGAGTTGAAATAAAGATCAAAGTTTGGTGAAAAATAATATTCGTCGAAATAATGGATATTGTCAATTCTGAAAAAGTAAACAGGAATGATGGGAATATCGTCGTCATCGTCGTCAAGTTCCCTTATATATTCTGATTCTGTCTCATATCCTTCACTATTACTATCATATGGGGGTTCTTCGAGTTCTAATGTATGACTATTTTTTCTCCTCCATTCTGTTCATGTTCTTCTAGGAATTGTCTGTATGCAGTCGTAGGACTCCAAACGTAACTACTAAATATACCATTTTCATAAAATAACAAAGATCTTTCGTGATAAGTTAGGTCGTCAATTATTTCAACATTTATATTACTAGTTTCTCCAGGAATTATTTGGTTTATTGTTATAATTATTACTCGTTGAATGCTAAAAAAGAATAATTTGAATTCGTAGCAATCATCCATGCTTATTTGTCTATGAGGATAATAAACATCAAAAACTAGCATTCTATCACTTCCTTGGTAATTAACCATTAATTCAAAAATTGGTGAGGCAATACCAAAATTATTATCCATTAGTTCTTTTGAACAATAAGCAATTATGAAATAAAGAGCAGAGAGAGATTTCTAAGGATACCTAAAAAATCAAAACAAAACGGCCCATCATGCTTCCGACCTAGTTAAACTTTTTTGATCTGTTCTGTACCGGTTACTACCAGTGGATAAAATACCCCTGGTATGCACCCCGATTTCTGTGCTCCTTTTACGTTCTTCCCATCTCAAGATTACTATGCCCTCAATAGAGCTTCATCCAAGAGATACGTCTAGAACAACTAGTAGCACTTCGGTACAGACAACCACAAAAGTCTAACTATAGAAGGTTGCAAATGAGTCTTTTTGCAAGATCATTCAGGCAGAGCCATACAAAACTCTCCCTAAGGGAAAGGAATTTAGTTGTTCATACCTTATTTTCTACAGAAGCTGATAGATGAACTCATAAAAGATATTTTATTTCCTTCAAGCTTGTTACAAACAGACTCTCTAAGATTATGAGGAATTTTTTCTCTCCAAATCGTCTGCCCTTCTCTCTTGTTTTGCTTTCCCTTTTATAGACCAAGGGATCAGCTTACAACAGGTTTTACATACGTCACTGCTTACCTCATATGTACAATAATTGGATGAATACGTAAGTGCTTACATCAGGTTACAATAAATGCTCTGATTACATTTTGGCCTATTCCAGGAAAAAAGATTCCTCTTGGCCGACATCTTCACATGCTGCACATTTATGTTGGTGCTCCATCTTCATCAGGCTACAGTAATGTACAGATGTCTCTGCTGTCATTGTCATTGCTCCAGTAGATAGTATCTGGTACCAGCTGTCAAACAGCTCATGTTTATCTTGTGGCTGTTTGATTTTTGCTATACTGTACATTATTATCTTATCTGGATCTGGGCTGTCATAGATCCATATATTGCTATCTCTTTGTTTTATGTCTTTTAATTCACAGTACATGTTCCTAAAGCCCATTGCTCTTCTTTCTGGGATTAATTTCTCAAATTCTTCAGCTTTAAATGGTACAATGTTTGATGCTCCATAGATTATTTGGGTGGTCATCCCTATTTTTATAACATGTTCCGCTGGGAATTCTTCCTCATCATTTAGATACTCTGGGATGGCTAAATACATTCTAACATATATTATTGAGGCCTTCGTGAGCCCAAAATAACTTTTAGCTGCCTTGTAAATTTCTCTTGGTAGGTGGATTAGTTCTTCACATTCTCTAGATGGGTAAATACAATGAATAAGTCCTCTTTCGAACAGTGCCCTAGTTGTTCTCGAATTAGCTCCTGGTAGGATGATGGCCTTGTTCATGTGCTGCTGAGATATGGTTATGATGAATTGGTTTACCTCAGTTACTTGGCATAGCTTTTAAATATATTGTAAAAATAATATTTTCTTTGATACTTTGGTAGGAGCTTTCTCAGTAAGAAGTGTCTCCTTGTATGTGATTTTATTTGAAGATGTAATTGCTTCTTCTTTTACTGACAGAGAAGGCTCACCTATCTCACTCATTTTTTTGTCCGCCATATTTTCTGTGGTTACATGCTGGCTTATATGCTGATAGAACAGACTTTGGAGTCCACATATTTGTAGTTTCAACTGGTTAAATGCTCCTTTTAATTGCTCCATTGTCTCCTTTAGGTAGACTATATCTTGTTCTATTTACTGAACTCTGGTTTCCATTCTGCAATAAGTGAAATAGTTAATTTCTTGATAGGAAATCGGCTAAAATATTAAGTTTTCCTTTTATGTTTTTTATTAAGAAATCGTAATGTGCTAACTCCATCTGCCATCTAATCAATCTTTTATTTGCTATGGTTGGGTCTATTATTTTATTAATCAAACTCTTTGCTTGGGTATTATCTGTTCTTACCGTAAATTTTGTATGTATTATGAATAGTTCAAACTTTTTTATAGCTTTTAGGATTGCTAGTAGTTCTTTTTCGTTTATGTGGTAATTTTGTTGGGTTTGTGTGAAAAATCCACTAGTATATCTAGCTAATTTTTCTTCACTTTCTCCTATTTCAATAAATTTTAATACTGCTCCCCAATTGGTTTCACATGCATCGGTTTCTATTATCCAAGAACATTCTTTAACAGGTAATCTTAGCTTTTGTAACTCTGAAGTTTGTTGTTTTAATATTTTAAGTTTCTCTTCATCCTCTGGGTTCCATTCCCATTTTTTAAACTTTTTAAGTTTTTGTTGCAACCAATTTGTTTTTGCTGATAAATTTGGTATGTAACCTCTTGTTTGATTTAGTAATCCTATTATAGCTTGCGCTTCTCTTTTTTCTTTTAAGACATTAGAAAAAGTCTTTATTTGTTCTGCTATATGTGGTTGTAATTCTATTCCTTCATGTGATAATTTTGTTCCTAAGAATTCTATCTCAGTTTTGAATAATTCCATTTTCTTTTTTGATAGTATAATGCCTGCATTTTTCACTATTTTTATGAATTTTAGTAGATGTTCTTTATGTTGTTCCTCGTTTTCTGATCCTATTAGAATATCATCTACATATACTAATATGAAATTATTGTATTTTTCAAAAATTTTATCCATATATTCTTGAAATATTCCTGGGCTATTTTTATAACCGAATGGTAATACATTCCATTCATAAAATCCTTGAGGTGTGCTAAATGCCGTTAAAGGTTTTGAATCTTCTGTTAGTTTTACATGATAAAATCCTGATTTGCAGTCAAATTTCGAATATATTTTTCTTATTCTTACCGTGTTAAGTAGTATTTGCATGTCTGGTAGTGGGTATCCAAATCTCTTAGTATTTTTATTTAATTCCTTATAATTTACTACCATTCGAGATTTACCTCTTTTTTCTTCTGAATGTTTTTTTACTATGAATACTGGTGATGAATGTGGACTTTGTGATTTCCTTATATAATTATTTTCCACTAATTCTTTTATGTGTATTTTGAATTCTTCTAGGTCTGTTGGAGTATGTCTTATTGGTTTAATTTTAATTATTTTGTTCTTATCTATTAACTCTATATGTGCCGTGGGTTCACTTGAGTTCCATTTTGCCAAGGGGTCTTCTCCGCATAGATCTTCTAATTGTTTTTGTAAAATCTCTTTTGTAGTTGTTACTTGAACTTGTTGTATTCTAGTTTTATTTGGTAAGTATTGGTATTCACCATGCTGGGTTGAAGAAACTCTGATGTGTGGTAGGTCAGTTCTGGAATACGATTGGGTTATTGTAATTGCTATTGCTTGGTGTCTGCAAGGTGTTGTAAATACAACTGATTTATGTGATATAGTTATGAGATAGTATTGTTGGAAAATGTCATTTCCTAAGAGTATGTCATTATTCATATCGTCAAACTGGTATACTATAGGTATTTTTAGTATGTAACTTCCTATTTGTATATTAACATTTTGTTGATATTTGTCTAGTATGATGGTTTGTCCAGTTAATCCAGTTATGACTTTTTTATTAAAACCATCTTGTTTCCATTTTGGTAGTATATTTTCGCGGCATAAACTAGTACCTGCTCCGGTGTCTATTAGACTGTGATAGTTTCTTGATTTGTATCCTTCGTAAACAAATTCTGTTAGGATGTATAATGTATTTTTTGTTGCCCTTAATGGATTTATTTGTCCAATATCCTATTTATTACCATGCTTTCATTGTTTACTGTTATTGTGATTTTTTCTTCTTGAATTGAGTAAGGTTGTACTGATGTAAGGAAGTCAGTTCCTAATAACATATCATTAACATGTTGTTCTGGGTCTACATGTAAGTGTAACAACATTTCCTTTCTACCATTTATCCTTAGTGGTAGTATGATTTTATGTACAATTGGATGTCTATTATTGTAATAGTCTAGGTAATAATATGAGTTATCTAATGTTATCAATTCAGTGATTTTTATATTTGTTTGTTTAATATGTGAATTGGTAGCTTCTGTGTCAACTAAGGCTATTTGTTTATTCCATTTTCCGTTGTCATAATATTCTATTTCTATTTTAAATTGGTTATTGTTTTGGTGTTCTAATATATTTATTATTGGTATTAATTCCAATGCTTGTTGTTTATTTCTTATTGATAGTGATCTCTTTCCGAACATTATTTGTGATGCTTTTTCTCTTTCGGTTTCTTTTGCTTTATTAAAGTCAAATTCTATATAATTTGGTATAGTCATTTCAGGGTTTTCTCTAGCTGGTTTGTACCTTATGATTTCGCTGAATAGCGGCTCTATTTTAAAATTGTCTGTATTTCTATTCTTTACTTCGTGCTTATTAGTGAAAGCATAAATATTTCTAATTTGCATGCTCATAACTTTGCTTTTTTCTATCATTTCTATACCTGATAACCTATGATACATGACTAGACTTTTATCTTTATTTTCTTCTGTCATGCTTATAGAGAAATTAGGTTTTATTGTGAACTTTATCTTTTGATACATTAGGTTTCCTTGCACTATTCCTATTAAGGCATCTTGTGTACTTGATATTATCCTATCATCCATTAGATATATTTGGAGGGGTGTATTTATTCATTCCTTAAAATAGGCTTTTATTATTATTTATACAGCTCCTAAATGTATGTGTCTTAATGTTTTTCTGGTCTTTTCGCTTATCTTTTCCATCTATTGTCTTATTATTCTTTCTGTTATTAATGGGATTATGGTTTTGCCTTGTGCTTGTTCAATGTCTATAGGTTGTTTATTATTCCTAGCTATTACTATGGTGCTCTTCTTTCTTTCAAATATTGGTAGTTTAAAGATTTCTTTTGGATTTATATCTAATTTGGTCTTTCTTATTTTATCGGACTTTTGTATGTCAAAGCACATTCTTTCTCTTAATTCTTCATTGTTTTCTTCTCTTTCTGAGGGTTCTCCTATTTCTGTTAGATCAGTTAACATGTTTATTTTACATTCTTCTGTTTCACCTTCACTACTTCCACTATCTTCTTTCATTACCATTATTTCTTCATCTTCACTTATTTCTAACCATTCTTCATCATATTCTATGGGTTCGTAATTTATATTATTCATTTCTTCAATTTCTTCTACGTATTTTACATTATCTTTTTTCATTCTTTTAGGACAATTTGGTGATATATGTCCTACCTCTCCACATATGTAACAATTACATTTTTTTGGATTTTTCGTATATTGCCTATTTTTATTTTTATTCATTTTTCTAAAGTATTTTTTAAAAGGTTTTCTATATCTCTTAAAAGTTTTCCTATATTTTGGTTGATATTTTTGAAATTTGTGATTATTCTTCTTTGTGTATTTATAGTTATTGTATCTATAGTTATTATTGCATCCCCAATGATTTGGTCTCGCATCTTTACAGCAGATTCTTTGTTTATATGTTCTATAATATTTCATTGTTGCTCTAGCATCTTGGCATACTTTGTCTCTATAATCTTTTACAAATTGCGTTCTATACCCTAAAGTGTCTACTTCTGGTTTCACTTTCTCACTTATGTATGCACTATATATATTTATACTCCATGGGTCAGGTAGTTTTAGAAAGAATGAGTCTAAAATTGGACTCCGTTCTTCTTTTGTATAATAACAATCTTGATAATATTCTCGGAATTCACAAGCATAGTTGTCAAAATGGCACATGTCGCATATTTCTAAGTTACTTAGTCTCCATCTTGCTTGATTCTTTTTATATATAGTGTGTTTTTCTCCTTTATCGTATACACTGAATTCGGTTCTTATTGCTTTTTCGTAATTTGTAATTATTTCTTTTAAACCTAAGGTTCGTTGTGCTGAGCTTTCTTCAGTTCCTCTATCATCAATTGGTCTTGATTTTCTTATAGTATTTCTATCTTCTTCCTTTAGCCCATTCCACCATTTTGCTACTACACCTATAAAGGTAGCTTCTATAAATTTCTCAAATGCATTTCCGTTAAGGTTTTGCCTAAATCCTACTTGTAATACCCTGATTTTTCAAATATATGAAAAATTATTTACTTTTACACGTGGTGTGCACGTGTAATATTGTTGGCTATTATTTTTAACATGATGAGTAAGAGCATTGTTTTTATAAAGTATTTTTCCTAAAGCCCAAATGTTAATTTACTTATTTACTTCTAAAATAATTATCTTGGCCCAATTTATTTAAGCCCATGAATCTAATCTTTTCTTATTTTCTACAACTTGTATGAGTAACATTTCTTTTAAAAAAAAAGACTTGTTATTTGATGTACAAATTTTTGTAGGGTGGTTTGTGGTTGCACGTGCACTCCATGTACACGTGCATAGAGCACACAAATCTTGGCCGGATTGGGTAGAGTAGTGGGTGTGAGTTGTGGGTGGTTATTTAGGGTGTGGGTGGTTTTTACAACTCCCTAGTGCATCCTAGCCTTTGATCCATTAACCATCTACTGAATCCTAGCCCTCCATCTCACTCCTTTTGGTGTATAAATACCCCTCTCATCCATTGTCCTTTTACACTAAGATTATTTTATAAGAGAATTATTGTGAGAGAGGTGTGTGTGTTGTTTGTGGAGACCGGGCATCATCTTCTGGAGATTTTCAGAAAGGAGCAAGGAGCAAGGAGCAAGGAGCAAGGAGCAAGGAGTGGTGCATTGCATTAAGGAGCTTTTCTGGATTCGATTATTTCGTCAATAAGGTGGGTGTTTCTCAGGACTTCTAAAGTAGAAATATGCTATTAATTGTGATGATTGTTACTATGCTCGTGAGAATCAAATTCAAACGTACTAGAATTGCTTGAATATGTTTATGATGATAATTGTGGAGGACTATTAGTGAAATAATGGCACTGCAAACAATGACGAATTGGGTCGGTACAGTCGACTGCCGTTTGGATAAGTCGACTGGTACGAGACATCTGTTACATGTTTTGTTAGAAGTTTCATGACATATATGTGTATATTTAAAAATGAAATAGTAAGGCTAAACTCATATCCTTCATGATATGCATGACTGAGGAGCCATGAGCATGTGGAAAAAAAACTAGTGATAATTGATAAAAACTGAATTGACTAGTGCAGTTGACTGATGATAAGAACAGTCGACCGATGCATTGATTAAACTATGAATATCGCTGTACTTCCATGAAATGAGATATTTCCATTGTGTTGTCCTAGTGTAATAAATTGAGATTAATTTTTCATCTCTGCAAGAAAGTTATGAACAAGTGTAAATGCACGTTTAAACACTCCCTTGAAAAGACAATATTAGTGACTTGAAATTCCATGTTGTGATGTTACTGAACAGTAAGAAATTTCGTATTTATAGCAGCATAAATGTATGTATATTGTAATTTGACATCATGATGCATGTGCATGTAAGAACTGTTGGAAAGATAATCCCTTAATTTGAAATATGAACCTGTCCAGTCGACCTAATGCGAGTAGCAAGTCGACTGAGCTGAACATGGATATGTACTGTTAAGACCAGGACAGACGACTGATTTGTTGACAGTCGACTGTCACGTGAATAACATTTTGAGCATGAAAAGTTGCGGAGCAGCCGACCGCTCATGTGCAGTAGTCGACTCTCCCGAGCGTTTATGAAGAACTTGTATTGACTGTACAAGTCGACTGGAATGTTCCAAGTCGACTGTCCAGAGTGCCTTTTGATATGTCAGAGAATCTTATTTCAGTTTATATTGAAGATTGTGAACCTCGTGATTGATGTTGATAAACTCTATTCTGTTGTTGCATGTATTTTACATGAAATGAATCATAGTTTTGAATTGAGAATTACATGAATATGAAAGTTGAGAACATGATAGGCTGAGACAATGAAAAATGAATTCATGAGTTAGAAATGCTCAAATTGAAAATTGTGAATTGGAAATTGAACAAAAGAGTAGCTAAGTCTCCCCCGGCAGTGGAAACGAAATGAAATTGAAAAGAAGACCAAGGTTGGTCATGTGAACATGAAATGAATAAGTCCAGTTTAGTGGAGAGGCTAACTCTAGAGCTTGATTTTTATTCATGATTCTAATAATTAATACATAGTGGAGATATGATGAAAGTGAGAGAAAACATAAATATGAGAACTAGAGTTTACGGTACGGGTGTGAGCCACAGAATGCATGCTTGATGAGTCAAGACATGGCGTGGGCACAACTCAGTAATGATCGGACTTTAGCCACGCTTGTGGGATGTTTGGTGACTGCAAGAGGATCGTGTTCAGGGAAGAGGCTGAATTGCCACAGAATGCATGCTTGATGAGTCAAGACATGGCGTGGGGTTCCCCTCTAGGGTCTAGTGCACGTGCTTGTACTCATAGATCATCTAGGATACTCATCGTAATTACAGTAGTAGATTAAGTCATGGAGAGGGATTGAACCCTACAAAAATGAAGAACGATTAAGAGGCTTGCCCTCGGACCTATGTAGTATGGGATGCATAGAATCCGAACAAGTGCGCATTAGTGTCATATAAATCAAGTAATTGCATTAAGGATTAAGTGTACAATCACAACATGACATCATTAAGATTTCCCTCTTTTCTTTTATTTTGAATGTGAACAAATTTGTGATCTGTTAAGAAATGAGAATCGTTATACTGTTTCTGGCATAGAGAGGATGGCCATGTATAATTATCGTCGGTTGAATAAACTGACGTACCCACAGTTTGTATGCAGGATAAATGACATGTTAAAGGTTAAAGAGGAATGGATGCATAATGATTTCACCATGTTATTCTATATTTATTCAAATGTTGTATATTTTTACTACCGCTGTGCAGATGAGAAGTGTAATATGATGTAAACTCTGATGTAAAGTGAAAAGTTTTAATTCCTTGTAAAATTGTACTAAGAAAAGCGAAAAGATCCTGTAGAACATCTCGATTCAGCGTATTTGGGATTCGGGGCGTTACACTACTATTAGTGACGCTTTTACCCATTCTTCAATTGTCCTGTCTACGTCTTTTACGCAATCTAGGTCTACCATTCTCCATTTCCTGCTATTCCTTTTTCGTAGTGTTCTGTTGGTTCATATTTTGGGGTTTCTTTTTCTTTATCTTTTCCTAGTTGCATTCTTCTTTTTGTATTTTGCCATTTCCATGGTAATTGGTATGGTTTTTTGTTAGATGGTGGTCTTAAGATTTCATACATGTTACTTGGAATTTCTGAAGGTTTTTCAATAATCTTGTCTTGGTCCATTTTTATTTCTTCGTTTGCTATATCTAGATTTTTCAAGGCTTCTTGCGCTTCTTCTGAATTAGGATTTGCCATTAAATCTTCTATTTCCAAGATATTTATATTAAGTTTTGTTATGGCTTCTAGTTCTTTCATATCTTCTTCTGTTATGCCCAATTCTTCTTCTGGGTAATCTGTCATATATCTTCCTAATTCTTTTATATTTTTATTTATGATTCTTAAATCTTTTCTTATATCACTGAACATTTCAGGACCGTTGTAATCTTCTTCCAAGTCTTGTATGTTTAAATAAATTTTTGGCTCCATGTCCTATTATTTTGTCTGCTAGTAGGTGTTGGTAATACCAACTTGCTTCTTCATTTATGTAGTCTAATACTTTGTATGCTATTTGTTTTTGTATCTCTTTAGGTAGTTGATTAGTTACTTTTATTGTTAGTAATAGGTATTCTGATATTTCTTTACTGGCAATATGCTTACTTTCCAATAATCTTTTATCAACGTATCTAATCTTGAATTTTGAAAGATTTTTTAATTTAAGTTTCTCTATTTTCTGTGAATTATCCAGCTTTTCTAAGGGTAAGGTGTATTATAGTTTATAATTTCTAAAGTAGGGTTGTTTATAAAAATTTGTTTTTTGGTTATTATAATTAAAAGAGGCAGTTGGCTAAATCTTTTAGGAAGTGGGGTATTTGGCTAAATATTTTCCAAAAGTAGGTTAGTTACCCACTATGCTCACCAAAAACTATATTATGTGGTATATGGAATGACAATTTATGAACACATTGATATTGCATTTCTACATATATTTAGTAGCTAGGGAATCAGGCATAGGGTAATAAAACATGAGAATATATGTATATACATATATTCAGTCATAAGAAAACATGTAACCTAACATTTACAATAGACAACTAGGCATTGAATAACGAGACATGAGAACATATGTAAATACATACATACTGCAAGCATCAAAATCTTGTAACCTCTTGAGAACGTCTACCCAGGATATGACATGCATGTTACAGTGCAACTGTCAGTATGGTTCACTGGTCAGCTTCTTCGCTAGTGAGCAAGAGTTAATCGGATGTTCAAATCCTGCTTGCACCATAAAATTCTCAATAAATTTATATACATATAGGGTATATGTGGGTGTGTATGGTTACAAACTTATTCCAAAAATAAAATAAAATAAAAGAAAATGTTATGCTAATTATCTTTAGAAATAGATACATCACACGTGTTAGAGATCAACATATCGACACAATCTTAATTACTACAGATGAGTTTTAACAACCAAGTAGATGTTAAAATATACTTTGGTATGGTATAAATTGTATAATTTTTTCTTAATTTATAGGGAACAGATCCTCTCAAATCTCTCATCTCCTTAATCTTCTGAATCAATTGTACCATTTTCCCAAGAAAGTAATGTAAATTTAAAGAGATAGACAGTAGAAAAATGAAAAATAAGAAAATACAATTTTCCCAAAATCTGATTTCAATATGGTATCAGAGCCTAAAATATCATAGGCTACGTAAAGAAAAGGAAGAAGAAGAGGTACTGTTTAGCCTCACCGATCACCAATCTCCCCCGACTTCGGATCCAGATTCGAACCCGAACCCCTGAAACCCTGACATCACCCATCGTCTTCATCGACAGGACCGTTGATCCTGTCGTCGACCTCAATCCCCTGCCGTGCGTCGTCAATCCCGATTCCCATCGCCATCGTCGCCACCGCTTCCCATAGTCGCCGTCAACATCCCCTGGTGCCATCGCCATCGCAGATCCGAAACTCGAACAGCGTCATCGATCCCCCACAAGCCGCTACCACCACTGCAACTTCCATCTCCTTTCCCTACAGGGCCCTGTCGCTGGTCACCGTCGTCGCCGAGAGCTCTCACAACTGCCCAAAGTTGCTATGCTCGCTGCTACCCGAAGCTGTCGCAGTCGAATGAAGATCTGAGTTGCTGATTGATCCAGTTCCATCTTGAAGCTGATAACATCTCGACCATCCATCATCCAGTTACATCTTGACGCTGATAACATCTCGACCGTCCAGATCCTGATCTTGCTGATTGATCATGATCAGATCTTGCTATTATTTTTTGTTATTTGTTTGTCAACAACACCATTAAAAAAACTGATGGATCTTCGAACACTAAGGATAGTACACCGATTATTGGACAATCCGACAATTCTGGTTATAATGCTGGGATAATTCTTGATGAAATAAACTATGATGTTTGGACTCAGTTGATGGAGATGCTGTTGGTGTTTGCCCTAGAGGCAAGTTGTGTATTGAAATTTCTAGTTTACATTATATCATAACATTTATTTCGTATTTAGGCATTTCATTTATTGTGTTATTTATTGTAAAATTAAATGAACATAATGAAGTCATTAAAATAGTAAGTTCAATGCCATGGGATATCAAGTGCATGACTTGATTGTGAAATCATATTGGCTAAAATTAGAATACTGTTCTTAAATGTCTTTAGTCAAGTATTATTGTGAATTAGAATAACGATAATACATAGAGACTAGTGTGTGCGTAGGCTGATGACCATTCTCACGGGTCATGGATATGAGAGATCAAGTCTTCACATGAATACATATTAGAGTAATAATATATTGTTACCCACCATGAGAACGCTGCATAGATCGTGAGTGTTATAAGCGGTCTCACAGTAACCATGGTGTACGTAGTCCTTTGACTTGAAGTCACTACGGTTCCCTATAAGAGAAGTTGTATGTTTTAATGTCGTTAAACGTTACCTATAATAAGGTGATTATAAAGTTGACTATTGAATATACTACAAATCATGCGGAGAGATGTGAGTGGCTTAGATAGGTTTGTCCTTACATAACATGAGCGATATCTACGGACCCCTTGATTGAGTGAGACTGCAAAATGCATGATCGTGCTCAAATGAGTCAATACGAGATATTGATCTCATTTATTTTAGTAAGTCAACTCGGACATCTAGAAACCAAAGATATAACTATACAAGGGTGACATGCTCTATGCCTTGTGGTCAATTAAGATATCAGGATAAATGAACTAGACTACATGGTAATATTAGTCACAGATAGATTATTTCAAATCACTGATATTCATGTTACTTAAGTAGCAGTGATGTATTGCTAGACACCGCTCACTTCTTGTAATACTCAAATATGATTTTAGTATTACTGTCAACGTAATGAGAACCTACATGGTCACACACTTAGAATGGATCGAAATTGAGATTTAAATTCATAAGAGGAATTTAATTAGGGATCCAAGTAAAACTTTGACTCCTAACATTGGTTGGACATTTAATTAGAATAAATGGGTCGACTAAAGTTCAAAGGCCCACACACGAATCTGACCTTGGTCAGATTGTGAGCCCAATAACCTCATTATTCTCTTAGAATTGATTTTCTGCACCTATATATATGATATGTATCTATGAAAAAGACACATGTGAAAAATTTTAGTCGTCACAAAAAGTGAGAGAGAGAGAGAGATCATGAGGAGAAACATCCCCTTCCCACAGCTAGCACCGCAATCTGAGGGAGAGCCATTTTTCGTTTCGTTAGTATGGATACCGTAGAGGCACCGCAATATTGTAATGTTGTGATCGACATACTGTAGAGACAACAGATCCATCCTTAAGGTATAACTCCTAAACACAATTTATGGTTTTCGCAAGGATCCATGGCTACGTTTTGATATTTTTGTATTTTTTTCGCTGTGTATTTAATCTGACTGTCTTCGAAACTTAACAGATACATATTGCTAGATGTGAAAAGATCCAGTATATTCGAGGAAAGAGTGAAATTCCTGATGAAGGTAATGCCACCTATGATAAATGATATGCTGATAATCATAAAGTTAAAGGCTGGTTATTGATGTTCATGAAATCGAAGATCATGAAGAGATACATTCGATTGCGTACGGCTCGTGATGTTTGGGCATTCTATGATAGAATCGATGAAGTTCACGTATTTTCTCTAAACTAGAGAGCCTTCTTGGCAAGGCAAAATGGTAGGTCACTCTCCGTTTATTATAGAGAATTAACTAAAAATTTTCAAGTGATTGACCACCGTGACAAGGTGATCATGAAGAATTCTGATAATGTTGAAATATATCGAAAATCGATTGAGCGCTTGCGGGTTCATATCTTCTTGGTAGGATTGGATGCTGAGTTTGAACAGGTTCGAGGAGAAATATTGTGAAAGGATCCCGCTCTTGATCTTGAGGCATCTTATGCATATGTCCGCCATGTGGCTCGCCAACAAAGCACCATGAACAATTTCTCAGAACCCTTCGATGCAGCTGTAATGGTGACTCAGAATCGGTCTTCAAAAAGCCACCCGAGTCGATCAGGACCAAAACTACCTTACAAGTCGAGGATGTACTCATTGTGGCAAGATCGGTCACACGAAAGCTCGCCGTTATTAGATTATTGGCTACCCAGAGAGCTGAGATCATAGCAGGGATACTCGGAAGAAGAAATACAATCAACCCACTATCGCTGTTGGAGTTGCTGATGGAGTTGAAAAGGGGGTTGACCTGGCCTCTGCATTAGTTACAGCTGCAGGTAATGATGGTAAGGTATTTAATATTTCTGCCTTTGTTATGAATATTGCATGGATAATTGATTCAGAGCTACCGACCATATGAGTTTTGATTCTTGACAAGTCTAAACCTTACAACCATCCACCAAATCAAGTGTGTCCACTGCCAATGAAGATCCTACCATCGTTACTGGCGAGAGTTCCATATCCCTCAAAAAACCTAACCTTAGATATTGTACTGGTTGTGTCATCCTTGAATTTTAATCTGTTAACTGTTGCTCAAATAATTACTTCCTGACATTGTATTGTAATTTTTTTTGGCCCACTTTGTGTGTTTAAGAACATTCAGACTCACAAGACGATTGGTCATGGGGTTAGACACGGAAGCTATACTACCTGAACTTGGTATCTGAAAGCTCAAACAAGTTGAATCAAGCTCTATGTGTGGAAGAATCCGAGGGGAAGAAGAAGAAATCAGAGATTTGGCTATGAAATCGATGTTTAGGGCATGCTTCTTTTGGTTATTTGAATACATTATTTTCAAGTCTATTTTTGAAGTTGGATGTTTCTAATTTTTTGATGTGATGTGTGTGAACTAGCAAAAAGTCATCGCGTCTCTTTTCCTCCAAATTTAAATCAAAGCTCTCTTCCATTTATGATTAATCATTCTGATGTTTGGGGTCCATCCAAAAATACTACTTTTGGAGGAACAAAATGGTTTGTAATATTTATTGATGATTGTACTCGTATGACTTGGATTTGTTTAATAGTTTAAAAGTAAAGTTAGTGGCTTATTTCAAAAATTTCACAAACAGATTATGACTCAGTATAAAGCACATATTCAAGTTCTTAGAAGCGATAATGGCTGCGAGTATCTGAATTTGAATCTGCAACAATATTTGGTGGAACATGGGATTGTTCACCAGACTACATGCTAGTATACACCTTAACAAATTGGGGTTGCAGAAAGAAAAATTAGACACTTGCTTGAGATGGTCCGTACTTCCCTTATTCATGGAAATATCACTCATGTATTAGAGGAAAGCTCTTGCTTTTGCTGTATACTTAATCAACCGACTTTTCTCTAGTATCATAAATTTCATCAAGCCATTTCAGACATTTACTGAAGCTTTGAATGCACCAACAGTCATCAACTTACTACCTCGTGTGTTTGGGTGTGTCGCATTTGTTCACCTTCATCAACACGAGCGAAATAAGTTAACTCCTCGAGCTATGTGATGTATTTTCGTGGGATATGCAAAGAATCAGAAAGGGTATCATTGTGATCATCCACCAACTCAGATAATGTTTGTGACTATGGATATTGTGTTCCATGGAGATGAGATATATTTTTCCTCTGAGGCTGACGTTAAGGGAGAGTACCAAAGTGAAGTTCAGACTCTTGCCTATAACGAAGTAGTTACCATTCAGAGTGAACAATTGGATACAATCTGGATGTACGTAGTAATGATCACGAGCACTCGAATGAAGATTTGGTTGAGAGATAAGATCTCCACAAGGAACTGCAATCGTCGCCGAACCTCCTCGAAGATGAGCCGTCAGAAGCCATACCATCGTTAGTGTAACGCCCCGAATCCCAAATACACTGAATTCGAGATGTTCTACAGGATCTTTTCACTTTCTTTAGCACACTTTTACAGGGAAATTAAAACTTTGCATCATACATCAGAGTTTACATCATAATTACATCTTTCTTTTGCACAGCGGAAGTAAAATACAACAATTAAGTACAAGTACAACAGCTTGATAAAATCTTTAAGCATCCAAATCCTCTTTAATCTTTAGCATAACATTTACCTGCATGTTAGACTGTGGGTACGTCAGTTTATTCAACCGACGATCATTATACACGGCCGTCCTCGCTTGCCGGAAATAGTATAACTTAACATTTCATATTTAGCAAACACAAACTTGTCACATTTCAAACTAAAGGGACTACCCTATTGATGTCGTGTTGTGATTGTGCACTTAGTCCTTAATGCAGCTAATCATGTTACATGACACTAATGCACACTTGTTCGGATTCTATGCATCCCATACTACATAGGTCCGAGGGCAAGCCCTTATTCGTTCTTCATCTTGATAGGGTTCAATCCCCCGTTATGTCTTAAACTACTACTGTAACTACGGTAGTGTCTTAGATGTCCTATGATCTATGAGCCCATGTCCAGGCAGCCTGGAGGGGAATCCCACGCACTGTGACGACGCATCGAGCAGGCAACCTATGGACAATTCAGCCTCCGCCATGGAACAATGGCACCACCCATAGCCACTCGAACATCCCACGAGCGTCGCCACCGGGACGATAATTCCGGAGTAGCGCCCACGCACTGTCTTGACGCATCAAGCAGGCAACCTGTGAATCGCTCTCACACCGCTATCCGTTGGCCCTCATACTCATGTTTTTCTTCTACTTTCATCACATCTCCACTATGTACTAGTCCTTAGTTTTATTTAAAGAATCATGAACAAAATAATCACTAGAGTTAGCCTCTCCATCATCCGGACTTATTCATTTGTTTCAACATGACCAACCTTGGTCTAATTTCAATTCGATTCTTGTTTCTCAATGCCGGGGAGACTTAGCTACTCTATTTCAAATTTCATTTCACAATCCTTAAGTCATAACCACTTTCATGTCACAATTTCATATTCTTTATTATTCATGATTGCTCTTTGTTCACAAGTCCATAGTGAATACTTATAACTCATAAAAATTCATATTCATGGCCAACAATTTCATCAACATGATTTCTAAATTCCAATATCATACAATGCACTCATGCACTTTATAATTAAACACTCATACTTTACATTTTACACAATAACCTCAAGTGAAAATGAAATAATATCATGTCACACCACTAAATTCTTTGTGTCAATTACTTCTTAATAAACCCATTTCATTATATCTTTATAAACTGGAAATTTCCATAAAAGTGTCTTAGAACCATAGCTTTAATTATACTATTTGTTCACAAACTACTTTATATTTTCTTCAAATAATACTCAACTCAACCCCATAAAATTCCTTGTATTTTTATGAAAATTACCATATTTTTCTCATATTTTTTGGACATCAAAATCTCACAAAAAAAATATTTTTCCCTAAGTGCTAAAGGAAGGATTCGAACCCAGCACAGTAGAGAAGAAGGCCAGAGCACCCGCCATCAGGCCAACCTTGTGCTAGCGATTAGAAGAAGGCGAATTAGGTATAGGTGCTGTCATTTCGCAGTCTCATATTCATATATATACAGTTGGGATAAAAGATGGTGAGGCCGGGTTTCGAACCACGCCGCTCAGGGAAACCGAACACAGTCACCGACCGCCTGAGCCACTGGCTCAGGTTGTCACAACACTGGGTTTAAGTCTATTAGTTTCATATTCACACTGTTTTAGAAAACAACTCGACGTTCAAAACAATTAGATTCAAATTGCCTTTATACAAACTACAGAAAAAATTCCAGATTTATTCTCCTTTATTTAATCTTCAAAACAGCAAGTATAAAAATAAATTTTGTACTAAAAATATAATTTTTCCACCCAACTAATAATTTGTTTATTAAAACTAGCAAATCTTTTATTTTCGACATTGAAAAAAGAATCGATTGATCTTCTAATCTCTCTTTTATCCCCAAATTTTCCATGATAATTACTCTATATTCATCTATATTCACGCCACCTACAACTTTGGATTTTCCCATACTCATATTAGCACAAGAATTCATGTGACACATGAATAGGTGAAACTCAAAAATTACTAAGTTTGGTACATTTTTAATTTGATGACGACAAGCAATTCTTTGGTTCAATTATGCCACTTCTACACATGAATGTAACATACTCATAACTCAAGCATACTTTATACCCTCTATCCAAATTTCATAGTGTCAATATCTTAATCAATTGTCATGTTTCAACCATATAATTTACAAGCAATTGATAAAGATTTTCACACATCATACTAACCACATTGCATCATTATTCAATTAAACTAAATAATCATAGAAAGTGCTTCATAGAGTTTAATTTCATGCCAGCATTCCACATACACAATTTATCACATCATTCTAAACCATTCACATACTAACTTTTTAATTAGAGTGGACTCTTATTAGTATTTTCCATGTATAGTGTTGTCAATATAACTAACATGAATCCTATATTAGAAACATGAATTGTTTTACCCACCTTAATGGAGAGAAACACAAAAGCAACAAGTAGATGAGAACACCTCCTCCTAGCCAAAAGAGTGCACCACTCCAAGCTCCCAAGCCCTAGCCGAATGCTTCTCCAATCCAACCGAATGCTCCCCCAAGCTCTTGACCGAAATGCTCCAAGCAACCCAAGGAACCACACACTCTCTTATCTTTTATAACTCACAATTATAATACTATTAGCTTTAGAAATTACACTTTGCATATGAAAAATTAGCCATGAGAAGGGGGGTATTTATACTAAAAAATGAGGGGAATGGAGGGCTAAGATCATCTTGGTGGTTGCAAAATGAAAGACTTAGATCAAAGTAGGAGTTAGGAAAACTACCCACCTCCTTGAAACTACCCCCATGTTCTCCACACCAAAATTCAATTTCCCTCCAAAGAAGAATGCTACCGGCCCAAAAATAGAGTGTGCAATGCACGTGTACGTGTAGTGCACGTGCATGCAACTAGGCCAAATTTTGTACATTCTAAAATTGTATAAAAATAATTTTGTTTAAAAAAAATCTTCTACATGACAAGTTTAATTAAAAAATAACTTAATTCATGGGCTTTCTTTTTGGGCCAAAATAATTTTATAAAAATAATTAAAATAAAAAAATGCTTTTGGGCTTTTTAAGAAAAGGCTTTTAGTTAAATCAAATAAGGCTTTTAAAGAAGGCTTTTGTACTAAAATAATTTGAGAAAAATATATTAAATAATTATACACATTATGATAAAATAATTCAACAAAAATATTGCACGTGCACAACACGTGCAAAATAAATAATTTCTCATTAATTGAAAAATCAGGGTATTACAGCACTCCCTCCTTAGAATAGTTCCGTCCCCGGAACTACAATCAAGAGCGAGGAAATAAAACAAAATACAACACACTCAACAAGAAATAAAGATACAAAAATACAATCAAGCAAAAAGTTCAGGATAGTCCTTCAACATCCTCTCCTCAGATTCCCAAGTAGCCTCTTCAACCAAGTGGTTTCTCCAGACTACCTTGACCATCGGTATCGTCTTATTCCTTAAGACTTTCTCTCGACGATCAACAATCTCAACAGGAGACTCGATGTAATTCAGGTCTAACTGCAAACCTTCCGGCACTTCAGGTAAATGATGACTCGGGTTCGGAATATAACCTCTCAGCATAGACACATGAAAGACATTGTGCACCCGAGACAACTCTTCCGGTAATTCAAGCCGGTAAGCAGTTTTCCCGATCCTTTTCAATATCTTATACGGGCCTATAAACCTCGGGGCTAACTTCCCGCCTTTGCCAAAACGAACCACACCTTTACTGGGTGATACCTTCAGAAAGACGAAGTCACCAACCTCAAACTCAAGGTCCCTTCTCCGGTTGTCTGCATAGCTTTTCTGCCTGCTCTGAGCTTCCACCAACCTTTTCCTGATCAGATCAATCTTCTCAGAAGTCAGTTGTACGAGCTCAGGACCAAACAACTGACGCTCCCCTACTTCATACCAACACACAGGAGTCCTGCACTTCCTGCCATACAGAGCTTCGTACGGCGCCATCCCAATACTGGCCTGAAAACTGTTGTTGTAGGCAAACTCCACCAAAGGTAAATGCCTTTCCCAACTGCCTCCAAAGTCTAGTATGCAACACCGCAGCATATCCTTAAGAATACGATTGACTCTCTCGGTCTGCCCATCGGTCTGCGGATGAAAAGCAGTGCTGAAATCCGTATTGGTACCCAAAGCTGCCTGAAGACTCCTCCAGAAATGCGAAGTAAACCGCGCATCTCGATCAGACACAATGGTCGAAGGAACGCCATGAAGTCGGACAATCTCACCAACATACATCTCAGCCAACTTGTCCATCGAAGCAGTGAGTTTCATCGCCAAAAAGTGAGCGGACTTGGTAAGTCGATCGACTATAACCCAAATTGCATCATTGCCTTTAGAACTCTTAGGCAATCCCGTAATGAAATCCATACTGATGTTATCCCACTTCCATTCCGGAATAGGTAACGGCTGTAATAGACCTCCGGGTCTCTGATTTTCGGCTTTAACTTGCTGACAAACCTCACACTTCGCGACAAATTCAGTCACATCCCGCTTCAAACCTGACCACCAGAAATGCTGCTTGATGTCCTTGTACATCTTAGTACTCCCAGGATGTACCGACAAAAGAGTAGCATGCGCCTCCTGAAGAATACTCTCTTTCAGGTCCGCCTGATTTGGAACGCACAGTCTGTCTCCGAACCACAGCACTCCATCCCTGGTTTGAAATCCGGGCAACCTGCCAGCACTGACCTGCTCCTTCATCTCCAGAATATCAGCATCAACCTCCTGACTTGCAATGATCCTGGCATTCAAAGTAGGCTGAAGCCTCAACTGAGCCAAAGATGCTCCCAATCCTTGCAAGACAACCTCAATCCCAGCTCGGTCCAACTCCTCAATCAGCTGCCTCTGAGTTGTAATCAAACTGGCCAAACTGCTATTGCGACTAAGTGCATCAGCAACAACATTAGCCTTTCCAGGATGATACTTGATCTCAGGTCGCATATCCTCGAGCACTTCCAACCATCTCCGCTGCCTCAAATTGAGATCCCTCTGCTGATATATATACTTCAAGCTCTTGTGGTCCGTGTACATATTCAACTTCTCACCGTACACGTAGTGCCTCCATTGCTTCAAAGCAAAAATAATCGCAGCCAACTCCAGATCATGAGTCGGATAATTTTTCTCATGCGGTCTTAGTTGCCTAGACCCATAAGCGATTACTCTTCCTTCTTGCATTAAGACACAACCAAGCCCCCGATGTGAAGCATCGCTATAAACGTCATACTCAACACCAGCTCTAGGCAAAGCCAAAATAGGTGCAGTAGTCAGCCTATCTTTCAACTCCTGAAAACTCGCCTCACATTGCTCGGTCCACTTGAAGCTCACATTCTTCTTGGTCAGCCCTGTAAGCGGTACAGCTATCTGAGCATAACCTTGAATGAATCTCCGATAATATCCAGTCATCCCAAGGAAACTTCTGACTTCCTTCACTGTAGTAGGCCTGGCCCAATCTCTCACTGCCTCTATCTTCTGAGGATCAGTTGCCACTCCCTCCTTAGAAAGGATGTGACCTAGGAATGCCACTTCAGATTTCCAGAAATCACACTTGGCATACAACTGCTGCTCTTCTAGCTTCTGCAACACTGCTGCCAGATGCTCAGTGTGCTCCTCCTCAAACTTGGAGTACACGAGAATATCGTCGATAAACACCACGACGAAAGAATCAATAAACGGCCTCAGAACTCTGTTCATCAAGTCCATGAAGATTGCAGGTGCATTCGTCACTCCGAATGGCATAACTAAGAATTCGTAATGCCCATGCCGAGTTCTAAATGCAGTCTTATGCACATCTTCAGCTTTCACTCGAACTTGGTGGTAACCTGATCGAAGATCAATTTTGGAGAATACAGCTGCTCCTTGTAGACGATCGAACAAGTCATCAATTCGAGGAATCGGATACTTATTCTGAACAGTGACCTTATTCAGCTCCCGGTAATCGATGCACATCCTCATCGATCCATCCTTCTTCTTTACCAAAAGCACTGGTGCTCCCCAAGGTGACGCACTAGGTTGAATAAAGCCTTTTCCCAACAGTTCCTCAATCTGCCGTTTCACCTCATCCTGTTCCACTGGAGCCATCCTATAAGGTGCCTTAGAAATGGGTGCACTTCCCGGTTGAACAGTGATGCTGAACTCTACATCACGATGCGGAGGTAACCCAGGAAAATCTTCCAAGAACACAGTCGGATAGTCCCGAACCACAGGAATCCCTTGCACTTCCACAGGAGTCTCTTCCTTGCGGATAGTAGCCACCAGCTTAGAACATTTCCGCTTCCCTTGGAACACGACTTCAGGTCCACCTGGAGCCTTCACTGTCACCGTCTTGGTCTTACACTCGATGCTTGCACTGTACACCGACATCCAATCAATGCCAATGATAACATCGACTCCCAAGATAGTCAGCTCGATCAGATCAATGCCAAAGATTCTATCCCCAATCACTATCTCGCAATCAGCATAATACCGATCAGTGGTTAAAGTTTCCCCTGACGGAGTAGCTACTGCTAAGATCTTGCCTGGGAAAATCTTCGGTTCCACTCCCAACACTTTAGCAAACTTTGGAGACACAAAAGTATGAGAGGATCCGGTATCAAACAATACAACAGCTTTCATTCCAGATTCTGATGTAAAAGGTCCATCAAATTCGAAGTATGAGATATGAACTTTCAAGTCAATATTTCCATTTCATTGAATTTCAAACTTTATACATTCGAATTTAAAAACATGTTTTGACATCAGAACGGAAAGAAACAGAAGCTACAACACTCTAACTCCTACGGGTCCTCTTCACTGCTCGAAGTTCATCCCGCAGTTCATCAACCTCATCCTTCAGCACATCAGTTAGGTTCTTTTTCTTCTCAAGTTCCCAAATCCGATGGCTAAGAACAGAATAGTCAGCCTTCCGCTTCTCCAGCTGAGCCTCCAACAATCCAACTCTCTCCTTCAGGGTTTCCACTTGCCTCTGAAGAGAAGTCACAAGACCACTGGGAACTGGTACTTCCTCTTCGTCGGAAGAAGAATCATCAGATGAATGTGGAGGTGGGGTGATCTCTCGGGATTCAGGGTACTCCTCGTCATCAGAATCAGCTTGTCCAGGGTAGTACTCGTCCTCGGAATCTGCCCGTCCCGGATGGTACTCTTCCTCAATGATGTGCCAGTCGTCGCCTCCAGCAGGGTCGAAGTGATCAGCCATCTTAGAGATAGAGAGGAGAAGGCATAAATCTTAGAGCAACACAAATGTAAGTCACTTACATTTAAATCTCTAGATTCAAACACACACTCTAATGTCCACTTCTAGGGTGTCGTTCCCTATAAATTTGTACAAGTGTGAAAGTGTAGAAAACGTGGCTCTGATACCACTCTGTAACGCCCCGAATCCCAAATACACTGAATTCGAGATGTTCTACAGGATCTTTTCACTTTCTTTAGCACACTTTTACAGGGAAATTAAAACTTTGCATCATACATCAGAGTTTACATCATAATTACATCTTTCTTTTGCACAGCGGAAGTAAAATACAACAATTAAGTACAAGTACAACTGCTTGATAAAATCTTTAAGCATCCAAATCCTCTTTAATCTTTAGCATAACATTTACCTGCATGTTAGACTGTGGGTACGTCAGTTTATTCAACCGACGATCATTATACACGGCCGTCCTCGCTTGCCGAAAATAGTATAACTTAACATTTCATATTTAGCAAACACAAACTTGTCACATTTCAAACTAAAGGGACTACCCTATTGATGTCGTGTTGTGATTGTGCACTTAGTCCTTAATGCAGCTAATCATGTTACATGACACTAATGCACACTTGTTCGGATTCTATGCATCCCATACTACATAGGTCCGAGGGCAAGCCCTTATTCGTTCTTCATCTTGATAGGGTTCAATCCCCCGTTGTGTCTTAAACTACTACTGTAACTACGGTAGTGTCTTAGATGTCCTATGATCTATGAGCCCATGTCCAGGCAGCCTGGAGGGGAATCCCACGCACTGTCACGACGCATCGAGCAGGCAACCTATGGACAATTCAGCCTCCGCCATGGAACAATGGCACCACCCATAGCCACTCGAACATCCCACGAGCGTCGCCACCGGGACGATAATTCCGGAGTAGCGCCCACGCACTGTCTTGACGCATCAAGCAGGCAACCTGTGAATCGCTCTCACACCGCTATCCGTTGGCCCTCATACTCATGTTTTTCTTCTACTTTCATCACATCTCCACTATGTACTAGTCCTTAGTTTTTATTTAAAAATCATGAACAAAATAATCACTAGAGTTAGCCTCTCCATCATCCGGACTTATTCATTTGTTTCAACATGACCAACCTTGGTCTAATTTCAATTCGATTCTTGTTTCTCAATGCCGGGGAGACTTAGCTACTCTATTTCAAATTTCATTTCACAATCCTTAAGTCATAACCACTTTCATGTCACAATTTCATATTCTTTATTATTCATGATTGCTCTTTGTTCACAAGTCCATAGTGAATACTTATAACTCATAAAAATTCATATTCAAGGCCAACAATTTCATCAACATGATTTCTAAATTCCAATATCATACAATGCACTCATGCACTTTATAATTAAACACTCATACTTTACATTTTACACAATAACCTCAAGTGAAAATGAAATTATATCATGTCACACCACTAAATTCTTTGTGTCAATTACTTCTTAATAAACCCATTTCATTATATCTTTATAAACTGGAAATTTCCATAAAAGTGTCTTAGAACCATAGCTTTAATTATACTATTTGTTCACAAACTACTTTATATTTTCTTCAAATAATACTCAACTCAACCCCATAAAATTCCTTGTATTTTTATGAAAATTACCATATTTTTCTCATATTTTTTGGACATCAAAATCTCACAAAAAAAATATTTTTCCCTAAGTGCTAAAGGAAGGATTCGAACCCAGCACAGTAGAGAAGAAGGCCAGAGCACCCGCCATCAGGCCAACCTTGTGCTAGCGATTAGAAGAAGGCGAATTAGGTATAGGTGCTGTCATTTCGCAGTCTCATATTCATATATATACAGTTGGGATAAAAGATGGTGAGGCCGGGTTTCGAACCACGCCGCTCAGGGAAACCGAACACAGTCACCGACCGCCTGAGCCACTGGCTCAGGTTGTCACAACACTGGGTTTAAGTCTATTAGTTTCATATTCACACTGTTTTAGAAAACAACTCGACGTTCAAAACAATTAGATTCAAATTGCCTTTATACAAACTACAGAAAAAATTCCAGATTTATTCTCCTTTATTTAATCTTCAAAACAGCAAGTATAAAAATAAATTTTGTACTAAAAACATAATTTTTCCACCCAACTAATAATTTGTTTATTAAAACTAGCAAATCTTTTATTTTCGACATTGAAAAAAGAATCGATTGATCTTCTAATCTCTCTTTATGATAATTACTCTATATTCATCTATATTCACGCCACCTACAACTTTGGATTTTCCCATACTCATATTAGCACAAGAATTCATGTGACACATGAATAGGTGAAACTCAAAAATTACTAAGTTTGGTACATTTTTAATTTGATGACAACAAGCAATTCTTTGGTTCAATTATGCCACTTCTACACATGAATGTAACATACTCATAACTCAAGCATACTTTATACCCTCTATCCAAATTTCATAGTGTCAATATCTTAATCAATTGTCATGTTTCAACCATATAATTTACAAGCAATTGATAAAGATTTTCACACATCATACTAACCACATTGCATCATTATTCAATTAAACTAAATAATCATAGAAAGTGCTTCATAGAGTTTAATTTCATGCTAGCATTCCACATACACAATTTATCACATCATTCTAAACCATTCACATACTAACTTTTTAATTAGAGTGGACTCTTATTAGTATTTTCCATGTATAGTGTTGTCAATATAACTAACATGAATCCTATATTAGAAACATGAATTGTTTTACCCACCTTAATGGAGAGAAACACAAAAGCAACAAGTAGATGAGAACACCTCCTCCTAGCCAAAAGAGTGCACCACTCCAAGCTCCCAAGCCCTAGCCGAATGCTTCTCCAATCCAACCGAATGCTCCCCCAAGCTCTTGACCGAAATGCTCCAAGCAACCCAAGGAACCACACACTCTCTTATCTTTTATAACTCACAATTATAATACTATTAGCTTTAGAAATTACACTTTGCATATGAAAAATTAGCCATGAGAAGGGGGGTATTTATACTAAAAAATGAGGGGAATGGAGGGCTAAGATCATCTTGGTGGTTGCAAAATGAAAGGCTTAGATCAAAGTAGGAGTTAGGAAAACTACCCACCTCCTTGAAACTACCCCCATGTTCTCCACACCAAAATTCAATTTCCCTCCAAAGAAGAATGCTACCAGCCCAAAAATAGAGTGTGCAATGCACGTGTACGTGTAGTGCACGTGCATGCAACTAGGCCAAATTTTGTACATTCTAAAATTGTATAAAAATAATTTTGTTTAAAAAAAATCTTCTACATGACAAGTTTAATTAAAAAATAACTTAATTCATGGGCTTTCTTTTTGGGCCAAAATAATTTTATAAAAATAATTAAAATAAAAAAATGCTTTTGGGCTTTTTAAGAAAAGGCTTTTAGTTAAATCAAATAAGGCTTTTAAAGAAGGCTTTTGTACTAAAATAATTTGAGAAAAATATATTAAATAATTATACACATTATGATAAAATAATTCAACAAAAATATTGCACGTGCACAACACGTGCAAAATAAATAATTTCTCATTAATTGAAAAATCAGGGTATTACAGTTAGTGTCCTCTCCACCACCAACACCGTCAGAACCCCAAAACCAATCATCATTGTTGTCCTAAGCTCCATGAAAGGAACTCCCAAATCGTACAATTAAAGGTATCCCAAAATCTACTTATGAGCTGATCCCACTAGTAATGTCAAGTATCCCATGAGTTATTATGCTGTCCACTCACCGATTGTCTGAGTTAAATAAGTCATTTGTGAATTAATTATCTGTTGTATCTATTCCTAACAGTGTGCAGGAAGCCTTAGCCGATCCAAGGTGGAAAGCAGTTAGGGATGAGGAGACGAAGTCCTTGAAGAAGAATGAGACTTGGGCGATAGTCGTACTGCCAGCAGAAAAGAAGCCTGTAGAATGCAGATGGATTTATATCGTGAAGTATAAATCTGATGGTTCAATAGAGAGATACAAGGCAAGGTTGGTTGCCAAGGGGCACACTCAAACTATGGAATTGATTATGATGAAACATTTGCACCTGTGACAAAGTTCAACACTGTTCGAGTTCTACTATCACTTGCTGCAAACATTGACTGGTCGTTAGAGCAATTTGATGTAAAGAATGGTTTTTTGCACTGGAAATTGACAAAAGAAGTTTATATTGATCTACCACCAAAATCAAATAGACCAGTCCAATACAGTACTAAAGTGTGTCGGTTGTAGAAAGCATTATATGGTCTCAAAAAATCACCAAGAGCTTGGTTTGGGAGATTTACAAAATCAATGAGGACATTCGGATATTGTCAGAGTAATTCAGATCATACTATGTTCCTGAAAAGGAAAGAAGATAAGATTACTGTTCTCATTATATATGTGGATGATATGATAGTAACTGAAAATGATCATGATGAGAGAAATGCATTAAGTAGCTACTTGTCACAAGAGTTTGAAATGAAGGATCTTGGCATTTTGAGATATTTCTTTGGTATTGAAGTTTCTCGCTTTCGAAATGGTATATTTCTGTCTCAAATAAAGTATGCTCTTGATTTGTTGAAGGAAACATGAATATCTGCTTGTCAGCCTATTGATACACCGTTAGAAGAATGACTGAAACTGTAGAATGATCTTGATCAAGTGCCGTGTGATAAGGAGAGATATTAGAAATTGGTAGGATGACTAATGTATCTTGCAAATACGCGACCAGATCATATGCCTTAAGTGTGGTGAGTCAGTTTATGCATGCACCTCGTGAACAACAGATGAATACGGTGATGAGAATTCTGAGATATATAAAGTTTGCTCCAGAAAAAAGGGTCTTATTTGCAAAATATGGTCACTTGAAGGTTGAGGCATATACTGATGCCAATTGAGCAGGATCTGTTGATAATATGAGCTCCACTTTAGGATACTTTACCTTTGTTGGAGGAAATCTGGTTACATGGAGAAGAAAAAAACAAAGTGTTATTGCGTGCTCTAGTGCAGAGGTTGAGTACGTGGAGTATCACTGAGTATAACTGAAGTTTTATGGCATAAACTTTTATTACAAGATTTATGTTGCGGTCCAAAAATTAGTCTATTAAGGTGTGACAGTCAAGCGGCATGTGATATTGCAACCAATCTAATCCAGCATGATAGGACGAAGCATGTAGAGGTAGATAGATTCTTCATCAAGGAGAAATTAGATGATAAAATTATTGAGGTGTCTAAGGTGACGTCAGAAGACCCACTCACAGATATTTTTACAAGTGTAGCGCCTCGAATTTTCAATATAATATCTCAGAAATACGTGACACAATTCCCAACATCAACATCAATTGTAATAGTAAACATAGCCAAAACACAGATAAATTTTTTAACTTTTATTGCGTTAATTCTTTACAAAGCACAGCAGAAAATTAAACACCTTGAATTACAAATTCCTTCTTTTACAACTCATTATTTTACAATTTACAAAAGCCACAACATCATTCTATCCCATGCATCTAAATCTCAATGCTATAGGTTCTCACCTGTAAAATATGAGGTCAGAGATAACCCTAACCCCCAAAACTACAGGGGTCAGCTATAACATTGTGAGTGACATAAAAGAAAAGCAACATAAATAAAACATAAGGATAGAGTCATAAACAACATGTATCGACAGTAGTAATGAAAAGAATATAAAATAACAATAAATAAAACATGAAAACATCAAGTGAAACAAGGCTAAGTGTCAAGCGTAGGAAAACAAAAAACAAAATGCATAAAACTAAGTCAAGAAAACACAATGCTATATGCTTACTCTCTAATACACACGGATTCTATGCATCCCACTCTACATAGGTCCGGTGCAAGCCCTTATCGTTCTCCATTTAATAGGGTTAAATCGCTCGTTATGCAACTAATCCTACTACGATGAATACTATGAGATCTAGATAAACTGTGAGTATTAGCCCATGCCTCTATAATTCCAGAGGTCAATCTCTATCCACAGATAATTTCGGAGACTATTTCACTCACACTGGGAATCTCCGAGAATACCCCACACCGCAAACTATGGCACCTCATAACATGAATACCCCATGAGTGTCGTCTCGACCCCGATAATTTTGAATTCTATTTCACTCACACCGCAGGCCATACTGAGGTCTATAACCCATGTTCTCATTTCATCATATCACCATATAGTGTCTGTCCTCATCTTTTAAGTTAATTAGTTGATTACGAATCTCCTAGAGTTTGGTGTACCCTACCGGACTTAACTCAACTGATCAACAACAAAGCCTCAACTAATCAAATCAAAAAATCTCAACTGATCAACAATAAGGCCTCAACTAACCAAATCATAAAATCTCAACTGCCGGTAATTAGGATCCCACCTACCCTCTAGAGACTCATAACTCAACCATCAACCCAAAACTTTCAATAAAACTTATAAATCCATTATCAAAACGTTTATATAAAGAAAACAACAAAATCCAAACCCATTTAATATACTCATAAAATTCCAGAATCGAAATAAAGTATTAAATCCATTAAATAACAGAAACCATATTTTGAAATCATAGAAAGTCACAAAACTTCAATTCCTTCGAAAATCACATATAGCTCTTTTTATAAAGTCATAGGAAAGCAATTTAATTTTTATTATAAACAAAATATTACTCTGTAAAATATTGTAATCTATAGCAAAAATTTTATCTAAAATAGTAGATCAATAATCCATAATATCGAAGAAATAAATCGTTCAAGCAGACAACAAAAACTCACAAAAACAAATCAACCAAACACTGACAACCGACTGTCGAAGCCAGTTCAAGAATGACCGGTCGACTGTCATGCGAAAATCCGAAACTCAAAAACTGACAGCCGACTGTCGACTTCAGCTCAAAACGAAGTGGTCGACTGTCAATTCCAACAGGTTGCAGTTTTGTAATTCTGTGCATGTTTTACTAAAACGTCTCTAGTTCTTTGTAAAATCTTAAATTTGCAAAACTAAAATTCTGAGATGGTTTTATATGACTTTTATAACAAATAAGAGTTTATAAAACAATTCCAAATCTCATCAAATCCATAAAAGAGTAGAGTTTCACAAAATCTCTTCAAAACAGCCGATATGTATATATATGCGTTTATATAAGAGTTTGAGCATCAGTTATAGCATCAAAATTTACCAAATAGAATTAGTATAATAAACAATTCAATATCAGTATGAAAATAATCGAGATTTAATTTAAAACTGTGCAAAACACACAAAATTCAGTTTCTTCACAACAGTGAAATAGAATGTATATATCTATCAGTGTAATTGTATATTTGCATCAGTTTAAAGCATAGAAATCTCATCAATTAGAAGCCATATAGTGCTCAAAACTATCCCAATGCCATTAACTCAAAATATAACTCGAAAGCTCCAAAACCACAAAAAGTAAATCTCGGCTAAAACATGCACAGACCAAACTCAAAATTCTTTCTTCTACTCAAACTTGATCATTTTAATCTGATGACTTCTCTTACAGTTCATTAACCATATGTACAATCATTCACATCAGCATAGTCATGAATAATAGGTGATTATAACATATAAACAATCAAATTTCACTTCTCCGAAAGCTTCAGTCAGAGCATATACATAGTCTACACAGTAAAGATCTACTTTTGTTCACTTTTATGCAATATCATTATACAACTCATTATGATGAATCAAAACAGCAAGTATATGAAGAAAAACAACCTACTCACGATTTCTATTAAGTTCTTTAACAATCTCAATTCAACAATTAGGGTTTTAACTCATCAAAAGCATAGTTTCATGGAAAGATCCAATTTTTAGTTCATCCTTCCATCAAATTTTATTATATCAACATACAATCCCTAATATGATTTCTAATAGATAAATCATCACGTACAACATGCTTAGAACAATACAAGAACAAATATATGTCACTCACCTTAATGAAGAATCAACTGAAGATAATAAAGAGAATAAGAAAATCCTTCCTTTCGCAAGAAAACCAAGATCTTCGCCTCGAAACTTCAAGAAAAATAATAAAGAAAACACTTTGTGTAGTGCAGCAAAGAGATGGCTGCACTCTCTCTTTAATAGGTCGGAAATCAGTGGATTAGGATTTTTGAAAATATTTGCAAAATATCTCTTTTGAATATATCTTTACATATATAAATCCTTATACTTGGAAATTTGATCAAACCAACTTAATTTAAATTTTAAAAAAACCACCCTAATATCTATCCGGCACTGTTTATAAAACCCAGAAAATGAAGTTTGTACTTTTTGCCATCTAAGTTGCAATTTTGTGAAAAGACCCTTCTTTATTAAAACTTGCAAAATAAACCAAATTTATTAAAACAAAAAGTAAAATATTTACCTCTGAGTTAGCTAGGCATCACGTTCAGCCCAAAATCGAAAAATCTGGAGTTTTCACTCCAAGTGATAATTTTGCACAAAAGTGCATCTTTTTGTAATATTTGTAAATACGTGAAATAAATATCAGAAAAATCCAGAAATTCCAAAAATAATGCTTACTAATAAATAATAGATTTTTCCTAAAATAATTTCTGATTTTGAACTTCCTGAGAAAATATTTGCACATTTTTTGCACGTGTAAAGATAAATTTTAGAAAGTATGTATTAAATCACAAAAAATTATATTAATTCTTTTATTAATCTCAAAATCATTATTTAAAAATCTGGGGTATTACACCAAGGTAGTTTTGAATCAGTTCTTCTTGAAATTTGTGGACAAGTTGGTCATGTTCAATATCTATGCGCCAACTTGAGGGGCCGAGGGGAGTGTTAAAATATAGTTTGGTATGGGATGAGTTGTATATAGGGAACAGATCCCCTCAAATTTCTCATCTCCTTAATCTTCTCAATCAATTGTACCCCTTCTCTAAGAAAGTAATGTATATATAATAAGATAGACAGCAAAAGAATGAATAATAAGAAAATATAATTTTCCCCAAATCTGATTTCAATAGTAGATGCTAATACTAAACTTGTTGAGTTGGGCTGCTGCACCTAGAATGACGGAAGGGTTGGCGGTGCTCCCTCCCACATCTTGACGGACAAAAATGCTGTAAGAACTAAGAAGCACACCAAGTCCAACCGCACTTACAAGAGGCTGGTGTGAGGGACTCCAAGCACTCTCCCTCCACAAGGATGTGATCCCACTTCAGGACCTTCAACTGACCCCTCACTGGAGGCACTAGAGTCGGTCCTCCCTGCAGCTGCAGCTGATCGCGACTCTTTAGCCATAGTTATGGGATCCCCCCCTAGGCGAAGTGTTGCTGAAGTTTTTATGATTTAACAGTTGACTGTTTAGGGCAAGGCCAACCATCCCCAAAAATGGGGATGGATCAGTAAACTTCAAAGAAACCCTCCCCCAACCGAACCTTATTTATAGGTCCCATCTCCATTTTTTTTGGCCATTGACGAAATGGAACCGCATATTCACCACATTCAATGGACCCCCCTCATTTTTATTAAAAAATTATATATTTTAATATTTGTTTTGTTATTTGTTATTTTTTTTATTTTGATTTTAGCTTTTAAACTTCTTTTTAAGTTAGCTATTATAAATAATAATCATACCATTATTATTTTTTTACGAAGATCTTCAAAATTATATCAGTTTTGGATATCTTCTGGATTCATTTTAAGTTTTAAATAATAATATAGATCAATTAATTATATTAAAGAAACTGAAATGCATAAATATTTATATGCATTGATGGATTATTGTATATTAAATTATTTTTAATATCTTTTTGCATTAAAAAAAATTGTTGTGGGAAAAAAAACTAAAACCCCAAAATTTAAGTGTAAAAATTTAAGTGCATTATCTAAATCTAAGTAATTGGATTATTAATTTTTAATTATTTGTATTATGTTTTTGAATTCAAAAAAATTATTTTGTGCAAAAAAAAATTACAAACAAAATATTTAAAACCCCAAATTGGAGTATCATTAGAGCACCCCACTTGAAATCCCAAATCAGAATGACATATTCCAAGAAATATGTCAAAATGGAACCCCAAAATGAGGATGGGGATGAAGTTCCATTGAGAATGCTCTTAGTATTAGAACTATGTAAATAATACTCATATTTCCTAAGAATTAAATGCTAATGTACTTGCTATTAGATCTTTAAAATCAGTGCTAATGAAAATTGAGACAGGGTAAATAGGGACAAATCTTTTTATTTACAATTGACTAGTAATCTGCACGTGCGATGCATGTTCTAATTATTTTTTCCTAATATAATAAATAATAAGACGTAATTTGGCCTCGAACATGAAACATCCCTTTACTCATAACATCTATATAATAAAACACAAAGAAAGCTATCAAGTAGCTCTCATTCATTTGGAAGAAAATCAACGGTCTAGATTTTTGCCTCCAAAAAATATTTTCCCTCTCAAATGTTTTCTCCCTAAAATTCAAAAATTTTTCCCCAAAACAAAACAACTCCTTCATTTATTAATCTCTCTCTCTCTCTTCCCCATCTTTTTTCATTTTTCATAATTCTTTCTTTCTTCTCCTTTTTTAAACTCAGGTATGTCAAAAAAAAAAAAACAGTGAATGTTTTTTTAGTTATGCAATTTCGGATTATGCTTTTTTTATTATTTAAAATTTTTAATTATGTTTTCCTTTCAGAGTATGCTTTCATAACTCAATAACATTCACTTCCATTTAATTGCTTTTGAATTACCATATATGATCTGATTGTATTATACTTCACTGAGTAATTGTTTTATATTAGAATGCTTCACTGGGTTAATTTTGATTAGCATTTTTTTTAATGCAATTTCGGATTATACTTTTTTGAATATTTGGGCATTTGCTGCTTTGAAAGATCGTTGCAAATTCTTTAATTGACTCACTTGATCGTACTTTTATGGACAAATCCATGCTTAATCCCTGTATTTTCAGGTTTTTGTAGTTGCAAAATTGTATCTTGATCTGCTTTGCTACAATTTCACTTCACGTATACATCACAACAAATTTTCTCTTTTTAAATTCATACATAGGTTAATTATATAAAAAACAAACAAGGGGGAACTAACTCATGCAGTTTGAGGCGTTAACCATAACTCATGCAGTTAGAAAATGAATTACTACTTATGTTAGACTCCAAATCAAAAAAAAAAAAATCTCTTATGCTCAAGTCATAAATAGCAAGGAATTTCCAATTCACTACTGTTGTAGATTCAAAATACTACTGTTGAATTCCAAGCTGCTGACAATAATCCTGCAATATACAAACTAATAAACATCAAGGTCACTTCATAATCCTATTTCAAAGTACATCAATACATCAACGTCTACTAGTAAATAAACATCTATATAAATCATCTCTTACTGTTTACATAATTTTTCATATGTTGTATCGTTCCGAATACGTGTCGTAGGCACGTGTCTACGAGCATACCTAGTACTCTTTACAAATTTCTAGTGGCATACACTTTTCTTTTATATGAGAGACACTTTTGCAAATAATTATGTCGTAAATAAAGTTGAACATTGAAGGTATTATGGTAACCAACAACAGTTGAGTAAATAATTTGTTAATATAGCTCTCACTTAAAAATAAATGGTTGAAATTAGATGGTTGAATGTCTATAAATGACAACCCAACTCTTCTATTATAATATTAGAGATGAGAGATGAGTTTTCTTGAAGTCTCAGCTCTTCCACACTTTTGTTTGTAGGAAGTGATGAGTTCAAAGCTTTCATAATAAAAATATTTTTTGTACTGAAAGGCGCTAATGATATTATTAGAGAATGACATAATTGGTGGGGCCTATTGCTTTTCTAGAACTGGTAGCAATCTTGTTATTTACTTTCTATGATAAAAAAATGGTTGTTCGAGCCAAGACTGGTCTGTCAAAACAAAAAAAAAAAAAAAAAAAAGAAGTAAATCCTAAATCTAGCATTCTAACTGGGAATCGTTATGGACTGGCTGGTCATTGAAATTATAAGGAATTAATGAAATGTTCCAGATTTGATTTTTGTTCTCTTTGTTCCAACATTAAAACAGTCCAAAAAACACGCATCTTAAAGCTTGCGAAGAGGACATTTTCCGTATTTTGATGACTCCTCACGGGGTCCAATTGGTCCCAAAAAGAACAATAAAGTCTAGACCAAGGGCACTTTCGTTAATAAATCAAACTTTCAGGGCATTTGCTTCACTTTCTGACACAAAAAAATTAAACGTTAAAAATTTGAACTAAAGTATCCGTTTGAATCAGACTACTTGAGATCTAGTTCAAACTTAAACAAACACATTGTAAGCTCAAACTCACCTCACATTTTGAGTGAGAGAGAAAAATGACTGGAGTGGTGGTGGTCACTAATGGATGCAGAGGTGGAGGATGTGGGAAGAGAGCGATGACGGCGACGGACGACAACAACAACGGTGAAAAGGGCAAGCAGAGAGGGAGAGCCAGCTGTCAGTCATTGCATTGCTGATGGCCACCATAAGGAAATCTATGGTGCATTGCAGGATGAGCTTAGGGGAAGAGGAAGATGGCATGACTAAGATGGATATAGGGTGGCCTACCGAGGTTCGCCATGTCGCGCACGTGACTTTCGATAGGTTCAATGGGTTTCTTGGACTCCCCGTCGAGTTCGAGGTCGAAATCCCATGCCCAGCTCCTAGTGCAAGGTACCTATACGCTTTGTATTCTGAAATTTCCATATACATGTTGATTAGTGATTATAGGGAAGATGTCAGGGTTTTGGTTTATTTGGGAAAACATCCAAATTTCAAGAAAATGGGGATCCAACTTGTTCATTAATTACACATTTCAAACATTTGTTTACTAATGATAAAGAATCCGGCCCTATTTCGTGTTGGATATATTGGTATATTCTCTCTATATAAATATTGCATGTGCATATGAGTAACACGTGTATTGAACGTACAATTGAATGGATATTGGAACGCAGGTTTGTGAGCTTATAACCCGATACCCAAACCAGTATTTAGAGATAAATACTGGCTTGTGATAGCAGTCTAGGTATTCCAATCTTGATACCTAGAGTGAATATCTCAAGCAACTTAGATCTAGAGACAAACCCTAATTCCCAATTGTTAATTTCTCACAAAACCTAACATTTCGGACCAACCCGTGTGCTAATTTTGGGTGTCATACACTTAGATAGCTGTAATTATCTCAACTCCAAAATGGTCTCAAACATATCAAAGTTAAGATAACTAGAGTCTTATAAGTTAGAAAACTCGAGTTATCCCAACTTAAAAATATAGCCTCGAAATGTCACTATGTGTGTTACTTCTTTAACTTAGTAAGCAATTTGCAAATAGTTTTAGTAAGTGTGCTTCATTTCCTTCTTTGTCTAATTCTCAAGTAGTACAATAAACGTTTCTATATGAAAGATGCTATTGGATCACATTGGCAAGTAACCTTGAAGCAATTTGAACTTGTAGTGCTGGAAATAAACAGTAAATGTACTTTCTTCCAATGTTTTCAGGTTACTAATCGCAAAATGAATGTACCCTTCAGTTGCAAACACACAGAAAAGGAAAAGGATCTTCTTTGAAGTAATTTTCAAACAAAAAAGAAGATTTTAGAACAAGGACTGAAATTAATCGAAGTTTTTCCTTCTTTCTCCTCAGAAAGTTTACTCTAGCCTTATTCTTTGTAGTTCAAATATTTGAAACTAACAGGCTCCAAATGCAAAGTAGTAAAATGTTGGAACAAAGTGCATTAGATAAAGATAAGGAAAAGAAAAAGAAAAAAAATATAAAGATAGCATATAAAGAGACATTACTGCAAATCTATCCCTGAGTCTTATACCAACATTCAGAAGTCTTCAAAGGCCAAGAAAGCAAGATGATATTGCTAACTGAACTTATTCGACCAATAAATTATTCTGTTGGTAATTACAACTTTTAATTTTAAAGAAATTGTGGTATATAGCGTCTTCATATTTGTTTATGCAGTGTAAGCGTATTTGGTGTATCTGCGGAGTCAATGCAATGCGGGTTTGATTCTAACGGTAACAGTGTGCCGACAATTCTGCTGCTAATGCAGGAAAGGTTATATGCACAAGCAGGTCTCAAGGTAGTAATTTATGGTCAATTTATTGGTAGATCCATATCTCTCTACACAAATGTATATATTTTCTTATCTAATCTTTTGGCGGAATGTTTTATCACAGGCTGAGGGAATATTTCGGATTAACCCAGAGAACAGCCAAGAGAAGGATTTAAGGAACCAGCTGAACAAGGGTATTGTTCCAGATGATATCGATGTCCATTGTTTGGCTGCTCTTATAAAGGTCTGATTTTTTAACTTATACTTCATACTGATTTGCAAAAAAACTTCTGTGCCTTCTTTTTTTGCATGCACATACAAATCAAATGTTAACCAATATTCGGAAGATTCATTTAAGAAAATCCTATAAAAAAAACGTTCGTCATGGTTAAAATTATTCTATGCATAACATTTATAGTTTTTTCAAGGATTTAATGGACAATATGTATATCATCAGCAAACTTAGTTTTAGTAAACCTTTAACCTGCGGAGATTGACAAGACCAAAGTTGTATATCTCTAAATTATGATATATCACAGGCATGGTTCAGAGAGCTCCCAGAAGGAGTGCTTGATAAACTCTCCCCAGGGCAAGTTCTCCAATGCGAAACGGAGGAAGATTGTATTGACCTTGTGAATTTACTTCCCCCAACACAGTTTGCACTCCTCAGCTGGGCCGTTGATCTCATGGCCGATGTGGTTGAAGAAGAGGAAATAAACAAGATGAACGCAAGAAATATTGCCATGGTATTCGCTCCGAAACATGACTCAGGTATGGGACCAAGCCACCCGGGAAATCATAATCATTTTTTGTTCTCAGATTATAGCTTAAAAATTTCTGTCAAAGGCAATAATTATATTTCGGTCTTTCTTGAGTTCGTCAGGTATCAGATCCCTTGACATCTTTGATACACGCCGTTCAAGTTATGAACTTGCTTCAGACTCTAATCTTCAGAACTCTTAGAGAACGCGAGGATGCAGCAGCAATGGAAGGGTATTCTCTTTTCTCATCTTCACTGTCATCTGAAGGTGACAAGGATAGCGAGAGTGATGAGCTGAGAGGGAATAATAGTCCAGATGACTATGAGACAGATGTTCATTGTGAATTAGAGGAAGATGCTTCTTATGATTTAGGCTTGATTTTCAGTAGCAGCAGAGGTAGTGACGTTGCCGACGAAATTGAGGAACGCTTTTTGAAGCAACTAGAATTAAATTTGAAGGGAGAGAATGGAGATAATGAAAATTGCGAGTCAAAATTTGGACCAATTCTTCAAATATCTGAAGATGACCGAGGAAGCAGTTCGAGCATAACTAACCGAGTAGAAAAATTTGAAGATATCAATTTTCAAAGTGTAGAGTCAGGTCTAAAATCATCAGAAATTGAACTTGGTCGAGGGAGCAGTTCGTCTATATCAAATGAAGTAAAAGAATCCGTAGCTATCGATCTTCAAAGTATTTCTTGTGGTGTAAAATCTTCAGAGAAAATTGACGAAAGCAGCAAAGAAGTAAAAATGGTTTTGGAGGCCCTAAAAATGATCTGCCAAGAATACTAGATGTTATTATGACAAGATGCAGTTTTTGTCGACTTATCACAAGTTCATGTTTGTATTGACTCTGGCTTTTAATCTCAGGAGCCAATTAGTTTGAAAATCAGATGAAAATTTTAAAAGTTTCTGATAGTTAAAGATTGTTGTACTCCTTCTGCATCCATTTTATGTTTGTGTACAGATTAAATGCCATCAAATGCGCTTTTTGTCGACTTACTGCAGTTCATGTTTCTACTGATTCCGGTTTTACTCTCTCGAGCCATGAGTAGAAACAATAGTTTCAAAATCAGATAATTTTTAATAGTTTCTAATTGCTAAAGATTGCACTCCTCGTTAATCCATTTTATGTTTGTTTACAGGTTAAATGCATCAGTGCTACTCCGAGATCCAAAGAAGTGAAAATTGTTTCGGAGGCACCAAATTTGTTCTGCCATAGACACTAGACATTATTTATGACACCAAATTTGTGCAGGCTCAATCAATTAATTACAATCCATGTTTACCAATTTCAGTTTCAAAACCAGATGAAATTTTTGAAAGTTTCAGCTAGTTTGTATTCTCCTTGTGTGTTTCTCTATAAATACTATCAAAGCTACTCCAAAATCCAAAATCTTCAACTGCACAGAATAGGTTTTATTTTGATGTTGTATTTTGATAATGAACACTTTAGAGGTGCTTTTGATGCAAACATAAATCTCTTGAAAAGTTGGAAGTATACATAAAGAACAAGTTAATCATACTAGTATAATGCACTTACAATGCAGGCCTGATATCAAAACGAAAGGTATTAAACGATGAGTAAAATGTTATATTGTTAAATTTGTGAATGGTGTGGAACTTTTAAATGTTAGAAGCAATATGACCACTTCCTTAAAAAACACTAACTCAAATACAGCACATACATGTTGTTAACTCGTAATAACAATTACTATCCTCCAAGACTAATTATTGTAGTTGGTTGGTTGGAAGGGATGAAGTCAGTTAAAGCTCCTAACAGCATACCAATATCTGCGAATTAAACAAACAAATTGAACATTTTAATTAGTATCAAAGAAATGTGTATATAATTTAAATATGGTTCAGGTTAAAGACTTGAGAAACCTATGTACACTTTGCTTGCGGGTTTATTTCTACGAGATTAGTTCATAATCTCTATTAGTTATTGAGCTTTCATTTGTATTTGCGACATTTAGTATCGAAACTCTAAATGTCACAACCGTCAACATAACAACCTAGATCCTCACCAATTGCATAAAATCCAATCTTTCCAATCAAAACCATAACAATCTACAATGATGTTGCCCCAAATACCACCGATTCAAACAAACAGGACAAAAAGAATAAAATCTTTCAGAATTAGATCAAGATTAATATCATCTCTACTACTATAAATCAACAATGTATCCTACATCATCATAAAATTCTTCATAAGCATATCATCAACCACCTTGTGAGCATTAACAAATTTAATCGCAACTACTTTGTAATTAAAATTTAGATTGCATTCTTCGTAATACCACTATTTTGAAGAATGAGATCAAGAATTAGAAAGAAGATATTTCCAAATGAGTAGTGAAATTTAATTGAGGTGCGGTGTTATCTATAGTATAATCAATTTCAACTGCACCATATTCTAACAAACCTTTTCTAATTGATTGTTGATTGTAACATAAAAAATCTTACGAATAGAGTCCAAAAGATGAAATTGAAGGTTTAAAACTTCAAAGAAGACAACTTTTTTCTTCAACTTGCATGCCAAAATAACTTTAACATTCCAACGTGTATATCATCAAACAGATAACATGCAAGAAAAACAATCAATGCTTTCAAAAAAATAATAAATTGTGAACTTTAGTGAAACTTAGTGATAATACATAATTCATCCATGTCCTAATTCTAGAGTTTTGAAGATTGTATAGATCCATTGTTTCTCTAGCCTGCTTTTAGGAGTAGCCCACCTTTAGGAGTAGAAATAGATATCCGGATTTAAGTTCTCTTCCACTGCGGATATTAGATATTAGAGATAAAATAATTATTCTTTGAACCACCAAAATGAATAAAAAAAGATGACAGAGCATGTTCATAATCCTTACTACTAAAAATCATTGCATGAACTGATCCATCTTTGAAATGGTGGGAACCTGACCTGACCACGAACAATGATCTCTCGCTGGCATATCTTTGATATCACTTAATGGCACTGTGACAATCTGCACAAACCCTACGATTCTTAACAATCCTCACTGTAGTCTCAGGTGCAGTAGTAATTGTTGAAATGTAGTAAGGACTAATATGTATATTCTGTTTCCTAATCTATAGAAACAGATTCTCCAAATCTCTCACCCCTTCAATCTTATCTCAATCTCCTTTTTCTCCTCCAAGTATGTAATCCCTATATATAGATGTATAATGTAAAGAATAAGAATCATTTCCCCCCAAATCTATTTTCTTCATGGTATCAGAGCCTAATCAGATCTAGGCCAAGTGAATAAAAAGAAGAGGAGGCTGATCACCTCCATCTTGATCTGATCCCGTTGTTGATCCCGTCACCGATCATCGACTCCTATCCCATCAGATCTCGTCACAATTTTGAGCCATAGCCGTCTAATCTCCTCTCCACGTCTACAGCCATTCCTGCCCTAATACTGTAGCGCTACATTCCTTAAGCTCCTCCGGCGCCCCCTTTGTCGCCTCCCATCATCTTCTCCGGTGACCCAGTCCTAGCGCCACCATCCAAGCAACCCGAAACCCTCCTATCCTCCTTCTCTCACGTTTCGGTCGATGCCAGAGCTCAAGCCACCTAGTCGATGCTAGCCGATTCCGTCGCTAGCTCTGCAGCCCTGCGGCGCTGCCTCCTGCCTTCCATCGCGTCACAGCACCGCCCTCTGCGACGCTGACCACCACCGTCAGCCCCTGTCGACGTCGACCCTGATCTGAACCGAAGCTCCATTGTTGTCGTTGCTACTGTCTCTCTCTCCTATTGCTATTTAGTGTTCTCTGGTTGCTGTTGCTGCAATCTCTTTGAGTGTTGTTTGCTATTTTTGATCCCGTCTGCTGTTTGGTGTTTCGATCCTTGGTTCTGCTTACTGTGCTGTTTGTTGTATTGCTATGTGACAATATCTGTATGAGTCAAGGAAGTGTACTCATTGTGGCAAGATCGGCCACACGAAAGCTCGTTGTTATGAGATTATCGGCTATCCGGAGATCTGGGATCATAGCAGGGATATTCGGGAGAACACTTGTAATCAACCCACTATCGCAGGTGGAGTTGCTGATCGTTCTGCTGCAGGTAATGATGGTAAGGTTTTTAATATTTCTGCCTCTGTTATGAATAATGCATGGATAATTGATTCGGGTGCTACCGACCATATGACTTTTGATTCTAGACAAGTTCAAAATTTTCAACCTTCCACCAAATTAACTGTGTCCACTGCCAATGGTGATCCTGCCACTATTACTAGCGAGGGTACCATACCTCTCACAAACAACCTAATCTTAGATACTGCCATAGTTGTGCCATCCTTAAATTTTAACATATTATCTGTTGCTCAAATAACTACTGCCTTACATTGTATTGTAGTCTTTTGGCCTTCACATTGTGTGTTTAAGGATATTCGAACTCGCAAGACGATTGGTTATGGGGTCAGACATGAGAAGCTCTGTTATTGGATTTGGAATTTGAAAGTTCAAGCAAGTTGACTCAAGCTCTAAGTATGGAAGAATCCGAAGGTGGGAAGAAGAAATCAGATATTTGGCTATGACATCGATGTCTAGGGCATGCTTCTTTTGGTTATTTGAAGAAATTATTTCCAAGTTTATTTTTGAAGTTAGATATTTCTATCTTTCGGTGTGATGTGTGTAAACTCGCAAAAAGTCACCGTGTCTCTTTTCCTCTAAGTCCAAGTAGAAACTCTCTTTCATTTATGATTATCCATTCTGATGTTTGGGGTCCATCCAAAACCACTACATTTGGAGGTGCCAAATGGTTTGTGACATTTATTGATGACTGTACTTGTATGACCTGAATTTGTTTGATGAAGTTGAAAAGTGAAGTTAGTGGCTTGTTTCAAAAATTTCACAAGCATGTTATGATTCAGTTTTAATCACAGATTCAAGTTCTTAGGAGTGATAATAGCGGAGAGTACCTGAGTTCGAATCTGCAACAATATTTGGTGGAACACGGCATTGTTCACCAGACTACATGCTCATATACACCTCAACAGAATGGGATTGTAGAAAAAAAAATAGACACTTGCTCGAGGTGGTCCGTGCTTCTCTTATCCATGGAAATATGCTACTCATTTATTGGGAGGAAGCCCTTGCTTCTACCGCATACTTAATCAACCGAGTTTCCTCCTAAACTTCCTCACACAATTTCAAGCATTAACTAAAGCTGTGAATGCACCAAAAGTCGTCAACTTGCCACCTCGTGTGTTTGGGTGTATTGCATTTGTTCATCTTCATCAACATGAATGCAATAAGTTAACTCCTCGAGCTGTTCACTGTATTTTCGTGGGGTATGCACAGGATAAGAAAGGGTACCAGTGCTATCACCCACCAACTTAAAGGATGTTTATGACTATGGATGTTGTGTTCCCTAAAGATGAGATGTATTTTTCTTCTTCTACGACTGAACTTCAGGGGGAGTACCGAAGTGAAGTTCAGACTCTTGAGTATGATGAAGGGGTTAGTGAAGTTCAGACTTTTGGGTATGATGAAGGGGTTAGTGAAGTTCAGACTCTTGAGTATGATAAAGTAATTACCAGTCAGAACGAACAACTAGATATAAATAATGGCGAACACGTGAATGAAGACCGAGCAAGGGAGGAAGACCCTCACGAAGAAGTACAACCAAGGGAAGAAGCCCCTCTTGAAGAAGACCATCTTGAAGAATTGCAACCAGTACCAAATCTCGGTGAGAGTGAACCGTCAGAACCCCAAAACCAATCATCATCGTTGTCCGAAGCTCCTAGAAGAGAACTCCTGCACCGTACTAATAGAGGTATTCCAAAACCCACTTGTGAACCTGATCCTACTAGTAACGTCAAATATCCCACGAGTAATTATGTATCCACTCACTGCTTGTCGGAATCAAATAAGTCATTTGTAAATCAATTATCTACTGTATCTATTCCTAACAGTGTGCAGGAAGTCCTTACTGATCCAAGGTGGAAAGCAGCTATGGATGAGGAGATGAAGTCCTTGAAAAAGAATGAGACTTGGGAGACAGTCGAGCTGCCAGCAGGGAAGAAGTCAGTAGGATGCAGATGAATTTATACGGTGAAGTATAAGTCTGATGGTTCAGTAGAGCGATACAAAGCAAGACTGGTTACTAAATGATACACTCAAACGTATGGAATTGATTATGAAGATACATTCACACCTGTGGCAAAATTTAATACTGTTCGAGTCCTACTGTCACTTGCTGTAAATCTTGACTGGCCATTGGAGCAATTTGATGTGAAGAATGCATTTTTACATGAGGAATTGACAGAAGAGGTTTATATAGATCTTCCACCGGGGTCGAACAAACCAGTCCAACACAGCAATAAAGTATGTCATTTGAAGAAAGTATTGTATGGACTTAAGCAGTCGCCAAGAGCTTGGTTCAGGGAGGTTTACAAAAGCAATGAGGACATTCAGATATTGTCAGAGTAATTCAGATCATATCTTATTCCTGAAAAGGAAAGAAGGTAAGATTACTGCTCTCATTATATATGTGGATGACACGATAGTAACTGGAAATGATCCTGAGGAGAGATGGCATTGAAGAGCTACTTGTCACAAGAGTTTGAAATGAAGGATCTTGGCTCTTTGAGATATTTTCTTGGTATTGAAGTTTCTCGCTCGAGAAATGGTATATTTCTGTTTCAAAGAAAGTATGCTCTCGATTTATTGAAGCAAACAGGAATGTCAACTTGTCAGCCGATTAGTACACCATTAGAAGAAAGACTGAAATTTTTGCAACGAATCTGATTATGTGCCTTGTGATAAGGAAAGATATCAAAAATTGGTTGGCCGACTGATATATCTTGCGCATACACGGTCAGATTTATTATATGCTTTAAGTGTGGTAAATCAGTTTATGCATGCACCTCAGGAACATCACATGGATACAGTAATAAGAATTCTGAGATATATTAAGTCTGCTGTAGAAAAAGGGGTCCTATTTACGAAATATGGTCACTTGAAGGTTGAGGCATATACTGATGCTGATTGGGCAGGATCTATAATTGATAGACGCTCCACTTCAGGATATTTCACCTTTGTTGGAGGAAATATAGTTACATGGAGAAGCAAGAAGCAGAATGTTGTTGCACGCTCTAGTGCAGAGGCTGAGTATCGCGGAGTAGCTTTATGTATAGCGAAAGCTTTATGGCTGAAATTCTTATTGCAGGAGTTAGGTTGTGGTCTGAATGAACCTATGAAGGTGTATAGTGATAGTCAAGCAGCATGTGATATTGCCGCCAATCCAGTTCAACATGATAGGACGAAACATGTAGAGGTGGATAGATTCTTCATCAAGGAGAAATTGGATGAGAAAGTCATTGAGATATCTAAAGTGAAGGCAGAAGATCAGCTCGTAGATATCCTGAGCAAGGCAGTTTCGAGTCGGCTCTTCTTGAAATTTGTTGACAAGTTGGGCATGTTCAATATCTATGCACCAACATGAGGGGGAGTGTTGAAATGTAGTAAGGACTAATATGTATATTCTGTTTCCTAATCTATTGGAAATAGATTCCCCAAATCTCTCACCCCTCAATCTTATCTCAATCTCCTTTCTTCTCCTCCAAGTATGTAATCCCTATATATAAAGAATAAGAATAATAAGAATAAGAATCATTTTCCCCCCAAATCTGTTTTCTTCAGTAATGAGGCCAAACCCAGTGGCCAACTTCTCTTTATGGTGCCCAAGTGCTTGTTCCTTCTGTTCATCATCTATATCATACAAAGCCTCTGCAGTCTCAGCACGATATCCTTCCTTATTCATCCTGTTACCCCAGTCCCGCCAACTCAGCACAAATATCACTATATCTAGGATGAGAAGTCTCACTCGAAATGAACTCATGGATGGGGTTATTGATCTCAATTGAACTACAACCTAGCTTCTTCTCAATTCCTTTATCCTTCATAATCCTCCTTATCTTCTCTTCATCTTTCCATCTTCCTACCGAAGCATATAAATTAGACAAAAGTACATAATCTCCACTTCCATGTGCTTCCATTTTCCGAGCAATTTTTTCCGCCAGTTCAACATTCTTGTGGATTTTACAACCCCCAAGTAAAGCCCTCCAAATAACAGTATCTGAATCCATTGGCATTCGTCTTATAATATCTTGTGCTTCATCCAACAATCCACACAGACACATGAGATCGACCATGCAAGCATAGTGCTTCAAAAGAAGGCTAACACCATACTTCTTCGAAGTGTAATGAAAATGCGTTATTCCTTCCTCTAGAAATCCTCCATGGCTACAAGCCATGAGGACACCAACAAAAGTAACCTCATCACGCCTAACAGTTCTGTCAAGCTGCATCTCGCTAATGATATCCAAAACACTCTTTGCATGTCCATTCAAGGCCAGTCCATTGATCAAAGCATTCCAAGTGCGAGTATTCTTCTCCTTTAAGCTCCTCAAATTACACCTAAAGCAAACTCCACAGCCCCACGCTTCGAATACATATCAATCAGTGCCAAACCAAGAAATGCATCTAATCTAAACCTATTCTTGTCAACTTAAGCATGTATCCACTACCCAGCATCCAAAGCAGCCATACTCGCACACGCTGAGAGAATACTAACCACAGTCCCTCTATTCGGCCTAAATCTTCCAACTGCATTTGGGCAAATATGTTCGATGCCCGAAGCGGTTCCCGGTTACGAACATACCCAGAAACCATAGTATTCCATGCAACCAAATCCTTTTCGGGCATCTCATCAAAATGCTTTCTCGCCAACACAGTTTCACCATAGTTAAAAACCCAGTTGTCATCGCAGTCCAAGTAACACAATTCGGGCCATCTCATTAGCCAAGCCCATCTGACCCAACTCAAAATAATTCATAGTGTTAAACGAAACCATGTCTCGGTAAATCATTTCACCAAACAACAACCGAGCAGAGTTAACAAACCCACAACGGATATAGCAATTGAGCAATGCATTTTGGGTTTTGGTGCAACCCATGAATCCAAGCTTTGCAACCATGCAATGCAGTAGGGTTGTTTGGGTGATGGACTTGGATTTGGATGAGGATTTGAGAAGGGGTTGGAAAGAAGATGTTGGAGGTTGAAGGTGGTATGTGCAAAGCAAAGCTAGTAAATGCATTGGTGGGGAGTAATTAGTAAAGATCATGCATAAGCTGTGATTAGAGAGTTGAAGAGGTTGGGATTGTGTGGGTATTGGCTGAGGAGTTGGGTGTTGATACGATTACTTTACGATACACGTGCATCGCATGTATAGGGCTAGCTATATAAAGAGCAATCGAATTGTAACTGGGATTATGAATGAAATTTGACAAATCTTTCTTCTCTATCTTCTTAGTCGTGTGTTCTTCTTCTTCAACCTCTGTAATCTCTACTATCTCCTAATCTTAACCCCAATTCCGTCTCAATTTCTACCCCTAACCCTTTAGTTTCTTCGACTTATTCAATCTCCGACACGTAACCGTATCAGGTGTGAATTTGTTGGAGGTATTTTGTGCAAATTGATGGAGAGTGGAGGAGTTTTGTGAGGGTCTTAGATTGAGATGGTTTCATTTGCATTGTGTTTTTTGCATGATTTTTTCGGATGGTTAGATTTACATAGTTTGATCTGATGGAAATATTTTTGGGATATTTTCCGGGCCGGATTCCAGTGGGCTCCGGCCACCGGCGGTGCCAAAAAGTGATTGGATTACGTCCTCTCGTCGAGTACTATTCCGTAATGTACGCATTTGCCAAAAACGGTTTCCGTATGAATGAGAAATGTTGGTCCAAAGTTGAGTACTCGAAATGTACTAACTTGAGAATTTGGAATGGATAGTCCCACATCGGAAGATGGGAAAGATTTCTCTAGTACATAAGCTAAAGAAATAGACTAAAGGGCGTAGCTCTGGGGTTACCACTAACGTGTAGTGGAGAGAGGACCTAGCCAAAATTACAAACACACACACGTGCGCGCCCGGCCGGGCTTCGGCTCCTATATTTTTTTTTGCTCCGCTCCAAAATTTTTTCCCAGTTTACTGTTGAGGCTTTTCAAATTCTGTAACTGGTACCATTACTCTGTAACAGCAGAGTAATGGCTGATCAGTTACGTTTTTTGAACCATTACTCTGCTGTTATAGAGTAATGGACCCTTCAGTTACTCGTCTCTCCTATAAGACCAGTAATTTTTGTCTGCCAGAAAACAGAGTTTTGAAATTCTGAATCTCCTTCTTCTTCTTCCTCTGAGTCAGAGTCTGAGAGTGCAACACAGCTACTGGTTCGCTGATATCTCTGAAGCTAGGGTGCGGCTCTTCAGCGAAAGGTAATACAGTTGTATCCTGGGAGGCAGTTCGTCAACCACCGTCACACTACAAGGCAAATTTTGCTTTAAGGACAGAGATGTTAATCTCGACTCTGTATTGAAGTGTCTGGTTTGTTCTTTTATTTCTAGAAATTGTATTTCTTCACAAACATTGTTAGCAGTTTCCTATTTTATGAAATTCAAGTTCTAACATTCTTAAAGCAAATTTTTTCCTCTATTCCAACAGTTTTTGTGAAGATTATTTACAGGTAGTGTTATCATTTCGAAAAAACAAACAACTAACAGTTCAATTTTAACTGTTTCAGAAAATGAAAAACACAAAAAACGAAAATGTCAGTGGACATCTCAGTGCACAAACACCAGTGACTCAAAATGTGACTGCACAATCGGTTGCGGCACAAACGGTCCTTTTGCCCACACATATACTGTGGGAGAAAAACTAGAAAAGTTCAATGGAACTGGATTCAAGAAGTGGCAAGGGAAGATGCAGTTCTACCTGACCACCTTGAAGCTGGACAGGTTTCTCACTGAAACTGCCCTTATGCTGGCACCTATGGATGCACACTCCGTTGCTGCGGTTGATGCATGGACTCAGGGTGATTATCTATGCAAAAATTACATCCTGAACGGCTTGGTAGACCCGCTGTACAATGTCTACTGTGTCTTCATGACTTCCAAACTTCTGTGGGGGTCTTTGGAGAAGAAGTACAAAACAGAAGATGCCAGCTCCAAGAAGTTTGTAGTTGGTAAGTTTTTAGACTACAAGATGGTTGACTCCAAAACAGTTGTAACTTAAATTTAGGAACTGCAGGTGATAATGCACAAAATCTTTGCAGAGAACATGATGCTGTATGAACCATTCCAGATTGCAGCGTTCATTGAGAAGCTTCCACCTGGATGGAAGGACTTCATGAACTACCTCAAGCATAAGTGAAAGGAGATGTCTATTGAGGACCTGATTGTCAGGTTACGGATTGAGAAGGAGAATCGCAAGGCTGACAAGTCCTATGGAAATCAGTCCATTGGAAAAGCCAATATGGTGGAGCACGAACAGAAGGACAACAAGAGGAAGTTCTTGCCATAGGCCTCGAACAAAAAACCTGCCGCAAAGAGGTTTGCTGGAAAATACTACAAGTGTGGTAAGCTGAGGCACAAAATCTCTGACTGCCGCAGCAAGGATAACAACCGTACTGGAACTGGATAGGCAAAAGGGAATGACAAATCCCATGCGCACATTGCTAAGAACCTGTCCGCTGGTCTCTCTGACTTAGACTTTGTGCTGTTGTATCGAAGGAAAATCTGGTAGGAAGCAATCCTCGTGAGTGGTGGTACAATACTAGGGCCACCAAGCCTATCTGCTCGGACAAAGAGATATTCACCTCATACTAGAAATGCAACAAGGATGAACAGTTGTTCATGGATAATTCTTCCACCTCCAAGATTGAAGGAACAGGGGAGATAGTGCTGAAGATGACTTTAGGCAAGGAACTAACATTAACCAATGTGTTGCACGTTCCAGATATTAGAAAGAACCTGGTCTCAGGATCTTTGCTAAGCAAGAATAAATTTAAGGTCGTTCTTACTTCTTATAATTTTGTACTTGCAAAGAATGGGGTGTACTTAGGAAAATGGTATGTGAAGGATGGACTATTCAAATTCAATATAATGACAGTCATCCCAAAATCTGTTGTTCCTGTTGTTCCCAAAATTAATGAAATTAATCCTGTTGCTTATGTTGTTGAGTCTTCTTCAATTTGGCATGAAAGACTACGCCATGTTAATTTCAATTCTCTCCGTAGATTAATTAACATGAATTTACTACCAAAATTTAAGGTAGACAACTGCAAAAAATGTGAAGTTGGCACAGAGGCCAAACTTACTAAAACTTCATCCCGTTCTGTAGAAAGAAACACTGAAACTCCAGCTCTAATTCACACGGATCTATGTGATTTAAAATACGTGTTAAAATACATGTAGACCAGAGGCGGCAAAAAGAATTTTGTGACATTCATAGACGATTGCATAAAATTCTGTTATGTATACTTGTTACATAGAAAAAATAAGGCATTGGATAAATTCAAGGAATATAAGCTTGAGGTTGAGAATCAACTTGGCAAAACGATTAAAATCGTTAGGATTGATAGCGGATGGGAATATGATGCACAATTTAATATGTTCTGCTCTGACATGGAATAGTTCATCAGACAAGTTCTCCTTACTCACCTGAATCAAACGATACTGTCGAGCGTAAGAACCAAACTTTAAAGGAGATGATGAATGCCTTGTTGTTGAATTCTGAGTTACCCCAAAACATGTGGGGGGAAGCGTTGCTGACTACCAACTATATTCTCAATAAAATACCTTACAAGAAAACTGGCAAGACACCATACGAACTATGAAAAGGTAATGTAACTTCGTACAAATACCTCAAAGTGTGGGGGTGTATAGCAAAAGTGGCAGTACCTAATCCAAAACAGGTCACAATAGGACCTAAGACCATTGATTGCATACTCATAGACTATGCATACAATAGTAGTGCATATCGGTTCTTGGTATATAAATCGGATATATCGGACATCCATGTGAATACAAAAATTGAATCAAGGAATGCTTCCTTCTTTGAACACGTGTTTTCGTGTATGGATGCTACATATCCCAAACGTACACATGAGCAAGGGAATGCAAGCAGTTCAGTTGATGAACCAGGACATGATAATGATGAACCAAAATGAAGTAAACGGGCTAGAACATCAAAGTCATTTGGTCCTGACTTTGTAACGGTCTTTCTGTTAGAGAATAGCCCAGAACATTCAAGGAAGCCATGTCTACGCCTGATGCTCCTTGTTGGATCCTGTAGGCAAAGCAAACAACACTATAGGGGGGGGGACAGGGGTGAATTGTGTTGTATAAAAATTAATTAAAAACTTGAACTTTTCGTACTGTTAAGTCGACTGCAAATAGAAATACAGTCGACTGTTGCGTCAGATAACAAGAGTATTTTACTGAAGAGTTACAAGTCTGATCAGTCGATTTATAGCGGAAAACCATTCGACTTATCTGACAAATTTTTGAAATAAAAAACAGAGAAATTGAAATTGCAAGTTGAGAGAATACAACCACAGAAAGTCAATCACAGCCAAACATAACGATGTAACCTGGTTCGGTCCTCCCGATCTACATCCAATCCCCAAGCAACCCACTTGAGATTTTCCACTATTCTTAAAAAAGTACAAGAATACTCTATGGCCTTTGACAACAAAAATGTCGAATCCGTAGACCTCTCTCACCACTAGAGAGAGCAAACCCACTCTACACCCTAGAGTGAAACCGACTCTAAAACCAAGAGTCCTACTCTCCAACCGAGAGGACCACTCTCACAACCCGAGAGTAAAAAACAACAAAAATTGAGTGTACAACAACCTATAGCCTTGTATGTGATAGTGCTTTTGTATAGCGACTATTAGGTCAACTTCTGAATTCAGTCTAAAACAAAATCAATGTTGTATTAACTGAAATTCAGAGAACCAAGTCTTAGAGAGTTTGTATGCTTTTGAAATACTTGTTCTTGTTGAAAACAAAAGAATTGAAAGTTAAAGAATGCTTGGAACCTTTTCCAAATGATTCCTATACTCTATTTATGGAGTAAGAATCAAGGAACGTTGTAAAGCAGTTCCATAAATCGTAATAAAATGAATATAAAAGATTTGAATTTGAAAAACAAGTTTTAAATTCAGAAAGTTGTCGAAACGGCTTGAACAGTCGACTGGGTTGCCATAATGAGTCGACTGGCCAGAGCTTGTATGAGTTCAGGCAGTTTCGTACTATGACAGTCGACTGGTTCTAAGAAGTGGTCGACTGGTACTCATACAGCTGAACTTATTCAAGCTTTTTTTGACATTTTGATTTTGTAAAATACTCAGATTATTTAAAGTATGTGTAAGTGTGTGTGTGACAAGGCTATTACAAGTATCTAAGACTCAAAGAATTAAAAATACAATATTACAAGACACTTTGTTTAAACATTTGAAGCACTTTGAATCTTGTCTTGAACTTGAGTCTTTGTCTTGAGCTTGAGCCTTTGTCTAGATGTCTTGAAGCTTGATCAATTACTCTTGAAAGCTTCATCAGATTGTTTTGTCTTTGTGTATTTCACCATGGTATTGACTTTGATACACTCTGCAAGAGATATGTGGTAGAACAACTTTGTATTGTGTTGTAGTAATCAAAACCAAGAATCAACATTCTCCCTCTTTTTGATGAAGACAATACAATAACTTATAATAATAACAATATACATAGTAAGATGTCACACATAATTTAATGATATACAAATGTGAAATAAGCTCTCCTTAAATAATGTACAATATGCACACAATTATGAAATAATAACAATATATATAAAACATGAACAAAAAAACCACAAAACCATATTTTTCTCCCTCTTTGTCATCAACAAAAACATCAGGAGGAAGGATACATCATAAAGAACAAAATAAACATTGCATAACCATAACACATTTATGCATAAGAAAGCAAGTACATTGTTGCTGATGACAAATAAAGATAGAAAAATAACAAACATAAGACAGTTGAAAAGAATGCCTCAGTTAAGTGACGATACGGAATCAGAAATACCAAACAAATGTCGCAACAGTCAACTAGTTTTGATATCAGTCGACTTAGTCGAGAGAAAATTAAACCAAACAAAAATATCAAGTAAAACTTCTGTCAGTCGACTGGTTACTGATACAATCGACTGTCCAGAATACAAAATTCAGCCAAAATATGGACAACGAAAATACTTTATAAGTCGATTGAAAAAGGCATTTAAGTCGACTTAAACAAAATAAATTTTCAAGAAATGTCATGAAAACAACAAATTCCTAGTTCTCTTCTAAAGTTGATAACAGTATCTTCCTTAAGTGGTTTGGTAAATATATCTGCTACTTGTTTATCAGTAAAAATAAAATCTAAAGTTATATCTTCCTTTAAAACATGATCACGTAGAAAATGATGTCGAATATCAATAAGTTTTGTACGTGAGTGTTGAACCAGATTTTTAGACAGATTAATAGCACTTGTATTATCACACATTATAGCAGGTTTTGAAAATGAAATACCATAACCTAATAAAATTTGTTTCATCCACAAAATTTGGGCACAAGCCAAACTTGCAGCAATATATTCAACTTCTGTAGTAGATAGGGATACCGAATTTTGTTTTTTACTGCACCAAGATACTAGTGAATGTCCCAAAAAGTGACAAGTTTCACTAGTACTTTTACGATCAGTTTTACTACCAGCAAAATCAGCATCACTATATGACAAAAGTTGAAAATTATTGGTGCGTGGATAAAACAAACCATATTCAGATGTGCCTTTAATGTATCTTAAAATACGTTTCACAGCTTTGAAGTGAGATTCTTTGGGATTCGACTGATATCTAGCACACAAACATACACTAAATATAATATCTGGTATACTAACAGTTATATATAAGAGTGAGTCAATCATACCTCGATAGAGTTTTTGATCGACACTCTTACCTAAATCATCTTTGTCAAGTGTAGTAATAGTAGCCATAGGTGTGGTCTTACTACTAGTGCTATTGATGCCAAACCATTTGAGTAATTTCTTAGCATATCTTTCTTGATTATTAAATATGCCATTTTGTGACTGCTTTATTTGTAGTCTAAGGAAATAATTGAGTTCACCCATGTAACTCATCTCAAACACTTTTTTCATGGTATTAGCAAACTCTTGACAGAAATTACTATTAGTAATTCAAAAATATGTCATCTACATATATTTGTATGATTAGAATATCTGTCTCTATTTTCCTAATAAACAAGGTAGTATCTACTTTACCTATCTCAAAACCAGTTGTTAAGAGAAATTTTTTTTAACCGATCATACCAAGCACTAGGTGCTTGTTTAAGACCATATAAAGCCTTTTTCAATTTAAAAATGTGGTTTGAAAATTGTTCATGTTCGAAACCGGGTGGTAGCTTAATATAAACACCTTCCTTAATAAATCCATTCAAGAAAGCACTTTTAACATCCATTTGAAAAAGTGTAAAATTCACAAAACATGCAAAAGATAATAAGATCCTAATTAATTCCAGTCTAGCAACATGAGCATATGTTTCATCAAAATCGATTCCTTTCTCTTGATTATATCATTGAGCAACTAATCTAGCCTTATTCCTAACGACTTGTCCTGATTCATCTAACTTATTCTTAAATACCCATTTGGTACCAATTATAGTACGATCAGGAGGTCGTGAAACTAGATCCCATACATCATTTCTTATAAATTGGTTAAGATCATCTTGCATGGCATTCATACAAAATTCATTCTCACAAGTTTCTTGTATATTCTTCGGTTCAAAATCCGACAAGAAAACCGTATGAGAAATCATGTTAACATGAGATCGTGTTTGAATACCACGAGAAATGTCACAAATCATTAAGTCACGAGGATGATCCCTAACTTCAACAAATGCTTTTGGTAAAGTTTGAGTCATTACAACAGGATCAGTCGACTTAACAAGTCCATCAGCCGACTGATTCACATCAGTCGACTTGAGATCCTTATCAGTTGACTTGTCTAGGGTAGTTTGCTCTAGTAATTTAATAACTTTATTTAAAGGTGATGATTCAACTTCATCATCTTTAATAACAGTAGATGGGGGCAAGAATTCATCAAATGAAACATGCATAGATTCTTTAATAGTCAAAGTTGACTTATTAAAAATTCTATATGCCTTACTCCTATTTGAGTATCCAATGAAGATACCTTCATTAGATCTAACATCAAATTTATCTAAATTATCTTTAGTGTTTAATATGAAGCATTTATATCCAAATACTTTAAAATATGATACTTTAGGAATTCTTTCATAGAATAGTTCATAACAAGTTTTCTTAAGCTTAGGCCTAATCAATATTCTATTTAAAATATAACATGCTGTAGAAATAGCTTCAGCCCAGAAGTACTTAGGAAAATTGCTTTCAACAAGCATAGTACGTGCACACTCGTGCAATGCCCTATTCTTTCTTTTGACCACTCCATATGGTGAAGCTCTAGAAAATGCAAATGAATGTGTTATACCATTTTTGTTGCAATACTCTGAAAACTTTTCATTCTAAAATTCTCCACCATGATCACTTCTAATAGTGACTATGGTTAGAAATTTTTTATTTTGAATTCGTTTGCAGAAATTTACAAATTCTTCAAAGGTATCATATTTATGTTTTAAAAAGAAAGCCCTTGTAAATCTTGAAAAATCATCTACTAAAACAAATACATATATACTTTTATTTAAAGAAGCGACTCTGGTAGGACCAAATAAATCTATATGGATTAATTCGAGAGGCCTACTAGTAGAAATCATTTCTTTTGTCTTAAAAGTAGATTTGACTTGTTTTCCTAGTTGACATGCATCACATAACTTATCCTTATTAAATGATAGTCTTGGCAGTCCTTTAACTAGGTTGTATTTAGATAATTTAGCAATATTTTTGTAATACCCCGGATTGTATAATACTTATGTATATACATATATATTGTCTGTATGCATGCATATGATTGCAGTATTTTGTTTGATTATACTGTCGTTGGTGTGCGGTTAGCTTTGCAGGGCGGTTCATGAGGATGGTTGTGTTCTAGATGATGCACGAAAATGAGGAGAACCGATACCAGTATATACATTAGTTTTTGGTACAGTACATATGCAAATATATCATTGTATGATACTACGATGGGTATATCTTGCGTACACTTGATAAACCTCTCATCTCTCATCTAAGAACTCAATTAAGGACTAAAAAGTGCTGCCAATAATTTTACCCTAAAACCAATGGCTAAGACCATGGTTTTCTCACAAAACCACCCTAGTCTACACCCTAAACCCTACACCCTACTACCCTAAAATCCCCCCCTCCCCCCTTCCCCTCTCTTTCCTCACTCTTTTCCACTAAAAACCCTCTCATTTCTCCTTCCAAGTTCTGAAATTTTTAGAACACAAATCCAAGAAAGCAAGAGAAGGAGAGGAAGGAAGAAGGATTGAAGACGAGCTCTCTTGGAGTGGATTCTTGGAGAAGTTAAAGCTCAAGATCATCATCTACTCTCTAATCAATTTAGGGTGGGGATTTTCTCTAAACGTTTCTTGTTATTTTTTGTTGATTCTTGTATGCATGTGAAGTACTAGGAGTTTAGAATGATTGTTTAAGAGATTGGAAGTTGAATCTGAAACTAGAACCTGTAATCTTGATCTGCATGTCACTTTCTAGAATTTTCCGAGAGCAAACCACATGGACTTTGATGATGAAATTTTCTCAGATTTTTCCCTTACATGTCTAGATGATTCATGAATTATTTCGGACTTTTCTGAGGTTGTTTGGTATTTTAATAAAATCAGTTTTTTGAACAGAGCCGTAAGGCAATAGCAGAATTTGTTTACTGTGATACATGAGATTGTTGATTTCTCATAATTAATTGGAACATGATCTTAATATTAATTTTTTACCATGTTTTCCCAAATGTATGTAGACTCTATGGAAAAATCAAGAAAATAATTGGATGAATTTACAGGCATGTTCAAAATTATTCTATCAACAGTAGCTAGAACTGTGATTGAAGAACAGTATGATGTTTATGCTTATTTGGAACATGAAGAACTCAGTGTATACTTCGAATTTGGACATAAAACCTTTTTTCACGTTGTTCATTATGATATATAGTTTTTTTAATGTAAATTTTGTGACTATTGGATGAGTATATGATTTATGATGGATTTTACAGTATGTACTGTGATGGATTCAGTCAGATTAGACTCCCTGTAAAGATAACACAATTGAGGCTCTGTAAGAGCAAATTTTGAGGATGTGTTTCTTTAGAGAATTATAGTAGACATCTAGACCTTTCTAACAAGATCAATTTGAGGTGATTCTTGTGAGTGGATGATTTAATATGATTTTTATAAGAATGGACGGAGACCAGAATTTGAGCTGAGTGCTCTGTTTGAGAAAAGCTTAGTGTGTGATTTAGTACACCTGAGAGTAATGTATATTTTAGGGTGATCAAATGGCATATTTTGGATTGGTGACCAACTAGGGAATTGTAGAAGACATCCAAATCTTTCCATAGAACCTGGATTGGTAGCTTCTGATGAGTGAGCAGTGTTTTAGGTTACCGGCAATGTGCAGCCAGTGTACAGGAAATACACAGGCTGAGCCTTGAGAGGTCCTCAAAAGGACCTAGATGATAGAATCTGAGGTTATGATTAACTAGGAAGTTTTAGCCTAGGTCTTTACCTTTCCGGATTGGTCTTGTTCACCCAAATCGAAGTTGTATCGAGGAAGTTATGATCTTTTTAAGTTTCGGGTAGAAATCCCGTAGGCTGCTTAGTCTTGGGTTTTGACTAAGTGTTGAGGGGACCGTTCCCCTGTGTACCATTAGAGTTGATAACTCATTGTATGGGGACGTTTGGTATCTATTGCTGGTTTTGTTTGACTCTCATAGTGGATTTTGTGACTCGAGTTAGTCACTAGGGTAGAGTGATGCCCTACATTTGTCGACCCTAAGTTATGAATTTCCACCGAAGCGTAGGACGTCCAAGCCGTGCCATCAAATTAAGTTCATTCCCCGGGTAGGGGTGAACGCACAAATTCTTTGCCCGGTTAGGGCTAAATATATAAGTTCATTGCCCGGGGAGGGGTGAACACACACATTCATTGTCCGGTTAGGGGTGAATGTAGGCCATGGCGCTGGACATTTCCAAGCCTGGGGAAGTAGCGAACCGAACTGGTATCGCCAGGGCCAGAGGTCGATAAGCAGAGTTTTTGGAAGCAATCTTATTTCACCTAAGTGATTAGAGTAAGGCTGGGATTAGAGTGATGCATTAGGGGTGTAATTGCATTAGTACTAGCAGACCATAGTCGAGTGTTGTACTTTCCTGTCGTAGGGATACGTTTTCGGTACTCATGATTGAGTCCACGGTCTGGTATCTCGATCTGTTAATTTCCAAAGATTGCCTGAGTAAGGAACCGGAGAGGGACTCCTGTCGGATAGGGAGATTTGACCCTCGAGTTCGTCATGTTCCTATGCACGTGGTTTACTTTATACATAAGTTCATTGTCCGGGTATGGGTGAACGCACATATCATTGATGTCATGGGTACCGGGTAGGTACACGATCTTGCGACCGAATTTAACGCTACTTTCTGAGTGAGGTCCATACGTGGGTACTGAGTAGAAAACACGACCACCACTTAGGCACTGCAGAGGCGGAACTAGACTGACCAAGTGCAACCTCCTTGGGCACGGATGATCTATTAGGAACATGTTGAGTACAAGAGTATGATGCATGACGAGGGTTTGAATCCCTAAACTGTAGAGAAAGATGGCTATATTTGGGGGCGTATGTAGTATGGGATGCATTCGTTTCTAAAGTCTTGCTTGCATTAGAGTCAGACATGTGATTTGTTGCATCTAGTCATAGGATCATGGCATACCACTGCACTAGAACCCGAATCCATTAAAATCTTGTTTGGCACATCACTTTTCATTTGCATAAAATTATGGTTGTGATTGTAATTTAGAGGATCGCTGTTATTATCAGCTTTGCGTCAGTCGAAGTACTGACGTTCCGCACCTTGTACGTATCCGGAGCTGATTTACAGGTATTGCAGAGCTCGAGTTGGTCCAAGCATCCAAGGGACATATGCAAGTGTTATTATATTGTTGTAAATCTTGTAATTCTTATTTGGATATTGTAACACTTGTAAATGTAATATTTATATGGAATAGAAGTTTTAAATTTTTCTGTACTTTCTGTGATTGTGGCTATTTTGAAGTTCGACTCTTGGAGTAGGATCTCAGATTTCCAGTATGGGAATTTGGGGCGCTACAATTTTTCATATTTACATAGCTAAATCTCTTATGCCAAAGCCAAGAATCATTGTTAGAAGCTATTAAGCAAAAATCATTAGAAAAATCATTTATTTTTAAGCATAACTCATAAATGTTGTTTCTCCTAAAACCTTGAAAAATAACATTTTGCATAGATGAATCATATATTAAACATGCATCTTTCAAAAACAATTTTATATCCCTTATCACAAAGTTGGCTAATACTTAACAGATTATGCTTTAATCCACTAACTAGAAATACTTCTTCTATAGTAGGGGTAGTATTCTTACCGACCATGCCTATTCCAATAACCTTTCCTTTGTTGTTGTTACCGAATGTGACTGTTCCTCCATCTATCTCTTATACGAAAGAAAGAAGGTTAGCATGACCAGTCATATGCTTGGAGCATCTACTGTCAAGTATCTAACGTTCTCTTTTAAGTACCTATAAAATAAATATTGTGAATATAGTAACCTTTTTATTGGGTCTGAAAGGGATTAGTTTTTAGGAAACCAAACCCAAAATGAGTTTGATTTACCACCAAAAGCAGGAATATAATTTACAGAATTACATACATTAAGAACATAAGAATTTATATAAGTAATTATCGTTTAGACTCAGGTTGACTGGAACCCAAATGTTTTTAGTCTGTTCAGTCAACTTTATTGTACATTTCAGTCGAATGTTATGAGAAGTCAGTCGACAGGGATGTGAAATAGGATGACTTATTTGAGGTTTTCGTCTCTTTCAATAAGACTCCAAACCTCTAGACAGACGAATGACATTAGGATTTAGTCGACTGGTCTGAACTACAGAATTACTAGTTTCATGGAAAACAATAGTTTTTGGTTTCTCAAAAAACTCATATAATTTGTTCTTCACACTAGAAAAAGAATCAATCTTATTACTGCTAGTATTCTTAGAAGAATGATGTTTTTCAAGAGTCTTTTGAAAACCAAGTCCAAAATTTTTATTAGAGTGAACTTGATTTTGGAGAACTTCATTTAAATTCTCATTTCTTTTGTTAAATTTAGATACATTCTTGGATATCTCTTCATAATTTTTCTTAAAAGATACAAGATTTACATCCAAATTTGAAAGTCGAGAATTTAAAGATTTGACTTCAACATTTAAGTCAAGATTTTCTTGAGAAAGTGTTTGATTGACTTTCTCTAAAATTTTAACTCTAATTTTTTCCTTCTTAAGTTCTTGAAAAACTTCATTGAAAGCATCTAATAAGTCATTTGAATCAAAGTTTTCACTTACATCGTTTTGTGTAGCCATGAAACATACGTTCGCTACTTCATTTGACTCATCATTCTCTTCTTCCGATGAAGAGTCGCTATCATCCCAAGTTGCTTGATATGCCTTCTTGTTCTTCATGTACTTGTTCTTTGTGTACTTGTCCATCTTGAAGTTAAGAGCCTTCCCTTTTGATTTTGCATTTTCTAATGGGCAATCCTTCTTCATATGACCTGTCTTGTTACACTTGAAACATGTGGGAAGTTCATTAGAATCTTTAAACTTGGATTTAAATTTACCTTTTTGTAAAAATTTCTTGAACTTTCTAGTGAACTTGGCTATTTCTTCTTCATGTTCTTCTTCATCTTCGGAATCCGACATGGCCTTGAAAGCGAGTGTCTTCTTCTTTGCTTGTTGAGGTTCTAGATCCTTCTTGCATTCTTCAAGTTGTACTTCGTATGCCATAAGTTTTCCCACAAGATTCTCAAGAGAGAGTTGTGTTAAATCGTTGGCTTCTTCTATGGCGGTGGTCTTCTTCTCCCATTCGGGGGCTAGGCCACGAAGAACTTTCCTCACCATTTCTGCTTGCGAGTACGTCTTTCGAAGGGCCACAAGAGAGTTTGTAATGTCCGTGAACCGTGTTATCATGTCCGACACATTCTCGTTCTCCTTCATACGGAATATCTTGAACCTGTAAACAAGAACAGATATCTTAGATACTTTAACCTTATAGTACCTTTATGAGTTACCTCGAGTGTGTGCCAAATTTGATGAGCCGTCGTTGCATTTGACACGTGATTAAACTCATCTTTGGTAAGTGCACAGAATAAAGCATTAATCGCCTTTGTAATGTTCATTGTGTTGCTTTTCATGTCATCGTTCCATTGTGCATAGAAAATTGTAGGAGCGGTGAATTTTGTCTCAGTCATGATCCAAATCTCATAGTTGATGGACTGAAGGTAGATCTTCATTCTACACTTCCAATAGTTATAGTTTGTTCCATCGAATTGGGGTGGCCTTTGTGTGGATTGGCCTTCATGGTATTGGCTTGCATTTGAAGTAGATGTCATTGCACTCAACCAGGCTATGATACCAAGTGTTGGATCTTGTAGGCAAGGCACATAACACTAAGGGGAGGGGGTGAATAGTGTTGTATAAAAATTAATTAAAAACTTGAACTTTTCGTACTGTTAAGTGGACTGCAAATAGAAATACAGTTGACTATTGCGTCAGATAAGAAGAGTATTTTACTGAAGAGTTACAAGTCTGATCAGTCGACTTATAGCGGAAAACTAGTCGACTTATCAGACAAGTTTTTGAAATAAAAAACAGAGAAATCGAAATTGCAAGTTGAGAGAATACAACCACAGAGAGTCAATCACAGTGAAACACAACGATGTATCCTGGTTCGGTCATCCTGACCTACATCCAGTCCCCAAGCAACCCACTTGAGATTTTCCACTATTCTTGAAAAAGTACAAGAATACTCTATGGCCTTTGACAACAACAATGTCAAAACCGTAGATCTCTCTCAACACTAGAGAGAGCAAACCCACTTTACACCCTAGAGTGAAACCGACCCTGAAACCAAGAGTCCTATTCTCCAACCGAGAGGACCACTCTCACAACCAGAGAGTGAAAAGCAATAAAAATTGAATTTACAACAACCTATAGCCTTGTATGTGATAGTGCTTTTGTATAATGGCTATTAGGTCAACTTCTGAATTCAGTCTAAAACGAAATCAATGTTATATTAGACTGATATTCAAAGAACCAAGTCTTAGAGAGTTTGTATGCTTTTGAAACACTTGTTCTTGTTGAAAACAAAAGACTTGAAAGTTAAAGAATGCTTGGAATATTTTCCAAATGATTCCTATACTCTATTTATGGAGTAAGAATCATGGAACGTTGTAAAGCAGTTCCATAAACCGTAATAAAATCGATATAAAAGATTCGAATTTGAAAAACAAGTTCTAAATCCAGAAAGCTGTCGAAACAGCTTGAACAGTCGACAGGGTTGCCATAATGAGTCAACTGGCTAGAGCTTGTATGAGTTCAGGCAGTTTCGTACTATGACAGTCGACTGGTTCCAAGGAGTGGTCGACTAGTACTCATACAGCTGAACTTATTCAAGCTTGTTTTGACATTTTGATTATGTAAAACACTCAGATTATTTAAAGTATGTGTGAGTGTGTGTATGAAGAGGCTATTACAAGTTTGTAAGACTCAAAGAACTAAAAATACAATATTACAAGACACTTTGTTTAAACATTTGAAACACTTTGAATCTTGTCTTGAACTTGAGTCTTTGCCTTGAGCTTGAGCCTTTGTCTAGATGTCTTGAAGCTTGATCAATTATTCTTGAAAGCTTCATCAGATTGTGTTGCCTTTTTGTATTTTACCATGGTATTGACTTTGATACACTTTGCACGAGACATGTGGTAGAACAACTTTGTATTGTGTTGTGGTCATCAAAACCAAGAATTAATACTCCTCTGTGAAATGAAGCAATCAAAAGTGAAATAGACTCGATCATGCAAAATCATATATGGGAGTTGGTCGATTTGCCTTCTGGGTGTAAAGCTCTAAGAAGCAAATGGATTTTCAAGCACAAATTGAATCAGATGGTTCTATAGAGAAACATAAGGCGAGACTTGTGGTACAAGGATTTAGGCAAAAGGAAGGTCTAGACTTCTTTGATACTTATTCTCCTGTCACAAAAATAACTTTCATAAGAATGCTGATAGCTATTGCAGTTCTACGTAACCTCGAAATACATCAAATGGATGCTAAAACCGCATTTCTAAATGGGGATTTAGAAGAAAAAATATACATGAAACAACATGAGGGTTACATAGTTTCTGGACAGGAAAACAAGGTGTGTAGGCTTATAAAATCCTTGTGCGGACTGAAGCAAGATCGAAAGCAGTGGCATGCAAAATTTGACAATGTTATGATGTCAAATGGTTTCAAAATAAATGAATATGACAAGTATATCTACATCAAAGATACTCCAAATGGATACATTCTGGTGTGTCTGTATGTAAATGACATGCTCATTATTGATAGCAATAATGATATTATCAAACAAACTAAGAACATGCTTAGTGGTAAGTTTGATATGAAAGATTTAGGAGTCGCAGATGTCATACTAGGAATCAAAGTTTTCAGGATGTCTGAGGGAATTACTTTATCTCAAGCTCATTACGCTGAGAAAGTACTTGAAAGATTCAAGAATTACTCCAATGGGACTGCCAAAAGTCTTGTGGATCCCAGTCTTCACTTGTTCAAAAACACGGGTAACAACATATCACAATTGGAATATACACTTGTAATCGGTAGTCTGATGTACTTAACAAATTGTATAAGACCGGACTTGGCACATTCAGTAAATGTACTGAGCTGCTACACAAGTAATTCAGGACAAAGTCACTGGAAAGGAATAACTAGAGTATTGAACTACTTGCGACATACTCAGAGTTATGGGCTGCATTACACCAGATATTCAGCAGTACTAGAAGGCTACAGTGATGCCAACTGGATACCGGACTCCAAGAACTTGAAATTCACAAGTGGGTATGTCTTCACTCTTGGTGGTGCAGCTGTGTCATGGAAATCCTCTAAACAAACGTTACTGGTCAGATCCACCATGGAATCTGAGTTTATTGCTTTAGACAAAGCGGTAGAGAAAGCAGAGTGGCTTCGAAACTTTTAGAGGATATTTCCATATGGAAAAAACTGGTGCCTGCTATATGTGTTGGATCTTGTAGGAAAGGTAAATAATACTAGAGGGGGGGGGGGGAATAGTGTTGTATAAAAGTTAATTAAAAACTTGAACTTTTCATACTGTTAAGTCGACTGAAAATAGATATACAGTCGAATGTTGCGTCGGATAAGAGAAGTATTTTACTGAAGAGTTACAAATCTGATCAGTCAACTTATAGCGGAAAACCAGTCGACTTACCAAACAAGTTTTTGAAATAAAACTCAGAAAAAATTGAAATTGCAAGTTGAGAGAATATAACCACAGAGAGTCAATCACAGCCAAACACAACAATGTATCCTGGTTCGGTCCTCCCGACCTACATCCAGTCCCAAGCAACCCACTTGAGATTTTCCACTATTCTTGAAAAAGTACAAGATTAATCTACGGCCTTTGACAACAACAATGTCAAATCCGTAAACCTCTCTCACCATTAGAGAGAGCAAACCCACTCTACACCCTAGAGTGAAACCGACTCTAAAACCAAGAGTCCTACTCTCTAACCGAAAGGACCACTCTCACAACCCGAGAGTGAAAACAACAAAAATTGAGTTTACAACAACCTATAGCCTTGTATGTGATAGTATTTTTGTATAGTGGCTATTATGTCAACTTCTGAATTCAGTCTAAAATAAAATCAATGTTATATTAGACTGAATTTCAGAGAACCAAGTCTTAGAGAGTTTGTATGCTTTTGAAACACTTGTTCTTGTTGAAAACAAAAGACTTGAAAGTTAAAGAATGCTTGGAACATTTTTCAAATGATTCCTATACTCTATTTATGGAGTAAGAATAAAGCAACGTTGTAAAATAGTTCCATAAACCATAATAAAACGGATATAAAAGATTTGGATTTGAAAAATAAGTTTTAAATTTAGCAAGCTGTCGAAACAGTTTGAACAGTCGTTTGGGTTTCCATAATGAGTCGATTGGCAAGAGCTTGTATGAGTTCAGGCAGTTTCGTACTATGACAGTCGACTGATTCCAAGGAGTGGCCGACTGGTACTCATAAAACTGAACTTATTCAAGCTTGTTTTGACATTTTGATTTTGTAAGATACTCAGATTATTTAAAGTATGTGTGAGTGTGTATGTGACAAGGCTATTACAAGTTTCTAAGACTCAAAGAATTAAGAATACAATATTACAAGACACTTTGTTTAAACATTTGAAGCATTTTGAATCTTGTCTTGAACTTGAGTCTTTGTCTTGATGTCTTGAAGCTTGATCAATTACTCGTGAAAGCTTCATCAGATTGTGTTACCTTTATGTATTTCACCATGGTATTGACTTTGATACACTCTGCAAGCGATATGTAGCAGAACAACTTTGTATTGTGTTGTAGCCATCAAAACCAAGAATCAACAATATGTGTACACTGTGACAGCCAATCGGCTATAGCAAGGGGCACTGAGTTGTATGTATAATGGTAGGTCTCGTCATATCAGAAGGCGACATAAAACTATTAGACAACTGCTCTCAAATGGAATAATCTCTATAGAGTATATAAAATCGACTGACAACCTAGCAGATCCATTTACTAAAGATTCTTCACGAGAGAAAGTTGTGAGATCATCAAGAGGAATGGGTTTAAAGCCTATGACGAAACAGGATACTTGATGAAAACCCTACCTAGAAATTGGAGATCCCAAGATCTAGGTTTAAGAGGACAACTAAATCTTGTTGAATCGACGTGAGCACTGAGAGATTAAAATCTCGTACCCACTTTTATGATGATAAAACAGTGATGCCTGCAAAGGGTTAGGATAATCTTGGCTTTTAATGATTTCCATAGCTTTGAAATAAAAGTGGAGTATGGCAGGATACTCTTTATGGGCAATCACATTGTGAGTGTGAAATATGGACGTTTCTAGGAGAATGAAGAGAGGCTACATTCTCCAAGTTCACTCACGATTAACCAGGGTTGTTCAAGGCCAAAATGAACACAACAAGAGAACCTAGTTCTGTGAGGAAATGAAACTGTGTGATAGTTATTGTCTAGGTTCACATCAAAGCCCGGATAGTTCAAGGCATCATGTTCACTACCTGGTCAAGTGAATCCGATGGCTACTCACTAAGGGTGGTTAAAAATTGAAAAATTACTATCATTCCAGATGCAGTGATTTTCCGATTGTACTCTTAGAGTTTTTTCTGTCATGTCTGGATTGCATAATCTGTTAATTTACATTCATGTGTGGAATTGTTGAAAATATTTTTGGGATATTTTTCGGATCGGATTCCGGTGGGCTCCGGCCACCGGTGGCGCCAGAAAGTAATTGGATTACGTTCCTCTCGTCGAGTACTATTCCGTAATGTACTCATTTGCCAAAAATGATTTTCGTATGAATGAGAAATGTTGGTCCAAAGTTGGGTACTCAAAATGTACTAACTTGAAATTTTGGAATGGATAGTCCTACATCGGAAGATGGGAAAGATTTTTCTAGTATATAAGATTAAGAAATGGATTAAAGAGCATAGCCCTGGGGTCACCACTAACGTATAGTGGAGAGAAGACCTAGCCAAAATTACACACACACGCGCGCCCGGGCCGGCCCGACCGGGGTCGGGCAGGGGCTCCGGCTTTGGCTCGGCTCGGCTTGGCTCTGCCCTATATATATATATATATATTTGCCCCGCTCAAAAATTTTTCCCCGATTTACTAGTGAGTCTTTTCAAATTCTGTAACTGGTACCATTACTCTGTAACAGCAGAGTAATGACTCATCAGTTACGTTTTTTGAACCATTACTCTGCTGTTACAGAGTAATTGACTCTTCAGTTACTCCTCTTCTCCTATAAGATAAGTAATTTTTGTCTGCCAGAAAAAAGAGTTTTGAAATTCTGAATCTCCTTCTTCTTCCTCTTCTGAGTCAGAGTCTGAGAGTGCAACACAGCTACTGATTCGCTGATATATCTGAAGCTAGGGTGCTGTTCTTCAAGGAAAGGTAATACATTTGTATCCTTGGAGGCAGTTCGTCAACCACTGTCACACTACGAGTCGAAGTTTACTTTAAGGACAGAGATCTTAATCTCGACTCTGTGTTGATGTGTCTAGTTTATTCTTTTATTTTCTGTAATTATATTTCTTCACAAACATTGTTAGCAGTTTCCTATTTTATAAAATTCAAGTTCTAACATGAACCACTTAACTTTTAAAGAAAATTAGTGTTGTCTTGTTTCTATTAGAGCATCTCCAATGGGGCTTCATTTTGAAGAAATGAAGCCCCAATGGGGCTCTATCTCTATCTCCAAAATGGAGATTGGGTGAAAACGTCTCCAAATTTGGAGACTCTTCATCCCATCTCCAAATCACTATTCATTTTTTTAATTTCCCATTTTACCCCTTTTGACCTTAATATCTTTTTAAAAATTCCTTCCATGTCCTTTAATTAAAATGTGTATTGTATATTTCGTGAATGTATCTTATAAAATATTAAACAAAATTTTATTATTTTGGTACAATTGGAAATGTCTTGACGATACCTTTAAAATGAGACCAATTTTGAATATTTTTTTATTATTTGAAAAAAATAATTGATACAATATTTATAGATAAGATTATTTAGTTATTTTGTATTAGCTTAACATATTTTAAAAAGATTATTTAGTAATTTTACACTTGATTATTTTACATTGTTAATACAAGTAAAAAGTTCATAATTTAAAATTAGTTCCAAAAAGTACTAATATTAGGCTCGTTTTAAAGCTTTCGGCGAGATATTTCCAACAGCATAATTTTTTTTTCCCCAAATAGATTATTAATATAAGCAATTTAATGTAAAATTATTTATAACAAAATTAATCAAAAATTCCTATTAATTATAGAGATGCATGGTTGGAGTGGGTCTCTATTTTCTCACCTCTATAATGAAATATTCCCAGGAATATTCCATTATAGAGATGAGAAATAGAGACCCCCATTGGAGATGCTCTTACATATATACATATTTCTGGTCTCCAGCCTAAGAACTTTTTTCACCCATTTAGCGTTTACCAACTAAGTTAGATCTCAGAATTTAGGAGAGCTATAGGACGTGAATGTACTTTCTTGAATGGATATTGGAATAATATATCGATTACTAATCACCTCTTCGTTCGAGTTTTGTTTTAGGTCATGATCATGATATTTATCTGTCATACTGCTGGTGGAAATACATGTGTTTTTATCTTGATCGATAAGAATGTTTTGAAAATATTTAATTAGAGAAACACCGGTGCTTCTGCGCAAACTTTCGGTGAAAAGATTGAACAAAAAGATGTTTCTTTTGTTCAATCTGGCTAGTCATGGCATACAATGCGTCATGGTTTGACATAAATATGTGAGGAGAGTTTGTAACCTTTTGAATTTTTCAGATGAAGCAAAGAATATTAACTCTTGCTATCAACAACGATACAGATGTTGATCCCCTAAGTCAATCTATTTGTTCTTGTTGTCTAAAACAAAATAAATGTCAGCTAATTAATTCTATTTTGGAAATTAGTTTAATTATAAAAGTCCAGTTGAAGACTTGGTACTTTGATCAAATGCAAAGTCATGTATTTGAAACAAGAGACTTACATTTAACTAAAATTTCAAAATTATTTTTTTGCATATAGTATGAACAGACTGTTACAAATAGACCTAGTAGTGCCCCCCCAATTAGAAAGAGTAATTTATTAAGTATTAAAAGTAGAGTTAGGGGTAGAAGAAGACCTAAACTTACTTAGATGAAAATGGTGTAAAAAGATATAATAGCTTGTGGACATACAGAAGATATTGTGCTAAACCGAGCAGAACGAAAAATCAGGATTTATGTAACCGACCCCCAACAGTTGGGGAAAATGCTCTGTTGTTGTTGTTATTATTGTATATAGTATGAACAGACTCTTGACCAGAATTTGTAGATTAAAGTCGGTGTTCCTTCATAAATAAATAATTAAATAAATAAAATCAGGAAAGTGAAGTATAATGTGATACCCCATAAGTTTAGTTTCTAATGTAATTTATTTATTTATTTATTTTTTTGCATGCGGATTCAAACAATATTCTTATCTGTAACTATTTCTATCTCTTTTATATTAGAAATGTCTTTTACTTCTGATTAATGAATTACTTCTGATTAATGAAGCATCGGGAGCTTCTACTAACGACCTGTCATTAAAGAAATAATGAAGTTGACGGAAACTTATCCTCGCATCAAGTATACATATTATCCAGTTTTCCGTAAATCTTTTCAGATTAGCGCTCCTTTATCAGTGTTTTAATGGATGTTTTTTGCTCGGCAACGACAGCCAGGCTCTCTCTTTCTCTCACATTGGCATCTTGATTAAAAATCGTGCTCTCTTAAATCACATAATAAATAAGGGATCATTTTTTTTTTCCCTATTGCAAGCACTGTGTGCATACATTTTCCCAACTAATTTTCAAGACGGACAGACAATTCCCATCCGTTCTTTTCTATCACCTACTCCTTAACTCTTAGGTATTATAAGGAAGGTCAGTGTTACGCCTACAATCTTCACATCCTTATAACTTTATGTGGCACAATCTCATTGAAGATGTCTACATCCTGCTATACAAGATTCTACACGACATTTTTAATAACATTGTGCCATCAAAGATGGTAAAGAGAAATGTTATAAGAATAAGTTGTAGGTGAATCATTACCCTAAAAGGAATAATAAGAAAAGAGATTATGGTTAATATTCTAAACTAAGACTCTTGAGATATTTATTCTAGATATCAAGATTGGAATATCTAGATCGACTATTGTCACAAGCCATTATTTATAGGATAAATACTGGTTTGACTATTAGGTTATGAACCAACTCAACTCGTGGTCCGATATTCATATAATTAGTACGTGTGACACACGTTATTCATAGAATAATATTCCGTAGACATAATATGATTAATTATATAGTGAGAACATTACTATATATCCAACATTAACTTTCATATTGCTATTACAATCGAAAAAACAATAGACGACCGACAAGAACATCCCTTAATTATTAAGTTTTAGATGAGATGGTAAAGAGTTGAAATATATATAAAAAGATGTCTCAGTTCGAAACCTAGACTACAATTGTAGCCCTTTACTAAAAGAAACAACAACCCCCCAATAAAACAATTGCCAGGGGATGCTTCTATCGAACATCAATTTTGTAGAACACGAATTAATCTACGTCGATCGACTGGCTGTGGCTCGAATACTCGTTCGCCAAACAAGCAGCCCAAAACAACCGATCCGCCTCCCTCTCATCCCCCATTTCCTCTCTCGTCGACCCCAAATACAACGATTCTTTCTCTTCAACCTTCTCGTACTCCTCTGCACTCTCCAAGCACCACGTCCTCCAAGAAGTGCTCCACCCCTCTCCCTCATCGCTGACATTGCTAACATTGCCACCAAGGACAATAGACTCTGCATCATCTTCCGCATTCTCATCCACCTCGACCATTGTTGGTGTTGTGGTTCCCGATGAGTCCTCGGAGTCACCACTGGCCTCCATAGAAGTGGAGACCTTGTCACAAGTATTGAAGGACTCCATAGTGACTTTGAAGTGTCCTTCACAAATGCATATATATTTTACAAGCAAGGCCAGCTGTATATAGACGGTAGGTGATTGACTATTAGTTGGCAAAATTTCTTTAATTTGATTCTATTTTTTTTTATAAATAAATAAACAATCATATTATACAATAAAACTTACTTGAGAAGACCCAGTCTAAGTGACAAATTTTTTTCCCGTACGCACCAACTTCGAAAAAATATTGACCAAATTGGTGTATATAATTTATTGCATGGCTGGAGCCTTCGGCTCTATTCGGTTCATCAAAAAAAAAATATTGACCAAATTGACGGACTTTCGAAAATATTTATCCAACTGATCTAATTTTGGATACGTCAATATAAAATGCTATTGGCAATAACGATATCTATTATTTTAATGCCGTTGTTGCCAATAATGGCATCGGCAATTTTTTTTCTTCTTTCGTTGCCGCTATTGGAAGTAACGGCATCAATACATATTGCATTCGCTTAGGAGTTCTATGACTTGAAAAAAAAATGTAAGTGAAAATTGCTTATAACTAATGTCGCTATTCCCAATAACGGCATAATTAGTCTGATGCTGCTATTGGTAATAGTGGCATCAGTGTACTCCACAGTATATCCAAATTTCTTGTAGATGCATCAACTTCAAACTCATTTTCGACCTTGGTGTAGTCAGTAACTCTCAAAATTCAAAACATGAAAGTTGTAGATCTTTATGTTGGTGTTCCATAGCATTTTGAATCATCTCCATCGAAATTCGGATGATAAAGTTATGTCCAGATTACGTAGCGATATCGAAACTGTTCAGAATTTTGGAGTACACTGTAAATTATACTGGTGTCGTTATTGCTAGTAGTGGCAGTAGGCTAATTATTCTGTTATTGGGAATAGCAGTATCAGTTATAAGCAATTTTTACTTACAAATATTTATTCTAGACAGTTTCGACATTGCTATGTAATATGAGCATAACTTTAACTCCGATTGTGATGATTCAAAATTCTATGGAATACCGCGAAAAAGGTCTATAACTTTTATGTTTTGAGTTTTGAGATTTACTTGTTGTATCAAGGTAAAAATCGGACTTGAAGTTGATGCACCTGCACGAAAATTGGAGTACAATATGGATTGCACTGATGTCGTTATTACCAATTGCGGCAACAGGATAATTATGCAATTATTAGGAATAGCGACATCGGTTATAAGCGATTTTCACTTACAATTTTTTCTCAAGTCATAGAACTGCTAAGTGAATGCGAGATATACTCTGTCGTTACTACCAATAGCGACAACAGATTTTTTTTACCGGTGTCGTTATTGGCAACAATGTTATCAAAATAACATATGTCGTTATTGCCAATAACGTTTCATGCCGACGTGTCCAAAACTGGATTAGTTGGGTAAATATTTTTGAAAGTGAATTAGTTTGGTCAATATTTTTAAAAAGTGGGTCAGTACGGGAAAAATTCTCATGTCACTTAGTAAAAGTTCGATTATTTTATCAAATTAAGTAGCCCCTGTCCTAGAATATTAACTCTAGTTATCTCTACTGCTATAATGGGAGAAGACCTTAGTGTAAATTGTCCTTAACTCAACCCGTGCAACGCACGTGCTGATAGATTTTTTTTTGCACTTTTCATTCCTCCAATTTTCTCCACGTGCACAGCACGTGTATAATACTAGTGGTATATTTAATTTGTCAAAACATTGTAGATTTTATTTGATTTGATTTTTTTTTTTTTTTGGGAAGAGAGGGGGGGGGGGGGGGGGGTTTGAATGGTAGTATATTTATTTTGATAGGATAATTTGTTTTTTGTACAATTTATTATTATTGTTATTATTACTTTTTATTTGTGTGCAGTTGGACATTACTTCTAAGGAATGATATATAATGTAGCTTCGGGTCTCCTAAAATACTACACGGTCTTGTGTTTTTAGGAGATTATGAAGCGATACAGATTTTTAAAAAATTCAAAGACAGTTTCTACAATTTCGTTGTATAAATCATATATACGCCAGAATGGTCGTAAACACTTTTTTTTTCTTTCTTTTTTCTTCCTTGAGTAGGGTTGAAACGAAATCCATAAATCTTATCAGTATATTTAGCTGCATTTTCACAATCTAAACCATCCGGGCTTCCGCTTAAAAAATGGTCAAGAGCTTATACTTTGAAAGTTAGAAAGCTGATTTTGAAGTATACTATTTAGTTGAAACACACGTTTTGATTGTAACTTGTCATTATACTGAAGTACATAATTCGGGTTTAGAGGTGTTTATATTTGAGAATTGAGAATTTAACTCAATTGACTTTCAGGCCAAAATATAATAAGAAACAACATTTTATTTTTCATTGTAATTTAATTTTTAACAATTATACATTATTACTTATTAGTTGACATCATTGCTCCATTTAGACCTTATTTTTTCACAAGAATATAATAGTAAGTAATATTGAAATATACAACTATTTGGAATTATTTGAACATGAGAGTTGATATGAGATAAAAAGAGTGGAGCAATCAGGACCTTCAGATTTCTTCTAAATCCGCTTCTCTGTGATCATCAGGTCAAACAGGTTAAACGGGCTTCAGCCCATTCAGGCTTACGGGCAAACGGGTATGACCCGGTCCATTAGGGTCACAGACCCGTTTGCCTCTATCTATAAATACCAGTCTCCCTCCTTACTTTAAAAAGGTAATCAACTTTTTTCCACCTGAACCCTAGCTGCTCAGTCTCTTTTCCAGTAACTGACTAGAACGTCGGAGGGCCTGTCGCCGAGACTTCTCCCGGTGTTTCTAGGCAGTGTGCAGGTACAGAAGACCAAGCCGAGCTATTGCATCCGAGTCGAGCCTACTCGATCCGAGCCAAGCACCCGGCCTCCACCTCTCAGCAATACTCCCGAGCCGGTCCTACTCCCCAGGGTCGGATTGACGCTAGTACCATAGTTTTTCATTCACAAATTACAAGAACTCACACCTGCTGCCCCTACACCCCCAAAATAAACAACATCAGGTTGGCACCGTCTGTGGAAAACTTCAGGTACCGTCACTCGTCCGAGCCCAACTAGGGACGTCATTCCAAGTCCGAGCTCTCCCATGGCTCCCAAAGCCAGAAGGGCCATCACATTGGCACGATATTCGGACCCCCCACATCACAGCCCCGCGGACGCCCAGTTTTCTAATGACCACGGGCCCACGGCGCGGTCGGATGCGGGCCGGGTGCCTCTCACTCGAATGCGACCAATTTGCGACGCGTCATTTCGAATCGACAGGCCAGTCGCACAAGGGGAGAGGCCCCTTCCAACTCGGTCTCGAACCATCGTAGACAGCCTTCCCCAGAGCGCGATCCAAAACACAGTCGCTCGCCCCGTAGACCTCCGACCCCGCAGGACCCGGTGGGGCAAGCCCCCATCACGAGGGCCGAGTTCCAGAATTTTCGGGATGAGGTCCTCCAAGCAATCCGAGGCGGCCAGGAAACCGAGGTCCGCAATAGCTCCGATCCTCGGTCAGGAGCAAAGGGCAGTGAATCCTACGGATCGACCCGCCCCTGGGAACAAGTAGATGCCGTCCTCCGGTGTTTACAGAAGATGGAGAATCGCCTCTCCTATCTCGATGAGGGCGGACCAATGCCGGGTCATGGTCATCGGCCGACCAGACCCCCATTCTCCCGTTAAATCTTGGAAGTCGAGATCCCCCAAAATTTCAAGCCTCCCCAATTCGAGATCTACAACGGCGAAGGAGATCCAGCTGGTCACATGGAGGGGTTTAAGACCCTCATGATGTTTCACTGCGCTGCAGATCCCTTCCTCTGTTGGGCCTTTCCTGCTACCCTTCGTAGTCCGGCTCGGGAATGTTTCTCAAAGCTCACTCCCGGCTCAGTCTTCTCATCGACCAGTTGGAAGCGAACTTCCTAGCCCACTTCGTGACCAGCAGAAAGGTCGAGAAGACGAGCGCGTCCCTTCTGGACCTTATGCAGAAGGAAGGGGAATCACTCCGCGATTTCGTTCGGAGGTTCACCACCGAGGCGAGGTCCGTGTCCTCTCTTGATGTGGGCATCGCTTCTGTGGCTTTCCAGCACAACATTAGGCATGTTCAGCTGAAAAATCACCTGTCGACTTTCCCGACCTACTCAACAGGGTCGAGAAGTACATCTCAGCGAAGGAGGCCCTAAATCCGGATGGCACCAAAGAAGCCACTGCCAAGGGAAAATGGAAGGCCGACGACGTCGAGCCCATCAAGAAAACCGCAAAAGAGACAGCCAGTCTCAAGAGGGTCTCTCCAGTCCCTCGATTTTAGAGATATACGCCTCTGACCTAGAAAGTCTCGACAATCCCGATGGAGATCGATGATAAATGGATCGTCCAACTCCCTTCTCGACCGAACAACAATAAGAAGCGAGACAAGAGATTTTACTGCCGCTTCCACCGAGACAACGGACATGAGACGGAAAATTGCCGGGCCCTTAAAGACGAGATCGCGGCCCTCATCCAGCGAGGGTACTTGAGAGAGTTCACCTGGGATAATCCAAGAGACCGAAGGAATCCGAGGAATCCGAGGCCTTCGCCTCCTCTTCGAACGATCAACTGGTGGCCCGAACGGGACCCCGAGCCCGAGGAGACTGGAGGCCAGGCCATACTAACTGCGTCCATGGGGGACCTATCTAACACCTCCGGTAAGGCCTTCGTCCGGGAGGTTAACTCCATTCGGGACCATCCCTCCCCGCAGATTCAGCAGCGATCTGTATCCTTTTCTGGAGAAGACCTAGAGGGAGTCTAGCTCCCATTCTACGATGTCCTCGTCATCAGCCTTGTCATGGCAAATTTTGAAGTCTACCGAATTCCAGTGGACAACGGAAGCTCAGTCAACATCCTCTTCTTAGAAGCGTTTGACAACCTCAAGCTTCCCCGAGATAAGCTGAAGCCAGTCGGGTACATCCTGTATGGGTTCTCGGGTATCCCAATGCAAAATGAAGGGATCGCAACACTGGATGTAACAGCTGGCACGACCCCTATCACATGGACCGAATCAATGGATTTCATGGTGGTCAATATCAAGGCCGCATACAATGCCATCCTCGGTCGAACCGGCCTCTGCTCGCTCCAGGCAGTCCCCTCCGCCTACCAATTGAAGCTGAAATTCCACACTGACCTCGGGGTCGACATCGTTAGAGAAAATCAGGAGTCTGCACGATCGGGCTACATAACCGCGGTTAGGGGCGGGGTGTTCCCCCTTGATGTAGTCGAACATCTGCCGGAAAGAAGCATTCCTGAGTCAGAGCTTGTAGACGAATTGGAGGAGGACTCATTTGGAGAAGAAGACAAATCCAAGTGGTTTCTTGTAAGCCGCACCTTTCCGCTGATATGAAGCCAGGTCTGATTGATTGTGTCCGCCGCAACATCGACCTCTTCTCTTGGACGCCGTCTGACATGCCCGGGATTTTCGAAGACCTAATTATGCACAGGCTCAGCGTTGCCCCGGGCTCCAAGCCGATCCAACAGAAACGCCGCAAGTTCGCCCCAGAGAGGCAACAAGCAGTGAAAGTGGAGGTGGACAAGCTGCTGTTCGCCCGGTGGCTGACTCACGTCAAGCTACCCCGAGTGGCTGACTAACGTCGTAATGGTGAAGAAGGCTAGCAGGAGCTGGAGGATATGTATAGACTTTACAGACATCAACAGGGCATGCCTCAAAGATCCTTTTCCCCTCCTGAGCATCAACGTTCTGATCGATGCAATATCAGATCACGACCTCCTAACCTTCATGGACGCCTTTTTTGACTACAATCAGATCCGGATGTTCCCTCCGGATATTGCCAAAATATCCTTCGTCACCGATCAGGGCCTCTACTGCTACCGGGTCATGCTCTTCGGGCTCAAGAACGCCGGGGCCACCTACCAAAGACTTGTCAACCGAGTCTTCAAAGATCATATCGGACGCAACATGGAAGTGTATGTCGAAGACATGCTCGTCAAGAGTCGGCGGGGGCAGGATCATGTCGGTGACCTCGAGGAATCTTTTGGTGTCCTCCGGTCTCACAACATGAGGCTCAATCCCGCCAAGTGCGCCTTCAGCGTCTCCTCGGGGAAATTTCTTGGGTTCGTCGTTAGCCAGCGTGGCATAGAGACCAACCCAGAGAAGATCCAAGCCATAATCGACATGGCCTCTCCCAGAAACGTTAAGGAGGTTCAGCAGCTTGCGGGAAGACTGGCGGCCAACGGCCGCTTCCTCTCCAAGTCAGGAGAGAAGTTCCTCCCCTTCTTCAAGGCCCTGCAGGGAACAAAAGGCTTTGAATGGAGAGACCCCCAGCAACAAGCCTTCGACCAGTTAAAGTCCTACCTATCCAACCCTCCGCTCCTGAGCAAACCTGAACCGGGCGAACCCTTATTCCTGTACCTCTCAGCCTCGAAAAGCACGCTCAGTGCCGTGCTCGTACGAGATGAAGATGGTGTTCAAAAGCCCCTCTACTATGTGAGCAAAGTCTTGCTCTCGGACGAAACCAGATACGCGAAGATGGAAAAGATGACGTACGCACTGATAACGGCAGAATGAAAGCTCTGCCCTTACTTCCAGGCCTACCCTATTCAGGTCTTCACAGACTAGCCTCTGAAGGCCGTCCTCCACAAGCCGGAGAGCTCTGGCCACTTAGTCAAGTGGTCGATCAAACTAAGCCGGTATGACATCAGCTACCAGCCCAGGACGGCCATTAAGGGACAGGCCCTTACTGAATTCATCATGGAATGCACTATCTACGAGCCATCGACACTTAGGAGACAGGTCCGATCTGAGAAGTCTATGTCGACGGCTCGTCTTGTTAGGTGGGAAGCGGTGCGGGCGTCATCCTCATAGGCCCCGACAACTTCATCCTCCAGTATTCTCTTCGCCTAAGCTTCCCTGCCTCTAACAACGGGGTCGAATATGAGGCTATGATCGCTGGACTCACCCTGGCGCATAGGGAGGGGGCCAGAAAACTCAAGGCCTTTACCGACTCCCAGCTCGGGATCAACCAGATCACTGGGGAGTACGAAGCTCGTGACGCTCGGATGGTCCGTTACTTGGCGATAGTCCAGTAGCTCTTAACGACCTTCGATTTCTCCTCAGTGGAACGGATCCCCAGGGAGCAGAATGCCCAAGCTAACTCATTATCAAAACTCGCCTCCTCATCCTTCGAGGGCCTCGACCGCACTGCCCTCATCGAAGTCCTCCTGAAGCCCAGCATCGACCTCCCCGAAACACTCTGCCTCACTGCCGAACCTCTACCACATGATTGGATGACTCCTATTAGTAAGTTCCTGGCAGAGGGCGAGCATCCTCATGATTGGGCTGAGGTGAGAAGGATCAGGGTCCGTTCAGAAAGGTTCACCATAATCAACAAAACCATCTTCAAGCGCTCGTACACAACTATCGACGGAAGGCCCTACCTCCGATGCCTGGCCCCCGACGAGGCCAAATATGCCCTGAAGGAACTGCATGAAGGGGTTGGGGGATGCCACATGGGGAGCAGGTCGCTCACTAGAAAAGCCCTAAATCACGGATACTACTAGCTGACCATGTTGCAAGACGCCTAGGACCTTGCCAAAAGGTGTGGCCCTTGCCAAAGATTCTCCTCGGTAAAAAGTCTTCCACAAGCCAACCTCCGCTCCCTGGTCAGTCCAACCCCCTTCTCTATGAGGGGGATGGACTTGGTTAGTCATTTTTTGAAAGAGACGGGCCATAAAAAATTCCTAGTGGTGGCCATCGACCACTTCACCAAATGGATCGAGGCAAGCCACAATTACGGAGCACCAAACTCAGCAATTTTTCTGGAAGCACAGCATATGCCGGTTCGGGATCCCACAGGTTCTCATCACAGACAACGGAACCCAATTCGCAGGCAAGAACTTTCGAAAGTTCTGCTGAGACTTCGGAGTCTAGCAGCACTTCTCCTCCATATGTCATCCTCAGTCGAACAGCCACGCAGAAAATGCAAACTGCCAAATCCTTGACGACCTTAAGAAGTGATTGGACAATTCACCCAAGGGGCCATGGGTTGACGAATTGCCAAGTGTACTCTGGGCGCACCGGACGACGAAGAGAATCCCTACGGGCGAGTCACCGTTCAACCTAACCTACGGCATCGAGGCGGTTATCCCCTTAGAGATCGGTCTCCCTTCGCCCAGGAACATAGCCTTCGACAAGGAGAACAACTCAGCGGACCTTAGAGCTAGCCTGGATCTAGTCGATGAGGTCAGGAAAAAATCCGTCATCAGAAGAAGCATATACCAACAACGGGTTGAGAAGTTTTACAACAAGAAGGTCCGTCCCATCGACATCAAGCAGGGCAATATCAACCTTAGGAAATTGGCTGTATCCGACCCCAGAAAAAAGAGAAAGTTGGCCCCTAATTGAGAGGGCACGTATAAGGTCTCCGAAGTGGTTTGCCCCGGCACATACCGACTCACAGACCTAAGAGGTAACATAGTCAAGAGGCCTTGGAATGCGGAGCACCTCATCAAGTACCTCGAAGGGGAGGACTAAATTTTTTATGTAACTGATCCCTTGTAATCGGCATTACATGCCACTACTTTTTGTATGAAAAGATTAAAGAAAATGTGCTTATTTCTTTCCAAAATTTTCCATTTTGAATTATCTATGAAAATTTCCACACTTTCCACTCAAAGCCTTGACACCTTGTGATGATCTCGAGCACATGGGTAGCTTCCTCAAGCTAAGGCAGCGGAGCTCGACGCTCTGTGTTGACCCCCTAAGCGCTCGATACTTGACTGTGATCTCGAGCACAGGAGTAGCTTTCTCAAGCTAAGGCAACTGAGCTCGATGCTCTGTGCCGACCCCTAAGCCTGACACCCTGCGGCAATCTCAAGCAAGTGGGTAGCTTCATCAAGCTAAGGCAATTGAGCTCGACCCTCTGTGCCGACCCCTAAGCCTCGACACTCTGCGGTAATCTCAAGCACGTGGGTAGCTTCCTCAAGCTAAGGCAGTAGAGCTCGACGCTCTGTGCCGACCCCTAAGCCTCGACACCCTGCAGTGATCTCGAGCACAGGGGTAGCTTTCTCAAGTTAAGGCAACTGAGATCGACGCTCTGTGCCGACCCCCAAGCCCTCGACGCTCGACTGTTATCTCAAGCACAGGGGTAGCTTTCTCAGGCTAAGGCAACTGAGCTCGATGCTCTGTGCCGACCCCCAAGTCTCGACACCTGACTGTGATCTCGAGCACATGGGTAGCTTTCTCAAGCTAAGGCACCTGAGCTCGATGCTCTATGCCGACCCCCAAGCCTCGACACCTGACGGTGATCTCGAGTACATGAGTAGCTTTCTCAAGCTAAGGTAGCGGAGATCGACGCTCTGTGCCGACCCCCAAGCCTCGATACCTGACGGTGATCTCGAGCACTTGGGTAGCTTTCTTAAGCTTAGGCAGCGGAGCTCGATGCTCTGTGCTGACCCCAAAGCCTCGACACCTGACGGTGACCTCGAGCACATGGGTAGCTTTCTCAAGCTAAGGCAGTGGAGCTGGACGCTCTGTGCTGACCTCTAAGCCTCGACACCCTGTGGTGATCTCGAACACAGGGGTAGCTTTCTCAAGATAAGGCAACTGAGCTCGATGCTCTGTGCCGATCCCTAAGTCTCGACGCTCGACTGTGATCTCGAGCATAGGGATAGCTTTCACAAGCTAAGGCGCTTGGGCTCGTCTCCCCGTGCCCACCACCTAAGCCTCAACGCTTGAATGTGATCTCAAGCACAGGGGTAGCTTTCTCAAGCCAAGTCGCTTGGGCTCGTCGCTCCGTACCGACCTCTTAAGCCTCGATGCTCGACTATGATCTCGAGCACAGGGGTAGCTTTCTCAAGCTAAGTCGCTCGGGCTTGTCGCTCCGTTCCGACCCCCTAAGCCTCGACGCTCGACTGTGATCTCGAGCACAGAAGTAGCTTTCACAAGCTAAGGAGCTTGGGCTCGTCGCTCCGTGTTCGACCCCCTAAGCCTCGATGCTCGACTGTGATCTCGAGCACAGGGATAGCTTTCTCAAGCTAAGGTGCTTGGGCTCGTCGCTCCGTGCCGACCCCCTAAGTCTCGACGTTCGACTGTAATCTCGAGCACAGGGGTAGCTTTCTCAAGCTAAAGCACTTGGGCTTGTTGATCCGTGCCGACCCCCTAAGCCTCGACGCTCGACTGTGATTTCGAGCACAGGGGTAGCATTCACAAGCTAAGGCGCTTGGGCTCATCTCTCCGTGCCGACCCCCTAAGCCTCGACACTCGACTGTGATCTCGAGCACAAGGATAGATTTCAGAAGCTAAGGAGCTTGGGCTCATCTCCCCGTACCGACCACCTAAGCCTCGACACTCGACTGTGATCTCGAGCACAGGGATAGCTTTCACAAGCTAAGTCGCTTGGGCTCGTCGCTTCGTGCTTACCCTCTAAGCCTCGATGCTCGACTGTGATCTCGAGCACAGGGGTAGCTTTCTCAAGCTAAGTCGCTTAGGCTCGTCGCTCCGTGCCGACACCCTAAGTCTCGATGCTCGACTGTGATCTCGAGCACAGGGATAGCTTTCTCAAGCTAAGGCGCTTAGGCTCGTCGCTCCATGCCGGCCACCTAAGCCTCGACGCTTGACTGTGATCTCGAGCACAGGGGTAGCTTTCTCAAGCTAAGGCACTTAGGCTCATCGTTCCGTGCTGACCCCCTAAGCCTCGACGCTCGATTTTCGATCTCGAGCACAGGGATAGCTTTATCAAGCTAAGGCACTTGGGCTCGTCGCTCCATGCCGAACCCTAAGCCTCGACACTCGACTGTGATCTCGAGCATAGGGGCACCCTTCACAAGCTAAGGAGCTTGGGCTCGTCTCTCCGTGCTCACCAGCTAAGCCAACGCTCGACTGTGATCTCAAGCACAAGGGTAGCTTTCACAAGCTAAGGCGCTTAGTCTCGTCGCTCCGTCCCGATCTCTTAAGCCTCGACGCTCGACTGTGATCTCGAGCACAGGGGTAGCTTTCTCAAGCTAAGTCACTTATGATCGTCGCTTCGTACCGCCCCCCCTAAGCCTCGACGCTCGACTGTTATCACGACCACAGAGATAGCTTTCACAAGCTAAGTCGTTTAGGCTCGTCGCTCCATGCCGATCCCCTAAGCCTCGATCGTTGACGGTAATTTCGAGCACATGGATAGCTTCCACAAAGCCGAGTCGCTATGGGCTCGGCGACCCGAGCTGACCCCCTAAGCTTCGACCCACGACGGTGAGTTCGAGCCCAGGGGTAATTGTCACAAGCCAAGGTCGCCATTGGACTCAACGACCCAAAAACCGACCTAGATGATCTTCGACAGCCTCGGCATCCCGAGCCGACCCCCTTGCCATATTGACTAGGGGATCATCAGGGTTTGGTCGTCCACACTTGCGGAAGCACCGGTTGCACGACCGCCCGGACTCACCTCGGTTCGGCGCCGACCACTAGAAGCCCCCAGGAAACTCTCTTTGCCACTCTTCTTCGTAGAATCCAGACTACTCCTCCACAATTGTTTTTCACATCGTCCTGCAAGAGTGGGGGCTTGTGATATGGGATAAAAAGAGTGGCGCAATCAGGACCCTCAGATCTCCTCTAAATCAGCTCCCCTGTGATCATCAGGTCAAACGAGCTTAAGCCCATTCAGGCCCACGGGCAAACAGGTACAACCCGGTCCGTTAGGGTCACAGACCCGTTTGTCTCTGCCTATAAATACCAGCCCCCCTCCTCACTTTAGAAAGGTAATCAACTTTTTTCCACCTGAATCCTAGCTGCTCAGTCTCTTTTCCAGTGACTGACTAGATCGTCGGAGTGCCTGTCGCTAGGACTTCTCCCGGTGTTTCTAGACAGTGTGCATGTACAGAAGGCCGAGCCGAGCTACTGCATCCGAACCGAGCGTACTCGATCCGAGCCAAGCACCCGGCCTCCACCTCTCAGTAGATACTTCTGAGCCAGTCCTACTCTCTAGGATCGGATCGACGTCAGTACCACAGTTTTTCCTTCACAAATTACAAAAACTCACTCCTGCAGCTTCCACACCCAAAAACAAACGGCAACATGAGTATAATTTATTAGTTTGGTCAAGAAAAATCTAAAATTAGCGTCATCTAGAGTTTATAGTAAACGAATATGTATCTTAACGTGTTTACAAACCCAAGAAAAAAAAAATCTTAATGTTTCTTAAATCATCATAGAAAAAGAGTGGGTGTGTGGAACATGTGCTCCACTTTCATGGAATTGATTCATAGAGAATACTATGATGACTTCTAGAATAGTGGAATGATTAAAGTCTAGGGTTTCCTTCTGAGTTCTGAGGATGAGACTTGAGATTAGCATCATTGGTTTGGCCTAGGAAAAAAAAAAGCTAGATCTCATAGATCTCATAAAGCTCTCAATGACTTTTCAACAAAAATCAATGAATCTCTTTTCCATTTGATGTTTGCAAATTGTTCATTTGTTCATACTTTTTTAAGGCTAAATTAATTAAAATTAAAAACACTCCTATTAATATGGTTTTTTTGAAAAGATAACTCTTACAGTTATCTCTTTTAGTTCTTTTGAAAAAAAATCTCTAAACTATTGTTTTCAGTATGGTCTACCAACGAAAAGACCATATTATCGTGTCTTAATTGTCCAGTTACCATGGAAGGGGGAATATGGCTGGTAAAAGAAATGCACGTCATGTTTTTAATTTACTCCAATATAAAATATTCAGTAAATAAAAATAGAATAAAATTTAAATAAAGTGCACAAGAGATTAAACAAAATGAGTATAAAAATTAGATTTCTTCACATTTGAGAGAGAGCTTTAATTCAAGTATCAAATTCAGGAGAATGATTTGCAAAAGCAAAAAAAAAAAAACTTGTAAAAAAAATTTATTTTGGGTAAAAAGTTGGGAGAACTTTTTGAAATTTAGTCGATCAAAAGAATGCTACCAGAAGTTTTGAATATAAAGTTGAGCTGTCTCATGAGGATTTCATTAGCATTGGTATCGGGTCGGATCGGATCGGGTCCTTCACTATCTGGATCCCAATCCGGTCCCCTACGGATCCAAAAATTGGACCCAGACCGGGTCCTATTAAAATATTCCTACCCGTTTGGGTAGGAGCGGAAGTGTGAGCAGCGAGTGGAGGATTTAGAATTGAGGAGAGAAGAAAAAGGCAATAAGTTTTGAGTTTGGAATAGTAAGATTTAGAATTGAGAAGGAAGGAGAGGAGAGATGAGCATAAAATATTTATTTTTATGTTGATTTTTTAGGTTTTTTTTAACGGGTCCGGGTCTGGATCCGGGTCCGGGTCGGGTCTCTTTTGAGCAGATCCGGATTCGGACTCGAAAGTACAACGAATTTCATTTTAAGATCCGGACCCAGACCCGATAGGTCGGATCGGTTTCGGTCCAATACCGGATCTGGGTCGGGTTCGGATTTCGGGTATTTATACCTACACTAAATTTCATGCACATCATACTTTCAGCTCCTATCTTATTGAAGTTTTTCATTTTATAATACAAATTGGTGCATATGTCATTATCAATAAAGAAACAATTCTTCTCGTTGATGTTTCCCACAAATTGTTTCGTATGAGTCCATCACTAATTTCTATTTTCATGCCCGTCCCTTGTTTTGTCTAATTGTGATTAACCTGAGATCTAAGTGCAAGATATCGTGGAAATCTAATCCATTAGCCAATTTTGCTGAGATTAAAAAAATCTGAAATAAAAGTTCATTCCCTCGTGCCCTTATAATTTTAGTATAGTAAATCAGAGTTCTCATGATATTTTTTCCCGTTTTCATATTGATCATTTAAAAAAACTTTTAGAGTGGATCCAAGCAATAACATTCAACGATTTAGGAGATACTAGTTATAAGGAGGAAAAAAATGTAATAAAAAAATGTGAACATAGTGATTAGTTGGTCCCACTAAAAGAACAAACAAAAGCTGGCTTGACCTAAAAACCATCCAATGTGAAACATGGGGTTACCCTAAAAGCCATCCATGTGAAACATGGGGTTAGAGCATCCACTATGGTTACTTCTAAAATGTACATATTAGAAGAAAAAGTGCTGCTATTATTGGTGCTAAATTGTACCAAGAAAAAAATAAAAAAAATCAGACAGACGATCTTCCTCTGTCTATCTCCTTTAAAAAAATAAAAATTTAGATGATATTTTCATAATTAATTAATGGCATTTAGTAATATTTGGAAGAAAAAAAGTGAAAAATGTTATCTTTTCCGTCCGATATATTTTTTTTGAAATGAAATTTCGTAATACGTTAATGGCATTTTTGTAATATTGGAATGATATTTTCATAATTTTTTGAAATTTTTTCCTAAATGAGTTGCCGGACGGAAGACCATATTAAAAGAAAAATAAATAATAGACGGGCCATCATCCCCTGTCTTCTATATTTAGTAATTGCTAAAGCGGATTGCTATCTTTAGCAGTCTATTATTGATTTCTATTCAAACGATAGTTGGGAGTTTTTTTTCAATTCCATTGCTAAAATTTGGATTTTTAGCAAACGATAGTGGTTGCTCTTACCGCCATCACCACTGATGCTGCTTGTTTTCGGTGCGGGAGCAACATGTGTGAGTTCTTGTAATTTGTGAAGTGGAACAGATAGATCTCAATCCTAGATTCGGTCGGTTCGGAAGAGTGGTTGCTGGCTGGCCGACCGGAACACCTGCAAAGCACCTAGAAATACTGGGAGAAATTCCGGTGACAGGCCCTCCGACGATCTAGTCAGTTACTGAAAAAGGTGAAGGAAACTAGGGTTCAGGTGAGAAATTTTTGATTACCTGTCTCAAGGAGGACGGGGCCTGGTATTTATAGGCAGAGTAAACGGGTATCTGACGTAGATAGACCGGGTTAGACCCGTTTGTATGTGGGTTTGAAGTTGTAGAAGTCCCGTTAGACTTTTGACCTGCTCGAGGCACATGCCGAGCGTCGAGCCTGATGGCCTTACTTTGAAATGCTTTTTATGAGAAAGCTGGCTGCCTGCTCGAGGCACATACCGAGAGTCGAACCTGATGGCCTTACTTTGAGGCACTTTTTAGGAGAAAGCTGGTTGCCTGCTCGAGGCACATGCCGACCGTCGAGCCTAATGGCCTGCTTTGAGGCATTTTTAGGGAGAAAGTTGGCTGCCTGCTTGAGGCACATACCGAGCGTCGAGCATGATGGCATTTCTTTAAAGCCTAATGGCCTTGCTTTAATGCACTTTTTATGGGAAAGCTGGCTGCCTGCTCAAGGCACATGCCGAGCGTCGAGCATGGCAGACTTGCTTTGAGGCACTTTTTTGGAGAAAGCTGGCTACCTGCTCGAGGCACATGCCGAGCATCGAGCCTGATGACCTTGCTTTGAGGCACTTTTTGGGAGAAAGTTGACTGCCTGCTCAAGGCACACGCCGAGCGTCGAGCCGAATGGCCTTGCTCCGAGGTGCTTTTTATGAGAAAGCTGGCTGCCTGATCGAGGTACATGTCGAGAGTCGAGCATGATGGCCTTGCTTGGAGGCACTTTTTATGAGAAAGCTGGCTGCCTGCTCGAGGCACATGCCGAACGTCGAGCCTGATGGCCTTGCTTTGATGGGCTTTTTATGGGAAAGTTGGTTGCTTGCTCAAGGCACATGCCGAGCGTCAAGACTGATGGCCTTGCTTCGATGTGCTTTTTATGAGAAAGCAGGATGCCTGCTCAGGGCACATGCCGAGCGTCAAGCCCGATGGCTGATCAAAAGCTTGTTTCTTTGTTGGCGGGCTCGAAGTGTATGCCGAGGCTCGAGCATTTTGGACTTGGAGAAAAATTGGACTTGGAGAGGAGTTGTGCTGCACGTGGACCACTCCTACAGTGACATGTGTGATGACGATGTCATGTTTGCGGATATCGAGGATTCGCTGGTTTTACGAGAATCGAGGAGCCGCAGGGTTTAGTATATATCCCCCACCCATTCTCATTTTTCGCTTTAGCTCTCTCTCTCTAAGTCTACAAGCTTTCCTCTCTAGCACAGTGCAGTCACTGGCGGTGAGCTTTTCGGCAACTTAAAACAGGTTAGTAATTTCATAAAGTCGAGGGCTCAGTCCGGTTCGTTAGCCTCTACATCGGTTTGGTGCGATGACTCACGTCTGTCCGACTCCACGTCTTGGGAGACAAGGGAGACGGTTTATGATGTTCAGTCGCTCCATAGCAGAAAACCTTTCGTAGTAAAGTTGAGCGGCTCGGAAGGAAGTGTGCGTATGGAGGAGGAGGGTGATGAAGTGGTGGGCAGAGTGGAGTAGGATGAGGTAGTTGAAGGAGTGGAGGAAGATGAGGCAGTTAAGGTTGATCCCAACCTGGCACCTTTGGCAACGCCTTCCCTCCGAAGGGCCATCGTGTCCAACGGAAGAAAATGAAGTGGACCCGGCCAGATAGTCCAGATGAGACGAATCCAGAAATCAGGCTCGACATTCCCTTCCTTCGGCAGCCGAGTTTAATTAGAATGTATCCGGACGGCGTCGAGGAATTAGTCCAGTATGGTGTGCAACCGTATTCGCCCGGTCGAACGAAAATCTCAATGAATAAAATGCTAACTGTTTTGACTGCAGACGATCCTCCGGTCATCCGAGCCAGTTAATTCATTAGTCCAGAGTACGAGATGTTGATCCCCAGCCCTGGGCTCTGACCCATGGATAACTTAGCATCGTGCTTCTGCTTTTTCCTAGTGGATGCGTTCAGCTCAGGCTTGTATCTGCCCATCCACCCCTTCATCCAGAAGGTCTTTTTATGGGCGTCATTGAGTCCAATGCAATATGGGACAAACTTTTGGAAGCATCTCATGTGCTTCATACTTCTCTGCAAAGAGAGGGGGTGCCGCTAAGATTGAAGTACTTTCGAGCTATTTTGGGCATTAGCTCATCAGGCGAGTACGAAGGGATCTAGTATATCTCACCCCGCCAAGGAAACAAGGTCGTTCATAGCCACCCAGACTCGATAAAGGGGTAGAAGGGAAAGTACTTCGTCGTTCGGATTAAGACACCCTGGGTGATACCCGCGAAGTGGAACTTCTACATGCCCAACCTTAAGGGCCCCCGAAAGGCCAATCTGATGGCAGAGGAGTGGGCGGATCTCTTCCGAATATGTGTGGGCAACAGCATCGGTTGGCCGAATGTGATGGAGAGGCATCTAGCCAGATCAGGCTGAGCCCCATTAATTATAGCATGTCTTTCGTTTCCTTTTAATTCAAGTTATTTTCTTCGTCTTATGCACTTCTCTTTCTTTTGCAGAAATGGACGATGCAGAGATCGCCGAGAGGAGGGCCCGGGTAAAGAAGAAGAAGGGCAAACGGGTCGAAAGGGAGAAGCAGGGGAAGGTCTCTTCTCAAGGGGGTTCCCAAGAACCTTCCCAACCGGGGTCGGAGAGAGAAAACTCAGGCGGTCCCCGGTTCTCCCGGTTCTTCCAAGACGGCCCCAAGATCAAGTAACCTGAAGTTTACCGAGGTTGTTTGGTGGTGGTGGTGGGGGGTGCTCCCTCTCATTAATCCGGAGTCCCAGGAGGTTTTGGGCGACGCGGGGCTCGTCCATAGGCCCCTGACTGGGCCATTCGGGTCGCCGATATGCTGTCCAAGGGTCCTGTGGCGATCGAAGTTATTGGGAAGCTCGCCTCGCCTCGGGACCAGCAGGCCATGGAGTGTGATACCATCGAGTCCAACTATATGAGGTGGACTCAGGCGAGCGTGCAGGTAACCATTGTTCTGCTCTGCTTTCCTTCTACATTTTGTTTGCTATTGCCATTTTTTTTCAAGTCTTATTCCCTCAGCTGTAGGCATGCTTGGCAGGCGCCCAGGTGATGAAGTTGCATCACAAGGCAATGAAGAGGGAGGTGAGGAACGCTCAACGCTATGAGCGCGAAATGAAAGACCTCAAGTTGAAGCTGTTGGCGGCTGAGTCCTGTAACCAAGCTTTTTAGGTCGATCAATCTAGCTTCCCAGACCGATGCCAGCCTAAGGAGGGAGGGCGAGTTGAAGAAGGAGACCGCCCTTGAGATAAAGAAGACCAATCAGGCCAGCATGGACAAGGACATCGAGGCCCAGGACGAGGTGTACGCCCTAGCAATCGGGCACGTCAAGTACTACCACCCCGAGTTGGATCTGGATCAATTCCACTATGACATGAAGCTGCTTGACCACCCGCCGACTCCCAGAGGTGGTGGTGATGAAGATGTTTTGAGGGCCGACCCTGGTGCCGAGACGGTCGTTGACAACGAGGTTCGCCCACCTTCCGAACAGTAGCTTCTGTATTTGCCCCCTTCCTTTTTTTTGCATTTTGTAACTCCCGAATGCGGACTGGCCATCGCACGTTTGTATAAATGTTTTTAGTAATGAATTTTTTTTTTCTTTTTGGCCGAACCTTTTGACTTGGATTTCTTAGGCGTAGTCAGTGTAATGCCCCGATTTTTCATTTAATGAAAATTATTTTATTTTGTACGTAGTGTGCACGTGCAATATTTTTGATAAATATTTTTATCATGATGAGTATAGATATTTAAATATGTTCTTTTAATTATTTTATACAAAGCCTTTTTTCAATTAGACAAAAAGCCTTTTCTTCTTAAAGCCCAAAATTTAATTCATTTATTTTCTTTTATAATTATTATTTTGGCCCATAAACTAAAGCCCATGAGCTATTTTATACAACTTGTAATGTAGGATACAATTTAAAGATTTTTTTTTATGTAAAATATATTGTACAAATTTTTAAATGGAGACCAAGTTGCATGCACGTGCACTACACGTACAAGTGCACAAGCACACTTGTGAGGCCGGTTGTGATTTAGGAGGGAAAATCAAATTTTGAGTGGAGTCATGGTGGTGGTGGTTACTTGATCATGGGTAGTTAGTGTAACTCCTCCTTAAATCTTAGCCATTTGTCCCTAACTCCTACATCAATCTTAGCCATCCATTCTCCTATTTTTTTTGTATAAATACCCCCCCTTTTGGCTAGTATTCTTGTGCTAATTAATTCATCCAAACCTATAGTTTAAAATACATTATCTAGTAGTTAGTAAGTGAGTAAAAGATTGAGGGATTGTGTGGGGATTGTGCTTGCATCAACAAGGGGAGAGGCCGGCTACCATCAAGGAGCTCTCGGTTTGGTGTGCGTGGAGGCTCGTGTGCGCATCGACGAGGAGGAGGATCGTTCGTTTGCAAGGACATTCGTTTGCAAGGACATTCGTTTAGGAGGTTGCTACTAGTATTTCTCTCCAACTAAGGTGGGTAAATTTTCCATATTTCTAATTAGGAATGCATGCTAGATTTGAATGGAAAGAATGAAGCATGAAAACTATTAATAACAGCACACATTTAATTGGAAACATGATCTATTGATTTGTTGAAATGTTGATATGAAATTGTATGTGGTTCCATTAGTAAAGTCTAAATTTTGTGTGAATTGAATATGGCCATGGATTGCTTGCGGAAAATCTCATTATCTACATCAAGAATTATACACAAAAATTAGTAGATTAACAATGCTACTTTATGTGTTTAAATGAATCTTTGTGTTTTATTGAAATGAATGAATTAAAATATAGATTTGTATGCTTGGTAAATGATTAAAAACATGAAATTAATATGAAGTTTGCTAATAAAGAGATTAGTGATATTAATTGTTAAGAAATGTTAAAAAAAAAAGTGGTAGTGATAATTTAGAATTCGAATTAATTGTATGAAAAATATGTTTTAATTGTTGAAAAAATTATTTTCTATATACTGGAATATAATTTATGATGATGTTAGTCAATCTGGAAATTTACAGTAAAATTTTATTAAAGCAAAGTGAAATGAGGACTAGTTGAACATCGAAATATTTTAATAACAGAGAGAATTGATTTAAGTGAACTTAGAGTTGCACCATTGACAACCCGAGCGCATGGCTCAAATGGTTGGGATGACTCTACTCGCTACAGTAGGTTCGGATCTCAGGTTGCTGGTTCGAATCCTCTGGTCACCATACTTTTGTTTCATTTTTAAAAAAATAAAGAACAGCGGCCGAGAGCATTAGATGCTCTCAGCCACTCTTTCCAACGCGTGCAGCGTTCGGCCTAGTAGTCTGTGTCTTGGGCGGTTTTCCCTGTGGTCGTGGGTTCGAATACTGGGTTTGGCCAGAATTTAAATTGGGGAAAAAATATTTTTTTGGGATTTTTTAATGATCAAAAAAATATGGAAAAAATATGATAATTATCCTAAAATTATGTGGGACTTGTGAAAAATAGTTTGAGAATTATTTGCATGAAGTGGAGTATGTTAGAGAATAAAAGTAGAATTTAGAACTATAAGTTCTATACTTGCATTTTCATAAAAGTTGTACTTTGCAAAAACACCTGAAATGGAATATTAGAAAAGAAAGACAAATAAGAAGAAATTATATGAAGTGATGTGAGTTATTCTCAATGGAGAATAGTGCGGCAAATTATGAAGTGTAAATGTCCATCTTTGATTGAATAATTAGTTGTAACACCCCGCAAAATTAGAATTACAATTTAGCCCTCGTGTATTACGCACGTATATTTTGTAACGTCTTTTTACCGAATATTTTGATCACCGACTATTTATACAGTTTCCGTATTGATTTTTCTCAATTTTGAGTCAACTAAAATATAATATTTCAATCCCTGGGATTTACGTGCTTTTCACGTGTTTTGATGCACGTGTTTCCACCACTACGTACAATATTTTCTATAGGTTTAAATTATTTATTTTTATGTATTTAAATATATTTTATAAAACGGAAATTTATTTTTTCCCTATTTTGATTAAAATGCATTTTTCGATTTTCCGCACGTATAATGCACGTGTTCTCTACGTACGTAGCAATTACGTCATAAAATTAATAAATATATTTTCTTATGTTAAATTTCATTATATTTAAATATTTTTCCGTTGATAAAATCAAATTTTACATTTTCATGTTTTACGTGCGGCGCACGTGTTTTCGGTAAACGTACTTAAGCACATTTGTTTTCAAAGTAAATTTCAAAATGTGTGTAATACCCGTAGTTTTCAAAGACTATATATATATATATATATATATATATATATATATATATATATATATATATATATATATATATATATATATATAGTAAAAATATATGTTGAAAAAGAATATATAGGCTGAGTATGATGCATGCATGTTTGTTTGTAAATACATTGGGAAAATGTGAAATGAATAATTGAAGTGTGAATGAAGGTGGGGGCCCCGCGTGGGGAGAGAAACAGCATGTGTGCATGCTATTGTTTCTCCTGGGTGTTAACGTCATGGTTGATGACGTGGCAGTCATCATTGGGGGCCTGTTTGGAGTAGTGGGGGGTTTTGGAAGAGAAAAAGTTGGAAGTTTGGTTATTGGACAGGTGGAAAGATGAGGGGTTGTAGGTTTTAGGAGTTAGGAAGATGTAGGGTTGGAAAATTAAAAAGAAAATTTATTAGGTGTGTAATTTTGTAATTTGAACCCTCTACATATCCTATAAATAGCACCATACCCCTTTTCATTTCACACATAAAAAAAAAATAGAATCAAAGGAATAGAAAGATAAGAGTAAGAAAGAAAAAGAAAGAGAGAAGAGAGTTTTGTGCTTGGAAGCCATTGCTAGGGAAAGGGAGCTTTGCTAGGAGGAGGAGCCATTGCTAGGAGTTTGTCTTGGAGCTAGAAGAAGTGTCCCATCCTTCCCTTCAATTGTTCAAGCTTCAATAAGGTGGGTGATCCTATACTTTCTAATTTAGAATAATGTATGCTAAGTAATAAATAATGAGTAGTATGGAATTTCTTATATGATCTATGCTATGGTATGAGATGAGAATGATAAGTAGTTTATGTATGATTAATAAATTAAGTCATGTTAGGGGTTACTGAGAAAAAGAATTGATTGATTATTTGTCATACATTAGCATGCTATTATGATTAATGAGTAGTATAAATTTGATGTGATAATTAGAAGATAAAATTCATGTTTTTTTATGTATGTCAACTTGTAGAAGTGCTATTATTAATTAAGAAACAAAGTATTGTCATGTAGTTTGGAAATGTAAAATAAAAAGAAATTGTCATTTGTATGTTAACTAGTAATTGTTAAAATAATTGAAGAGATTTCCCTTGTGTTTAAAGAAGAAATTTGTATAGAAAAAGGGTACACATAACTTATTGTTACTTGTTGTAAAATAATACAAATTTTCTAGTTGATTAAAATGATGAACTACATTCTTGTAATAAAAGAGAAGAAAGAGAGATTTAAAATTTAGATATTATTAAATATAAGTTTTAAACACATGAATTTCTGTAATAAATAAATTTCAGTCTAAATAAACTATTTGGAGATTAGTGGAGAAGATTGATCAAATGAAAAATCTAGTTTTATGAAAAACAATAAAATAACACAAGGTCGGAATAAAACCAACCGTGATGCTTGTATGTCGTTGGGCGCAGTTGGCACAGTGGCCTGACGCTGCGCTGGCTTTCTTGTTGTCTCGGGTTCGAAACTTGATAAGCGCAAAACTTTTTTTTTGATTTGTTCTAATGTATCCAGAGCCCAACGTTGAGTATAAGAGGAGTTTGAGTTAGGAAATCGACACAGAGTCCATTCGGACTCTTGGCTTTCGGTCTGTGGTTTGGGTCTTGGCTGATGGGTCACGGGATCAAATCCCAACAGCCCCTTTTCTTTTTCTTATTTTTTTTTTGTATTTTCCAAATGATTTTAAGGATACAAATGCAATTAAATATTTGGAAAATAATCTATGGTACATAAATGTGATGGAAAAATCTACAAATAAGTTTAAAGGTCTACATGTATATATTTGAAATAATAAAAGTAACTTTGAGATTGATTGATATTTGTCTTCAAAAACTAAATTGTTGAAGAACATGATTTGCAACATTAGAAAAAAACTAAAATGTAGATTTGTAAATTAATTGTCTTTGATGGGATTATTCATTTGTGTTGCATACTTGATTATTTAAATTGCAAATGAGATTGCAAGTGATAAAATCATGTTTGTGATAAAATTCTGTTGAATGAAATGGTTTCATGAAAAAGAATTATTATTATGAATAGTGTTAAAATGAGACATAGAATAAATTATGGATAAGTTAGAGACATGAATATAATAAGTTAAGACATGATTATTAAAGGGTATGTGTACCCATGTTTCTTGCACATGAAAGGTTTATGATTTAGAATTAGTAAGACCTCGGTTACCGGTAGTTTTGAAAGAAAGATTTTGAGACTTGATTTTGAGACAATGCCGTCGGGCGATCTCGTATTTTGTGAATAAATCCGGTATGAGGTAAAACTGATTCTAGGGTGATAACATATTTATGTCTTGAACTAAAAATAATTAGGCACTTAGGTGAAGATGTAATAGACTTGTGCAAATGTAAATGGGTGCTTCTATATAGTCGGCGGTGGATCTCCGTGGCTATAGACCCAGTTGGTGGACTGTGGTTGCTCCGTAGGAGATGGACTGTATTTTATCCAAGACTTAGGGTAGTCGGCGGATGTTTACCATACTCCAATGTATATGTGTATACCGGGGCTAGAGGGACATTTACGGGATTATTCTCACGATATAATAGCCAGGGAGGCTGGGATCTGTTATTATAGCCAGGGAGGCTGAGATCCGGATCTGTGAAATAACTCTAAAACTTGTTTTATTACTGGGTAGTCTCATGGCGAGGGATCGAACCCTTCAATGTGGAGTACGTAGGCGCTTGCCCTCGGACCTATGTAGTATGGGATGCATAGAATCTGAACAAGTGTGCATTAGTGTCATCCTAGTGTAGAATGGTATGCATTAGGCATTAAGACATGACATACACTTATGTTTAGAATAATCATTTTTGACACTTTACTTGTTCATTCAATCTTTTTGTGATTGTTAAAGTATGAGATCGTTATACTATTCCCGGCATAGAGAGGATAGCCGTGTATAACATTTCGTCAGTTGTAAATAACTGACGTGCCCACAGATTGACATGCAGGTAATGAACTATTCATGGAGTTATAAAGTGGATATGCTGTTGCTGTTTAGAAGTTAAAGATGTTGCAAATGATGTTAAAGTTATACAAGTTGTATTTCATTGTTGTAATCTTTTAGTCTTCCGCTGTGTAAAAAACCAAGTGTAAAGAAACTCTGATGTATTGTGAATGAAAGGTTTTAAATTCCTTGTAAAATTGTACGAAGTGAAGTAAAGATTCTGTGAAATCTCGAATTTATCTTTATTTGAAATTCGGGGTGTTACATTAGTGATGTGGGTTTTAATGTGAAAACAATATTCTATGAGTTACATGATGAATAGTAGAATTTAATGTATAATTATGGACTATTGAACAATTTAGAAATCATGATTGGAAAAGAGAAATACTTTTGAGTATGATAACTCAACATGTGAACTTATGAGTTGGAAACGCTTAACTTTAGAAATTGTGAATTAGAATTGAAACAAAAGAGTAGTTAAGTCTCCCCGGCATTTGGAAAGAAATGAAATGAAATTTGAAATGAAAAACCAAGGTTGGTCATGTTTGAATGAATGAATAAGTCCGGTTTAGTGGAGAGGCTAACTCTAGTACTTTGATTTTGTTCATGATTCTATTTCATTAGAACTAAGAATTAGTTACATAGTGAAGATGTGATGAAGTAAGAGAAAAATATTGAGTATGAGGGCCATTGGATTAGCGGCGAGAGCGTATCCCAGGATGTCCCATGATGAGTCATGATAGGGCGTGGATACTGCTCCAGAGTACCGTCCCGGTGGCGATGCTCGTGGGATGTTTGAAGACTATGGGTGGTGTCATGTCTATGGTAGGAGCTGAATTTCCACAGGATTCCTGCATGATGAGTCATGTGTCAGTGCGTTGGGATTCCCTCCAGGGCGCCTAGACATGAGTTCGTATGTCAGAAAACATCTAGGATACTTACCGTAGTTACAGTAGTAGATTAAGACATGACGAGGGATTGAACCCTACAAAGATGAAGAACGATTAAGGGCTTGCCCTCGGACCTATGTAGTATGGGATGCATAGAATCCGAACAAGTGCGCATTAGTGTCATGTAACGTAAATAATTGCATTAAGGACTAAGTGCACAATTACAACACGACATCAATAGGATATTCCCTTTAGTTTGATATGTGACAAGTTTGTGTTTGTTAAATATGGAAAATGAGTTATACTATTTCCGGCATAGAGAGGATGGCTGTGTATAATGTTCGTCGGTTGAATAAACTGACGTACCCACAGTTTTATATGCAGGGTAATGACATGATAAAGATTAAAGATTATTCAATGTTGTTGTACATTTATTTAATTGTTGTAAATTTACTTCCGCTGTGCAATGTAAAGAGTAAAGTTTTATGTAAATTCTGATGTAAAGTGAAAAGTTCAAATTTCCTTGTAAAATTTTACTAAATGAAGTGGAAAGATCCTGTAGAACTCTTGAATTCAGTTGTCTTTGAGATTCGGGGCGTTACAGAGTGGTATCAGAGCCACGTTTCACACTTGTACAAGTTTATAAGGAACGACACCCTAGAAGTGGACATTAGAGTGTGTGTTTGAGTCTAGAGATTTAATTGTAAGTGACTTACATTTGTGTCGCTCTATGACTTATGCTTCTTCCTCTCTATTTCTAAGATGGCTGACCACTTCGACCCTGCTGGAGACGACGACTGGCATATCATTGAGGAAGAGTACCATCCTGGACAAGCAGATTTCGAGGAAGAGTACTACCCAGGGCAAGCAGATTCTGACGGAGAAGAATGGCCTGAATCCCGAGAGATTACCCCACCTCCGGATTCATCTGATGACTCTTCTGATGAAGAAGAAGAACCAGTTCCAAATAGTCTTGTGACTTCTCTTCAGAGGCAGGTAGAAACACTGCAAGAGAGAGTCAGATTATTGGAGGCTCAGTTGGCAAAGCGAAAGGACGACTTTGCAGTTCTCAGTCATCGTGTATGGGAACTCGAGAAGAGGAAGAATCTGACCGATGTGCTGAAGGAGGAAGTTGATGAACTACGGGGAGAACTTCGAGAAGCGAAGAGGAACCGTAGGAGTTAGATTGTTGTAGCTTCTACTGTTTTCATTCTGATGTCAAGAAATGTTTTCAATTAGAATGTATAAAGTTTGAAATTCAATGAAATGGAAATATTGACTTGAAGGTTCATGTTTAAAACTTTGAATTTAATGGATCTTTTGCATCAGAATTTGAATGAAATGAAAGCTGTCGTGTTGTTCGATACTGGATCCTCTCATACTTTTGTGTCTCCTAAATTTACTATAGTGTTGGGAGTTGAACCGAAGATTTTTCCAGACAAGATCTTAGCAGTAGCTACTCCATCAGGGGAAACTTTAACCACTGATCGGTATTACGCTGATTGCGAGATTGTGATTGGAGATCGAATCTTTGGGATTAATCTGATCGAGCTGACTATCTTGGGAGTCGATGTTATCATTGGCATTGATTGGATGTCGGTGTACAGTGCAAGCATCAAGTGTAAGACCAAGACGGTAACAGTGAAGGCTCCAGGAGGACCTGAAGTCACTTTCCAAGGGAAGAAGAAGTATTTTAGGCTGGTGGCAGCTATCCACAAGGAAGAAATTCCTGTGGAAGTGCAAGGGATTCCTGTGGTTCGGGACTATCCGACTGTATTCTTGGATGATTTCCCTGGGTTACCCCCGCATCGTGATGTAGAGTTCAGTATCACTGTTCAACCGGGAAGTGCACCCATTTCTAAGGCACCGTATAGGATGGCTCCAGTGGAACAGGATGAGGTGAAACGGCAGATTGAGGAACTGTTAGAGAAAGGCTTTATTCAACCTAGTGCGTCACCTTGGGGAGCACCAGTGCTTTTGGTAAAGAAGAAGGATGGATCGATGAGAATGTGTATCGATTACCGGGAGCTGAATAAAGTCACTGTTCAGAATAAGTATCCTATTCCCCGAATTGATGACTTATTCGATCGTCTACAAGGAGCAGCTGTTTTCTCCAAAATAGATCTTTGATCAGGATATCACTAAGTTCGAGTGAAAGCTGAAGATGTGCACAAAACTGCATTTAGAACTCGACATGGGCATTACGAATTCTTAGTTATGCCATTTGGAGTGACGAATGCACCTGTAATCTTCATGGATTTGATGAACAGAGTTCTGAGGCCGTTCATTGATTCTTTCGTCGTGGTGTTTATCGACGATATCCTCGTGTACTCCAAGTCAGAAGAGGAGCACACCAAGCATCTGGCAGCAGTTTTGAAGAAGCTGGAAGAGTAGAAGTTGTATGCCAAGCTATCCAAGTGTGATTTCTGGAAATCTGAAGTGGCATTCCTAGGTCACATCCTTTCTAAGGAGGGAGTGACAACTGATCCTCAGAAGATAGAGGCAGTGAGAGATTGGGCTAGGCCTACTACAGTGAAGGAAGTTAGAAGTTTTCTTGGAATGACTGGATACTACCGGAGATTCATTCAAGGTTATGCTTAGATAGCCGTGCCGCTTACTGGTCTGACCAAGAAGAATGTGAACTTCAAGTAGACTGAGCAATGTGAGGCGAGCTTTCAGGAGCTGAAAGAGAAGCTGACTACTGCACCTATTTTGGCTTTGCCTAGAGCAGGTGTTAAGTACGATGTTTATAGCGATGCTTCACATCGTGGGCTTAGTTGTGTCTTAATGCAAGAAGGAAGAGTAATCGCTTATGGATCTAGGCAACTACGACCGCATGAGAAGAATTATCCGACTCATGATCTGGAGTTAGCTACGATTATCTTTGCCCTGAAGCAATGGAGGCACTACGTGTACGGTGAGAAATTGAACATGTATACAGACCACAAGAGTTTGAAGTACATATATCAGCAGAAAGATCTGAATTTGAGGCAGCGAAGATGGTTGGAAGCCCTTGAGGACATGCGACCTGAGATCAAGTATCATCATGGGAAAGCTAATGTTGTTGCTGATGCACTTAGTCGCAAGAGCAGTTTATCCAGTTTGATTACAGCTCAGAGGCATCTGATTGAGGAATTGGACTGAGCCGGTATTGAAGCTGTCTTGCAAGGTTTGGGAGCATCTTTAGCTCAGTTGAGGCTTCAGCCTACACTGAATGCAAGGATCATTGCAAGTCAAGAGGTTGATGCTGATATCTTGGAGATGAAGGAGCAAGTTGGTGCTGGCAGGTTGCCCGAATTTCAAATCAGGGATGGAGTGCTGTGGTTTGGAGAGAGGCTATGTGTTCCGAATCAGGCAGACCTGAAAGAGAGTATTCTTCAGGAAGCGCATGCTACTCTTTTGTCGGTACATCCTGGGAGTACTAAGATGTACAAAGACATCAAACAGCATTTCTGGTGGTTAGGTTTAAAGCGGAATGTGGTTGAATTTGTGACGAAGTGTGAGGTTTGTCAGCAAGTCAAAGCCGAAAATCAGAGACCCGGAGATCTATTACAGCCATTACCTATTCCGGAGTGGAAGTGGGATAACATTAGTATGGATTTCATTACGGGATTGCCCAAGAGTCCTAAAGGCAATGATGCGATTTGGGTTATAGTCGATCGACTAACCAAGTCCGCTCACTTTTTGGCGATGAAACTCACTGCTTCGATGGACAAGTTAGCTGAGTTGTATGTTGGCGAGATCGTCCGGCTTCATGGTGTTCCGTCAACTATTGTGTCTGATCGGAATGCGCGGTTTACTTCGCATTTCTGGAGGAGTCTTCAGACAGCTTTGGGTACCAAGACAGATTTCAGCACTGCTTTTCATCCGCAAACCGATGGGCAGACCGAGAGAGTCAACCGTATTCTTGAGGATATGCTTCGGTGTTGTATATTAGACTTTAGAGGCAGTTGGGAAAGGCATTTACCCTTGGTAGAATTTGCCTACAACAACAGTTTTTAGACCAGTATTGGGATGGCACCGTACGAAGCTTTGTATGGCAGGAAGTGCAGAACACCTGTTTGTTGGTTTGAAGTTGGGGAGTGTCAATTGTTTGGGCCTGAGCTTGTGCAGCAAACCTCTGAGAAGATTGATCTGATCAGGAAAAGGTTGGTAGAAGCTCAGAGCAGGCAGAAAAGCTATGCAGACAACCGAAAAAGGGACCTTGAGTTTGAGGTAGGTGACTTCGTCTTTCTAAAAGTATCGCCCAGTAAAGGTGTGGTTCGATTTGGCAAAGGCGGGAAATTAGTCCCGAGGTTTATAGGCCCGTACAAGATATTGAAAAGGATCGGAAAAACTGCTTACCGACTTGAGTTTCCGGAAGAGTTATCTCAGGTGCACAATATCTTTCATGTGTCTATGCTGAGAGGTTATATTCCAGATCCGAGTCATCATTTGCCTGAAGTGCCGGAAGGTTTGCAATTGGATCTGAATTACATCGATTCTCCTGTCGAGATTGTTGATCGTCGAGAGAAAGTCTTGAGGAATAAGACGATACCGATGGTCAAGGTAGTCTGGAGAAACCATTTGGTTGAAAAGGCTACTTGGGAGTCTGAGGAGAGGATGTTAAAGGATTATCCTGAGCTTTTTACTTGATTTGTATGATGTATTTTTTCTTGTGCTTGTTGTAAGTGTTGTTTCTCGCTCTTGACTGTAGTTCCGGGGACGGAACTATTCTAAGGAGGGAGTGTTGTAATGCCCCAATTTTTTATTTAATGAAAATTATTTTATTTTGCACGTAGTATGCACGTGCAATATTTTTGGTAAATATTTTCATCATGATGAGTATAGATATTTAAATATGTGCTTTTAATTATTTTATACAAAGCTTTCTTTCAATTAGACAAAAAGCCTTTTCTTCTTAAAGCCCAAAATTTAATTCATTTATTTTCTTTTATAATTATTATTTTGGCCCATAAACTAAAGCCCATGAGCTATTTTATACAACTTGTAATGTAGGATACAATTTAAAGATTTTTTTTATGTAAAATATATTGTACAAATTTTTAAATGGAGACCAAGTTGCATGCACGTGCACTACACGTACACGTGCACAAGCACACTTGTGAGGCCGGTTGTGATTTAGGAGGGAAAATCAAATTTTGAGTGGAGTCATGGTGGTGGTAGTTACTTGATCATGGGTAGTTAGTGTAACTCCTCCTTAAATCTTAGCCATTTATCTCTAACTCCTTCAATCTTAGCCATCCATTCTCCTATTTTTTTTGTATAAATACCCCCTCCTTTTGGCTAGTATTCTTGTGCTAATTAATTCCTCCAAACCTATAGTTTAAAATACATTATCTAGTAGTTAGTAAATGAGTAAAAGATTGAGGGATTGTGTGGGGATTGTGCTTGCATCAACAAGGGGAGAGGTCGGCTACCATCAAGGAGCTCTCGGTTTGGTGTGCGTGGAGGCTCGTGTGCGCATCGACGAGGAGGAGGATCGTTCGTTTGCAAGGACATTCGTTTAGGAGGTTGCTAGTTGTATTTCTCTCCAACTAAGGTGGGTAAATTTTTCATATTTCTAATTAGGAATGCATGCTAGATTTGAATGGAAAGAATGAAGCATGAAAACTATTAATAAGAGCACACATTTAATTGGAAACATGATCTATTGATTTGTTGAAATGTTGATATGAAATTGTATGTGGTTCCATTAGTAAAGTCTAAATTTTGTGTGAATTGAATATGGCCATGGATTGCTTGCGGAAAATCTCATTATCTACATCAAGAATTATACACAAAAATTAGTAGATTAACAATGCTACTTTATGTGTTTAAATGAATCTTTGTGTTTTATTGAAATGAATGAATTAAAATATAGATTTGTATGCTTGGTAAATGATTAAAAACATGAAATTAATATGAAGTTTGCTAATAAAGAGATTAGTGATATTAATTGTTAAGAAATGTCAAAAACAAAAAATGTGGTAGTGGTAATTTAGAATTCGAATTAATTGTATGAAAAATATGTATTAATTGTTGAAAAATATATTTTCTATATACTGGAATATAATTTATGATGATGTTAGTCAATCTGAAAATTTACAGTAAAATTTTATAAAAGCAAAGTAAAATGAGAACTAGTTGAACATCGAAATGTTTTAATAACAGAGAGAATTGATTTAAGTGAACTTAGAGTTGCACCATTGACAACCCGAGCGCATGGCTCAAATGGTTGGGATGACTCTACTCGCTACAGTAGGTTCGGATCTCAGGTTGCTGGTTCGAATCCTCTGGTCACCATACTTTTGTTTCATTTTTTAAACAATAAAGAACAGCGGCCGAGAACATTAGATGCTCTCAGCCACTCTTTCCAACGCGTGCAGCGTTCGGCCTAGTGGTCTGTGCCTTGGGCGGTTTTCCCTGTGGTCGTGGGTTCAAATACTGGGTTTGGCCAGTATTTAAATTGGGGAAAAAATATTTTTTTGGGATTTTTTATTGATCAAAAAAATATGAAAAAAAATATGATAATTATCCTAAAATTATGTGGGACTTGTGAAAAATAGTTTGAGAATTATTTGCATGAAGTGGAGTATGTTAGAGAATAAAAGTATAATTTAGAACTATAAGTTCTATACTTGCATTTTCATAAAAGTTGTACTTTGCAAAAACACCTAAAATGGAATATTAGAAAAGAAAGACGAATAAGAAGAAATTATGTGAAGTGATGTGAGTTATTCTCAATGGAGAATAGTGCGACAAATTATGAAGTGTAAATGTCCATCTTTGATTGAATAATTAGTGATGTGGATTTTAATGTGAAAACAATATTCTATGAGTTACATGATGAATAGTTGAATTTAATGTATAATTATGGACTATTGAACAATTTAGAAATTATGATTGGAAAAGAGAAATACTTTTGAGTATGATAACTCAACATGTGAACTTATGAGTTGGAAACGCTTAACTTTAGAAATTGTGAATTAGAATTGAAACAAAAGAGTAGTTAAGTCTCCCCGGCATTTGGAAAGAAATGAAATGAAATTTGAAATGAAAAACCAAGGTTGGTCATGTTTGAATGAATGAATAAGTCCGGTTTAGTGGAGAGGCTAACTCTAGTACTTTGATTTTGTTCATGATTCTATTTCATTAGAACTAAGGATTAGTTACATAGTGAAGATGTGATGAAGTAAGAGAAAAATATTGAGTATGAGGGCCATTGGATTAGCGGCGAGAGCGTATCCCAGGATGTCCCATGATGAGTCATGATAGGGCGTGGATACTGCTCCAGAGTACCGTCCCGGTGGCGATGCTCGTGGGATGTTTGAAGACTACGGGTGGTGTCATGTCTATGGTAGGAGCTGAATTTCCACAGGATTCCTGCATGATGAGTCATGTGTCAGTGCGTTGGGATTCCCTCCAGGGCGCCTAGACATGAGTTCGTATGTCAGAAAACATCTAGGATACTTACCGTAGTTACAGTAGTAGATTAAGACATGACGAGGGATTGAACCCTACAAAGATGAAGAACGATTAAGGGCTTGCCCTCGGACCTATGTAGTATGGGATGCATAGAATCCGAACAAGTGCGCATTAGTGTCATGTAACGTAAATAATTGCATTAAGGACTAAGTGCACAATTACAACACGACATCAATAGGATATTCCCTTTAGTTTGATATGTGACAAGTTTGTGTTTGTTAAATATGGAAAATGAGTTATACTATTTCCGGCATAGAGAGGATGGCCGTGTATAATGTTTATCAGTTGAATAAATTGACGTACCCACAGTTTTATATGCAGAGTAATGACATGATAAAGATTAAAGAGGAACAGATGCTTAAAGATTATTCAATGTTGTTGTACATTTATTTAATTGTTGTAAATTTACTTCCGGTGTGCAATGTAAAGAGTAAAATTTTATGTAAATTCTGATGTAAAGTGAAAAGTTTAAATTTCCTTGTAAAATTGTACTAAATGAAGTGGAAAGATCCTGTAGAACTCTCGAATTCAGTTGTATTTGGGATTCGGGGCGTTACAGTCAGTCTTGTAAGATTTCGTGAAATTAGACAAGTATATAGGGTTCGAAATGATGTTTCTTTTGTCGTTGCCAGATGGATGCGCCCTCGGGGTAGGCCCTGGTCATGCTGAAATGGCTCGGCTTAGTGGTAAGGTCACGACATTAGAGTCTGCACTGACCCTGTACCATAAAGAGACCCGCAACCGAGATGCTGCGGTCCAATATTTTATGGATAAGTCGAAGGGACTTTGCTTGGAGTTGGCACGCTTGAAGAAGTTGATAACCGATCGAGACTTGGGGAGCGCAGAAGCTGCGTTTTCATCGTCCGGTACATCCGTTTGGCGACCATCGTCCGAATCTTTCCTTCATGAGGTCATCGTGGAGAAAGAGATAGAGATACAACGATACAAGATAATGCTCGGGATGTCAGGATCCCGATCCGCTTCTTTCGGTGGTGCCTACCCTTCGATCAAAGTCTCGTTACCGACCCTATGGATGGGACTCGCTAGGCCCGGTGATGCCAGAGTTCTGTTGCGGGTGTGTCCACCTTTAGTGACCCCAGGAGATCCCGTAGAGGAGCAAAATCGTTCTGCCGACCTTGAACTGGTCTATACCCACCCTGCGGCCCTAGAGTATGAGCTTTATTTTGATTGTGAGTGATGTAACAGTCTCACCGATTGTATTGATACAATTTTTTTGGTTTAAATAATAATAAGAAAACACGATTATATTGGCCTTTTCGGAGTTCTTTTGTCATGTGCATACGTTCGAAACCCGAGCTGAGGGGCGAGGAGTTGAGAGAATGGGAACTCCCTCATAGGTAGTCGGAGTCCAAGGTAGGATTTCGAAGTTCGAGCCAAGGGGTGAGGACGAGAGATTGAGAAATCTCTCCTAGATTTTCGAAGTCCAAGCTGATGGGCTAGGACTTGAGAGATCGAGAAATCTCGCGAAACCCATGTGAGACCGAGGGATCTGGTGGTCAGCTCGAGGATCAAGTCGAGCATCGAGCCCTAAGTGCTTTGTGAGAAAGCCAGGTGCTTATTAGAGATGCATGTCGAGCATCGGCCGATTAAGAATGACTGGTAATGGGGGACATTTTGTCTTCCAATGGCATAAATGCGCCTGACAGACGTTTTGACTTCTAATGCCATAAACACGCCTCACCTTGGGCTATATAACCCCTCCCCTAACCATTTTTTGTTCCTCACTTTATTGAGAGTTCTTGCAATTGGTGAGTCTCTTATCACCCGCTGACAGTTAGGGATAGCGGCGATGAAGGCTGCTCTACCCCTGGCTGTCAGGGGGTGGAAGGGGGACTAACTCCTCAGAGCATGGGGCTTGAGGTACTCGCTGAAGGCGAGTGCCGAAAATAAAAATTTTAACCGAGGAATCGTATGACTGGTGGCTCTCCTACCACCCTCTGGCAGTTAGGGGTAGCGGCGATGAAGGCTGATCTACCCCTGGTTATGAGGGGGTGAAGGGGGACCAACTCGGAGCATGGAGCTTAGAGGTCCTTGCTGGAGGCGAGGGCTGCAAATCAAATTAAAACTTGGGTAAGTAGTGAGTCGACGCCGAGCTGGAGGTCTTGAGCGAAGGCTGGTAGTTGGCTCAAGGTAAGGGGCAAGGGGCGAGGACGTGAAGGATTGAAAGATCTCTCGTAGGTAGTCGAAGTCCATGCCGAGAGGCGAGGACGTGAGAGATTGAGAAATCTCTCGTAGTTGGTCGAAGTTCAAGTCGAGGGGTGAGGATGTAAGAGATTGAAAATCTCTCATAGGTGGTCGAAGTCCATGCCGAGGGGCGAGGACGTGAGGGATTGTGGAATCCCTTGTAGGTGGTTGAAGTCCAAGCCGAGGGGCGAGGATGTGAGGGATTAAAAAATCCCTCGTAGGTGGTCGAAGTCCAAGCCGAGAGGCGAGGATGTGAGAGATTGAGAAATCTCTCGTAGGTGGTCGAAGTCCACGCCGAGAGGCGAGGACGTGAGAGATTGAGAAATCTCTTGTAGTTCGTCGAAGTCCAAGCCGAGGGGCAAGGACGTGAGAGATTGAAAAATCTCTTGTAGATGGTTGAAGTCCAAGCCGAGGGGTGAGGACGTGAGGGATTGAGGAATCCCTCGTACGTGGTCGAAGTCCACGCTGAGAGGCGAGAACGTGAGAGATTGAGAAATCTCTCGTAGTTGGTCGAAGTCCAAGCCGAGGGGCGGGAACATGAGAGATTGAAAAATCTCTCGTAGGTGGTCGAAGTCCAAGCTGAGGAGCGAGGACATTAGAGATTGAGCTATCTCTCGTAGGTGGTCGAAGTCCAAGCCAAGGGACGAGAATGTGAGAGATTGAGGAATCCCTCGTAGGTGGTCGAAGTCCATGCTGAGGGCGAGGACGTGAGAGCTTATGAAATCTCTCGTAGGTGGTCGAAGTCCACGCCAAGAGGCGAGGACGTGAGAGATTGAGAAATATCTTGTAGTTGGTCGAAGTCTAAGTCGAGAGGCGAGGACGTGAGAGATTGAAAAATCTCTCGTTGGTTGTACCACATCGTTTACATGTTTTGAAAACAAATTTATTGATTTTGTACAAGTTTACAATGTGGTACAACATAAAAGAGGCATAGTGCCTATTACAATTTCGGTGGACGTCTCTCCTCGCAGAACTTGATAAGATGCTCCGCATTCCAGGGACGCTTGACTGCCTGGACGTACCACTTGGGAGACCTTATACGGGCCCTCCTAGTTTGGGGCAAGTTTGCATTTTTTCCTGTGGTCGGAAATAGCAAGCTTCTTGAGTATGAGGTCGCCTTCCTTAAGGTCGACAGGACAGACCGTTTTGGTGTAGATCCTCTCAACTCGCTGTTGGTATATGGCTCGTTGGATGGAGGATCTTTTGCAGATTTCGTTAACCAGGTCCAAGTTGGCCATGAGGTCGCTTGAGTTGGATTCCTCATTGAAGCCCATGATCCTAAGCGAGAGGAGCCCGACCTCCAGTGGGATGACAACCTTTGTCTCGTATGTCAGATTGAATGGGAACTCGCCTGTATGAATTCTTTTGGTTGTTCGGTGGGATAATAGGACGCTCGGTAGTTCGTCGACCCACAATCCTTTGGGAGATTGGTCTAATCATTTTTTAAGGCCTTCAAGAATTTGGCTGTTGGCATTTTCAGCTTGGCCGTTCGATTGAGGATGAGCTATTGATGAGAACCACTGTTGGATGCCGAGGTCTTCGCCGAACTTTTAAAAGTTTTTGCTTGCAATTTGAGTCACATTATCGGTGATGAGCATGCGCGGGATACCAAACTGACATATAATGTGCTTCTAGAAGAATTGTTGGGATTGATGCTCGGTGATTGTGGCGAGGGGTTCGGCTTCGGTCCATTTGGTGAAGTAGTTGATGGCCACGATGAGGAAACGTCTTTTGTCTGTGGCCTTTGGAAATGGGCCGACCGTAACACCTGCAAAGTGTCTAGAAATACCGGGAGAAATTTCGATGACAGACCCTCCGGCGATCTAGTTAGTCACTGAAAAAAGGAAAGGAAACTAGGGTTCAGGTGAAAATTTTTAGATTACCTCTTTCAAGGAGGAGGGGGTCCGGTATTTATAGGCAGAGGAAAAGGATATCTGACCCTTATGGATCAAGTTAGACCCGTTTATCTGTGAGTCTAAAGTTACAGAAGACCCGTTAAACTTTTTGACCTAATAATTTGAGATGAGCAAATATCGAGAAGATTCAAGATCCTGATTGGACATCGTTACTTATGCCCTCGTCAACCACAACACTGGGGTGGAACTCAAAAGTATGCATGAATTTAGGGAGTATTGTTGATCAATTGTTGAACTGAGGGGGAACTCAAAAGTCAAGCTCTAATTCTAATATGGTAAAAATCTTCTAGAAATTGTTGACTAATTTTTCTCCATTTGTTTTTCTTACACAAAATACTCTTTATGATTGTTATTATTTTGTTTATTTTTTTGAAAAAAAAGGGCAGCTGAAGCGATCATTCCTTACATGTAAACAGCTGAAGGTATTTCTATAATTTTGGTTCACTGTGATTGTTCCCGGTTGCGTTAGAATTAAGTGAGATTCCCATGCCCAGCTCGTACGTTACTATTTTTACCGTCTTCATCGGTTTGCAGTCATACAAGGCTAGCACTGATTTTTGGGTTGGTTATGTTATTCGACATTTTAACTCGAAGAGAACACCAGTTCCAGTCTTCCTTTGTAGAATACTATTATACTACCTAACATCAATTTGACCTAGTGAACTATTATTCTATTTATTTGTTTGAAACCTCAAGGCTTGCATGTGGTTTTATTTTTATTCTTTAACTCAAAGCTAGATGATGCCACTTTTTTTATTAATAAAAAAATAACGAAACAATAGTTCAAAGGCTTCTGGTTTTAGTCGCAATGGAACGATGACTTACTATATAATGAGCAAAGGGATGTGTCATTCACTTCCTTCCAACACGCAAATTAAATTACGTTTTTTTTCTTCTATCTTTTGAGCAAAAACTGTGGAAAACTTCTTCCTCACATACCAGTTAAAAGTTCTTAACAAAACAAAGCAGTGCATAGCAAATACACAATGGCAAGAGCAAGAAAATCGAAATATGATCTTTCCCCAAACTAAACAAAAGGGTAGAGCAAGCTAAGTAAGTCGGTAACTCCACAGAGGAAGTAATATTGATCACAGTGCGAGCCGCTCTCTAAGGTGTTACGAACTCCTTGTCAGCTGTACATGCCCAAATAATTATATGTTAACCTGAATGACACAAATAGTGTTTGATACAAATGGAAATGAAGTGACAAGATACTAACTTATTTCTTAATAGCGAAGTTCTTCAATATATCTCTGTGGCAGTCATGCACCAAAACCATCCGACAAGTTGCACAAGACTGCCATGATCTCCATGTTTGATCACAACTCCTCAATTGTAGCTGGTCAATGACAGGTCCCTAGAATGATATACAGAAGTAATAGGCGTACCACGCCTTGACAGTTAATAGAAAATCCAGTAGAAGATGCTGCACTAAACCGACTCCAAATCAAAAAGAGCAAAATCACCCAGCCATACCCACTTTCATTTCATCGATCATATCTTCTTTTCTCGGTAATGACTTCTTTTAAGGAAAATATTTTCCAATAACTTCGAGTTTTGTGCAGCATGTGCCTTTGTGTTTTTCAAGTATACGTAGTAGGAGATTGGCCAATGTCATAAAATACGAATATGATTCATTGCATTGATTAGAAGCAAAAAACCAAAAAAGATAAGGGGTTTTAATATGTATACCCCTACGCCCTAACAAATATGATAATATTATATATACCCATCACAAATGTGTATTTCGATACCCCTAACAATTATGGCTTTATTTCATATTTACCCTTATTTTAGATATTGCTAAGTTAACCATGATTTTATCCTTATGAGACAAACAGAAATCAATTTAAAAGATTAAATTAGATAATGAAATGAGAAAAGATTTAACAGTTTCAAGAAAAATGAGGAAGATTATAATATATATCATTAAAGAAAAATTGATGACAAATTTGGAGAAGTAACATGATGAAGAATATGTAGTTCTCAAAGATGCATTGTTAGTTTATCAATTTCTTGAAGAAAAATGAAGAATCTTTTAGAAGAGTTAAAAAGTCTCGGTTGGATTAATAATTGTCTGATGTACAAGATTGAAGAAGATAAAGTTTGAAGAAGATAAAGTTTGAATGGTAGAGAATAGAATATTTTAATCATTTTTCATCAAGTACATTAAAAAAAAAAATGAAAATTCTCTATAGTTTTGAGTTTGTTTAACTAGATGGGTAATTAAGAGAAGTGACATATATTGTTGGGGACAAATATAAAAATTGATATTTGTGGTGGGCATACATGATATTCAAGTATATGTTAGGGACATACTGTTGGAAATATTTTTGGGATATTTTCCTGACCGAATTTCGTTGGACTCCGGTCACCGACGGCCGGTGACGCCGGAAAGTGATTGGATTACGTTCCTCTCGTCGAGTACTATTCCGTAATGTACTCATTTTCCAAAAACGATTTTCGTATGAATGAGAAATGTAGGTCCATAGTTGGGTATTCGAAATGTACTAACTTGAAATTTTGGAATGGATAGTCCCACATCGGAAGATGGAAAAGATTTCTCTAGTATATAAGTTAAAGAAATGGATTAAAGGGCGTAGTCCTGGGGTTACTACTAACATGTAGCGGAGAGAGGACCTAGTTAAAATTATAAACACACGCGCGCACGCCCAGCCTCAGCTCCGACCTCAACTTCAGCTCGGATTGGCTCTGACCTATATTTTTTTTTTGCCCGCCTCTAAATTTTTTCCTAGTTTACTATTGAGGCTTTTCAAATTCTGTAACTGGTACCATTACTCTGTAACAGTAGAGTAATGGCTCATCAGTTACGTTTTTAGTAATGGACCCTTCAGTTACTCCTCTTCTCCTATAAGACCAGTAATTTTTGTCTGCCAGTGGACAGAGTTTTGAAATTCTGAATCTCCTTCTTCTTCTTCCTCCGAGTCAGAGTCTGAGGGTGCAATACAGCTACTGGTTCGCTGAAATAAAGCTAGGGTGTTGCTCTTCAGAAAATGTAATACAGCTATATCCTGGGAGGTAATTCGTCAACCACCGTCATACTACGGGACGAATTTTGCTTTAAGGACAGAGATCTTAATCTCGACTCTTTATTCTGCTAACAATTAAAAATATAATATCACAGGCAGTTAATATCAATCCTCCCTAGGCCAATCCAAGCAGCATCACACAGACATCATATATATAAGGCTCTGGGGGCAAAAATCTTGATATGATGCAACATACAAAATAAAAAGCAATATTTCGTTTGAAAACATAATGGATTTGTAGGAATTTTAGTAAAAATTTCGACACAGTCTTCCCTAAAATATTAGTCCTTTTACAGCAATTCCTTACGGAATTTTGCAAACAATTAAAAATATAGCATCACAGACAGTTAATATGAATCCTCCCCAGGTCAATTTAAGTAGCATCACAGAGACATCATATATATAAGACTCTGGTGGCAAAAATCTTGATGTGATATAACATAAAAAATAAAAACCAAGATTTCGTTTGAAAACGTAATGAATTTGTAAAATTTTTAGTAAAAACCAAGATTTCATGTGGACCTATCAACGCCATTAAATAGTAACCATTTCTCTCTCGAAAAGTTACCTAATTAATCACAACTCATTTGATTTTGCTGCATTCATTTTTTTAAGAAATCGCATTGTTTGTGTCTCTAATAGTGGCATTTCATTTTCTAACGTGATAATTTCCACCATTTACCAAGCTATGACTTATATATTTTTTATTATCATATAACTCGAATCGGTGGTCATGCCAAATATTCCTAGCAGTCGATTTCAAATGTTATATATTTGTCATGTTTAGTTAAATCATCAATCTTTTTTCACTATTCCTTAAAAAAAAGTTAATGCTTAGGATTTTTCTGAAGATTTCGAGGCTTTCACTTTTCTAAGATCACTGCCCTCTTTCTCATAGATATACAACATTTGCGATTGACAAAATCTCGTCAAATGTGCATTTGGCCTAGTAACAATGCTAGACTTTTCTTTTCAAATTGGGCTGAGCGGAAACCAAATAGGCTTTCAATTTTTTCTTTTCAGATTGGGATGGGCTTGCATTATTAAGGTTTACTTGTCAACCCAAATAAATCAACCCAAGTTTAAACTTCTCACTCCCTCTCAATCGATTATTTTTGGGGTTTTTAACATGTATGTGTCAGAACATGAATTTCATACAATAGAAAACTGCTAAGAATGTTTATGAAAAATACAATTACAGAAAATAAAAAAACAAACAAGACAATTCAATTTCGTAAGAAATTATTATAAAAGGGCTAATATTTTAAGGGAGACTCTCTCAAAATTTTTACGAAAATTTCTATTACAGTACTCTTTTTACAGGTCCTGTAGATTCACAGTACTCTTTTTCAATCCCGATCTCCTGACAAATGATTCTGCAAAGATATAAACAAATAAACATCTTAATTTAGCATACATCAATGTCTCAACCAAATACACATCTATATAAATCATTCTTTGCCAAATACACATCTATATAAATCATTCTTCACGAAGACGTGCATATATTTAACTTTTACAAGCCTTTTTATATGCTGCATTGTTCACGGAAACGTGCCCTCCAATAACTCAAATTCAAATCCCCACACTCATTTATTTATTTAATTCTCTCTCTCTCTCTCTCTCTCTCTCTCTCTCTCTCTCTCTCTCTCTCTCTCTCTCTCTCTCTCTCTCTCTATATATATATATATATATATATATATATATATATATATATATATATACCCCAATTTATTATTATCATACTATTCAAACTTGAGCTATATAATTGTTAATTTACTGTTTACAAGACTTTTCATATGCTGTATCGTTTCGAAGACGTGAGCACGTGCCCACATGCAAATCTAGTTATTATACATATTAACACCACATCGTTTTAGCAACTGTCTAAATTCTAATCTTTTGCCTATTCTGCAAAATCATATCATGGTCTTCGTCTAAATCGTAACCTTGCATCATCTATTTATCTTACCTACAACCACACATCCCTCCACCCTAGCATTGGTATAGGGTCGGGTCGGGTCGGATCCTTCACTACCCGGATCCGGACCCGATCCCCTACTGGTCCAAAAATTGGACCCGAACCCGGATCCGTGAGGACCGGGTTCGGTTCCAGGTCCGGGTCCTATTAAAATATTCCTACCCGTTCGGGTAGGTGCGGGAGTGTGAGCGGCGAGTGGAGGCAGCGAGTAGAGGATTTAGAATAGAGGAGAGAAAAAAAATGCATGAGTTTTAAGTTTGGAAGAGGAAAATTTAGAATTGAGTAGGAAGGAGGGGAGGGATGAGGATAGAATATTTATTTTTATATTGATTTTTTGAATTTTTTAACGGGTCCGGGTCCGGGTCCGGATCGGGTCTCTTTTGAGCGGACCCGGACCCGGATCCGGATAGGCCGGATCGGTTCCGATCCAATGCCGGGTCCGGGTCGGGTCCAGATCGATTCCAGATCTCGGATATTTAGACCAGTGCTAGCCCCCCCCCCCCCCCCCCCCCCCCCCCCCCCCCCCCCACACACACACACACACACACACACACACACACACACACACACACACACACACACACAAAAAGAAAGAAAAAAAAATCATTCCAAAATAATAAAAGAACTTGTTCCTCTTCACCAACTCAAAATAAAAAATAAAAATAAAAATAAAAATAAAAATTAAGGTAAATAATGATAAGACCCCTGATTAGATTTCTCAACTTTTTCAACTCAATTATGAACCTTTCAAACGGATCTGAATCCTCTCCAGCACTGAATAGATCCAGTGTCTCATCCAACCACAGATTAAATTAGAGCACGATTCTTTGATGGAAGTTGTGTGGTTGGATCTGGTACTAGACCTCTCTAGCAGAGGTAGTAGAGGTCTGATACTGGAGACGATTCAAATCCCTTTCAAGTAGTAAATAACCCACAAGAACAGTACTTATATATGTGCTATTTTAAGGGGTTATGTAGTAGTGTTTGAAAAGTTTATAATAGAGTTGCAAACATTAAGAAGCTGAATAGAAATTTAGTGTGAAGCCAGGATCCTAAACTCCAATTAAAACTTGGGGGTCTTGCAATTAATTGCCTCCAAAGTAAGTTCAGAATCAAGAGCACGTACTAGACCAGATCACACATTCAACTGCACAATTCCCTTCCAACTCCTCTATGAATTAAATTAATCCCACCTCCTTCCCCTCTACTCCACTCCACCCGACCCCTTCAATCTTTATTATTACGACAATAAAATATATAATAACAACAACCACCGCCCACAAAATAAAGACATATATGAAGAGAGAGAGCTCCACACTGTATTGAATTAAACCCCCCTCAATGGCTTCCTGCCATAACTACCAAAAGCTCAGAAAACTAAGCATAGACGAAGAAGATGAAGAACAAGAAGTAGAAGGAGAGAAAGTTACCAGACACATTGTGAAACCAAGGAGGCCATGGAGGAGAAGGTGGGTTCGTGTCACGAGGAGAATGCGATGGAGACGAACTGGGATCCGCATCGGGGGCATCGGGAGTGTGGTGAGAAGGGCAGTGAGGAAAGTGGTGAAGAGGATGAAGGAAGGGAGGTCATTCTTTGGGGACTTATTTGCAGGGAATTACATGTTCATGCAAATCACTGCATCTTCTCCTAGTAATACTGCTCTTACGCACTACAGTGATAGCAGGTTCAAGTACAACCTTCCTAGGATTGATGTTTCTTGATTAATAGAGGTGTTGTACTCATTCATGATCAAGAACGCCAAGGATATGGTACTAGTTGTATGGTTTATGCATGTGTATGTTTCTTGTTTTCAGATGTAAGTAACCTTCGCAAGTACGTACTGTTGGAGTTGATTGTTAAAGCCACTTAAGATTAGCAAAAGCTCTCTGTTTATATCCTGATTGTCAAGTTAATCAAGTTATGACCAGTTCTTTTTCCAATCTGAAAAAAAAAAGGAAAAAAAAAAAAAATATGAAAACGAAAGGGAGAAAGAAAACACTTTTAATTTCCAATCTTATTATTACTAGTATTTTTCACGTGCGATGCACGTTTTGATAAAGAGATGGAGTTAAACGTGCGATACATGTAAGTCAACAGTAATTAGCATGTGCGCTGAATGCCTTAATTTTAAAAAAAGGCCACGTATTTTTTTAAAATTTAAAATAAAAAATTTTGATGTGTACGTGCGGTGCACATGTTGAAAAATAGATTTGGAGTTTTACGTGCGATGTACATGTTTGTTTGGTGACAAAAGTGATGTTTCTTTTGTGACAAAAAAATATTAAAAATTATTTATTTGTGACAAACTCTTCCATTAAATAGTAAGTAAATATATTATATTATATATAGATAGATGGATTGTAATTTACACATGTGATGCATGTTTAATATAAAAAAAATTCAACATACAAAAAATCTGACATAGTGAGGCATCAAACCTGAGACCCCCTTCATATTAGTTATGTATGTGCAATGCAAGTGTTGGTAGATTGACAAATGACACCAAGACTTTCTCCCATTATATAATAATTTGACAGTTGCAGGAGAATCATGTGATCTAGGAGCTAACTATATAGTATTAGTATTATATACGTGCTGTGCACGTGGGGAATTTTTTTTTTTTTTTTGGTAAGGGGGGGATGAAAAGAGAAAAAAAAGAATTACCAGCACATACATTGCACAAGTTAAAATATAGACAAATTATACTAAGACCTTCTCCATTATAGTAGTAGATATACTATAGCCTGGACCGTAAATAACACAACATTATTACATCAGTAAGCAGTCACACTTAGAAGATTAATGGTCTCTTTCATTAATGGTGCACCATATTATCTTCATTGAGATATTAAACCTTCATGGCATCAATTCACACATGTCGGTAAAGTCACCACCACAAATAAGGCCCAATATGGTGCATATCACATCATAATTTATGGGATCTACATGTCTATTTCTTTCTTTCTTCTTTTTTGTTACGGGTTGTTCCTATACAAATCTTTGATTATTGCGAATTGTTGTTGTTGTCAATATCACATAATACTTTCTGATATGGGTCAAATGACGTGATCCCTTTGGACCACAGAATTTTCTAAAAAACCGTTCATCCTTGATCATCAAGTCTGCCAGGTCAGTCCTAAACCCCATGTGCTTCCGTCACGTCAGACCCACGGGCAACCGGGTCCAGACCCGGCCCAAACGGATCCAGACCCGCTTTGCACTACCTATAAATACCAGACAAATATCTTGAAACTGGCCCCTTTTGGTGACTATATATATCTCGAGACTTTCTTAGAAACAAAATAACTGCAAACTCTACTCCTAAAACCCACAATAACTTAGAGTTCTAACTTGGGCGTCGAAGGGTCGATTGCTGGGACAACCACCGATGTTTCAGACTTGTTTTGTAGGTCCAAGAGAGTGACAACAACCATTCTCAGCGATCAGATCTCAGTGTCGATTCCAGTTTTGGCAGTCGAAATTGACGAATAGCGAAGGTTCGATCTTTACTGTTTTTATTTAAAGAATTCATGTATCTGTTTGCTCTCTCCCTTTACAAGGTAATCAATCTTTCCCCTCTAAAAAATCATAGCTACTGTTACTCTTCAGTGACTACCTAGACCGTCGGAGAGCCTGCCACCGGGATCAACCCCGGTGTTCCTAGGCCAAGTGCAGGTACACGAAACTTCTGGATCCGATCTTCCAGATCCGAGTCGAGCATCCGACCTCCACCTCGCTCCCTTATACTCCCGAGCCGTTCCCTCAGCTGAGGGTCTGGCGTATAGCCAGTACCGAAGCTTCCACTTTATAAATTGAGAGAACTCACACCTGGTGCAGCCACCCCCAAAAACAAACTGCATCAGGTTGGCACCGTCTGTGGGAACCCTCAGTATGGACCTCAGTCCGAACATAGCCATTAACGGCATCCCTTCAATCCGAGCTCATATGGCACCCAAGCCCAGAAGAGCTGTCACCTCTACACGTCGTCAGGACGCTTCTCCTCAGGACGTCCCCGCCGACACTCATGGATCCAACCATCCGAGGGTCAACCTCAGACCCGGACCGAGCGCTTCTCGCTCGGTCGCAACCGACCTGCGTCGGGTCATCCAGGACAGACAGGCCAATCGAACTAGGGGAGGGGCCGCTTCCAACTCGGCCCCGAACCATCCCAGGCATTCGTCCCAAGAGCGGGAGCCGGCGCTCATTCGCACCAACCGGAGGCCGCCACCCCAACGCGACCCGGCCAGACGGGCTCCAGTCACCCACCGTGAGTTCCAAGACTTCTGGAACGAGATCCTGGAGGCCATCCTAGGGACCCCTATCAACGAGACACTCCACCGCTCTCACTCGCTGTCGGATGCTGGAGCCAGCGCGTATCGCGGCCTAACAGGCCCGCTAGAACCTGACGAGGACGTCCTGCGATGCCTACAAGAAATGGAGAACCGCCTCAACAACTTTGGCGAGGGCGGCCCGAGGTCAGCTCAAGGTCATAGACCTACCCGACCTCCTTTCTCCGCTATAATCCTACAAGCGAAAATACCCCGAAATTTTCGACCTCCCCAATTCGAGACCTATGACGGTGAGGGTGATCCTGTTGATCACATACAGGGTTTCAAAACCCTAATGAATCACAGCGCTTCGGATCCCCTCCTATGCCGTGCATTCCCTGCCACCCTCCGGTGTCCGGCTTGGGAATGGTTCTCTAAGCTCGTCCCTGGTTCGATCTACTCTTTCGACCAGCTGGAGGCCAATTTTCTGGCCCACTTCGTGACCAGCAGGAAAGCTGAGAAGATGCGAGCGTCCCTACTGGACCTCCGACAGAAGGAAGGGGAGTCAATCCGACAATTCGTCCGGAGGTTCACCACGGAGGAGTGGTCGGTCTCCTCCCTCGACGCTGGGGTTGCCTCAGCGGCGTTTTGGCACAATGTACGGCACGGCCAGCTGAAGGCATCCCTTGCCAAGAAGCCTTCCCTCGATTTTCCTGACCTGCTCAATCGGGTAGAAAAGTACATCCGGATCGAGGAGGCCCTAAATCCAGAGGATGCCAAACAGATCCCAGGAAAGGGGGAGCGCAAGGCCGACGAGGCGAAGCCAGCAAAGAAGGTCCCAAAAGACGGGACCATCATGAAGAGGGTCCCTCCGATCCCGCACTTCGAGAGGTACACACCACTGACACAGAACGTGTTGGCTATCCTTTTAGCAATCAAGGATAGTGACCTCGTCCAAATGCCCCCTCGGCCGACCAGCAACAAGAAAAGGGACTAGCGGTTCTACTGCCACTTCCACCGGGACAACGGGCACGTCACCGACTACTGCCGGGCCCTGAAGGACGAAATCAAGGCCCTCATCCAACAAGGGTATCTCCGAGAATTCACTCGGGAAGATGCCCGGGATCGAAGAGACATGAGGAACCGAAGGCCTCCTCCTCCTCCTCGTGCCCCCAAATGGCATCCCGAGCGGGACCCCGAGCCTGAAGAGACCAGAGGTCAAGCCATCCTACATTGCGTCCATGGGGGGACCCATGGGAGGAGAGTCCAGCACTTCCCACAAGGTGTTCTTCTGAGAGGTAAACACCGTCCGGGGTCTTCCTTCTCCCCAGGTTCAACAGCTCCCTGTCTTTTTCTCAGGGGAAGACCTGGAGGGGGTCTGGTGTAATGCCCCGAATCCCCATTACCGGATATCCGTGACGTAACCAGAATCTTTGCCTTCAAATGCATCTCAACACAGTAATAACACGAAAATTTAAAAACTTTTTATTGCCAAATAAAGTCATTACATCATTGATTACAATCAATGTCTTATTCTTTGAACAAGAATACAAATTACATTAATTCATTACATCTTATTACAAATGTACATCAACTCCTCTTGTAAAGTTAACAACTGTCTCTCTGAATGGTAGTCAACGGATCACTACCGAACTCCGCTGAACGGTCAATCTGCTTCCCTGGGGCTTGTTCTTCGGTTTGAGTCTTCTGCTGTGCGACTCTGATATCTCTGTACCTGTTCGAAAGGTAGAACCGGTACCTAAAAGGTGGGGAACGTCAGTACTTCAACTGACGCAATACTGATAATAACAGCGATCCTCCAAACTGGCAATCACAAACCATCTTGAATGGAAAGAGAAACGTGCATCCTAAATTATGTAGTGCTCGTGTATGCCATGATCTAACAACTAAATGCACCAATCACATGCTTATTCTAAAGCAAGCAAGACTTGGAAATCTGGATCCGCATGCATCCCATACTACATGCATTCCAGACCCAAGCATGACCTAATCTAATGCACAAACAAGAATGCACACGATGCACCTACTCTAATGCAATTCATTTGGGAACGTATGCATCCTATACTACATACTTCCCTAAAATCAACTTCGATGGAAACGTATGCATCCCATACTACATACTTTCCAAGGAGTTCGCCTCTCCTGATTGTAGGGTTCAATCCCTCGCCATGAATCCTACCCTTGTACTCATCCTGTTCCCAATAGATTGTCCATTGCCCAAGGAGGTTGTAGCTGGTCGGTCTAGTTTCGCCACTGTAGTGCCTAAGTGGTGGTCGTGTTTGCCACTCGATACCCGCACACGGACCTCTTCAGAAAGCCACATTGAATCCGGTTGCAAGACCGTGTGATTAATGTGTCCACCCCTAACCCAGGCTATAGACCGATGCATGCGTGTTCACCCATAATCCGGGCTATGAACTTATATATACCAAAACAACAAAACCCACGTGCATAGGAACGTGAGTGCCTCGGGGGTCAAGTCCCCCTAGCCTCCCATACCTTACTCTGGCAAAACTTTGGAAATTAACAGATCGAGATACAAGCTGAGGACTCACTCATGAGTGCCGAAAATGTATCCCTACGATAGGAAGGTACAACACCGACTATGGTCTGCTAGTACTAATGCAATTACCCAACCCCTTAAGATGTCACTCTAATCTCAGCCTTACTCTAATCACTTTGGGTAAAAGATCATATTGCTTCCAAACTTGCCTATCAACCTCTGGCCCTGGCGATACCGGTCCAGTTCGCCACTTCCCTCGCTTGGAATTGTCCAGCACTACGGCCTACATTCACCCCTAACCCGGCAATGAATGTGTGTTCGCCCCTAACCCAGGCTATGCACTCATATGAATGGCACGGCTCGGATGTCCTACGCTTCGGTGGAAGTTCACAACTTAGGGTCGACAGATGTAGGGTATTCCTTACCCTAGTGACTAACTCGAGTCACGTATCCCACTATGGGAGTCAACAAAACCAACAGCAGATACAAAATGCTCCCATATAAGAGTTATCAACTCTAATAGTACACAGGGGAACATGTTGTCACAATACCTAGTCAAACTCTCAAGACTAAGCAACCAAAGGAGTTTCTGCCTGAATCTTAAAAAGTTCATAACTCCCTCGATACAACTCCGATTGGGGTGCACGAGCCCAATACGGAAAGGTAAGAACCTAGGCTACAACTTCCTAGTTAATCATAAACTCAAATTCCATCATCTAGGCCCTCAAAATAGTCTCTCAAGCCTCAGCCTGTGTATTTTCTATACACAGGCTGCACCTTATTGGTAGCACAAAACACTATTCACTCATCAGAATGTTACAAACCCAAGCTCTATAGAAAAGGTGTGGATATCCTCTACAATTCTCTAGTTGGTCATGAGTCCAAAATATACCAATAGTTCACCCTAACATACACATTTCTCACAAATGTACCAAGTCACACACTAGAACTTTCTAAATCAGAGCACTCAGCTCAAATCTTGGTCTCTGTCCAGTATTACAAAAATCACAATAAATCAACCACTTACTGGAAACACCTCAAATAGGTCTTATTGGAAAGGTATTGATGTCTACTACAACTCTCTTATGAAACAGTTCCTCAAATTTTGCTCTTAAGGAGCCTCAAATGTGTAATCTCTACAAGGTATCAAATTTGGCTGAAACCAGCACAGTACATGCTAATAAATCATTATAAATTCTATACTCATCCAATTGACACAAAATTTACAGTGATGAAACTAGATATCAATATGAACAATATGCAAAAGGTTTCATGTCCAAATTCCAAGTCTATACTGAGTTCTCCCTATTTCAATTAAGCAATGAAATCAGCATGTTCTTCAGTTACAACTCTAGCTACTGCTTAAGGATCAATTTTTAACATGCCTATAAATTCATCCAAACATTTCCCTGATTTTACTGTAGAATCTAGATACAAGTGGGAATACAGGGTAAAATAACCAACTGCTGTTGCTGCCTTACGACACAGTTCTACAATTAGATTTTATTAAAATATCAAACCTTCTCAGAAAAATTCGAAATAAATCATGAACCATCTACACATATATAGGAACAATCTCTAAAAATTTCATGATCTAATTCCATGTGGTTTGCTCTCAGAAAAATCTAGAAAATAGCTTACAGATCAAGATTATAGTTCTAGTTTCTGATTTCATCTTCCAATCTTCTTAGATATTCCTCCTAAGTCCTAACACTTACTACCACACATGCATGCAAGAAATCAATAAAGAAACAATAAGAAAGGTTTAGAGTAACTCCCCACCCTGAGTTGATGTAGAGAAATTGATTTCTTGGAGCTTCCTTTTCCTTGAGAATCCCTTCTAGAGTCCCTTCTTCAATCTCTCTTCTTTCTTTCCTTCTCTTCTTTTTTTCTTGGTTGAGTTCTGAAATTTCAGAGAAAGAGAGATGGAAATGAGGGGTTTTTGATGGAGGAATGAGTGAGAAAAGAGGGGGAGAAGTGAGGCCAGATTTCAAGGAGGTGGGGTGTAGGGTTATAGGTTGTTTTGGAGTGAAACCATGGGCTTAGCCAATGGTTTTAAGGTGTAGTGTGTTGGCTGCCAATTTTAACATTTAAATGGATTCTTTGGATGCGAGACGAGGGGTTTATCGAGTGTACGCAAGATATACCCACCGTAGTATCATACAGTGTTATATTTGCATATGCGTCGCACAAAAAACTAGTGTTTATACCAGTATCGGTCATCTTCATTCTCGTGCATCTTTTAGAACACAACCCTCCTATGAACCGCTCCGCAAACCTAACTGCACACCACGATAGCACAATCAACCAAAACACTGCAATCATATGCACGCATACAGACAATATATATATATATATATATATATATATATATATATATATATATATATATATATATATATATATATATAGAAGTGTCGTACAATCCGGGGTATTACATCTGGCTCCCGCACTGCGATGCGCTCGTCGTCAGCCTTGTCATGGAGAACTACAAGGTCTGTCGGATCCTCGTGGACAACGGGAGCTCGATGAACATCGTCTTCGTGGAAGTGTTTCAAGCTCCCCCGAGACAAGCTGAAGCTAGCCGGGTACACCCTGCAAGGGTTATCCGGTGTTCCGGTGCCAATAGAGGGGATCATGACCTTGGATGTCACCGTAGGTACGATCCCTCATAGACGGACCGAGTCGATGGACTTCATGGTCGTGAACGTCAGGGCAGCTTACAACGCCATCCTCGGCCGACCGGGGCTCTGCTCCCTTTAGGCTATTCCCTCGGCCTACCACCTAAAGCAGAAGTTCCTCACTGAGTCAGGTGTTGGGGTCGTCCGAGGGAACTAAGAAGCAAAACGATCATGCTATATGATGGTAGTCGGTGGCGGTGTGTTCCCCCTGGACACCGTCGAGCTGCAGCCCGAAAGGAGCCAGCCCGAGCCTGAGCCGACGGACAAACTAGAAGAAGTTTCATTCGAGACAGGGGACATGTCAAAGTGGTTCCGCGTGAGCTACTCCCATGCGCCCGACCTAATCGGCTGTATTCGCCCCAATATCGAGCTTTTCGCTTGGAAGCCCTCTGATATGCCCGGGATCTCCAAAGACCTGATCATGCACATACTCGGCGTGATCCCCGACTCGAAGCCGATCGTCCAGAAGCGACGTAAGTTCACCCCAGAGAGGCAGCAGGCAGTGAAAGTGGAGGTGGACAAACTCTTATCTGCTCGGTTCATACAGGAGGTCAGCTACCCTGAGTGGCTGGCGAACGTCGTGATGGTCAGAAAGGTGAGCGGGAGCTGAAGGATTGGCATAGACTTTACTGACCTCAACAAGGCATGCCCCAAAGATCCGTTCCCTCTCTCCAGCATCGACGCTCTGATCGATGCAACGTTGGGTCACGAACTCCTTTCTTTCATGGATGCCTTCTCAGGCTACAACCAGATCTGAATGTTCCCCCCTGATATAGCCAAGACGTCCTTCGTCACCGACCAAGGTCTTTATTGCTATCGGGTTATTCCCTTCGGGATGAAGCATGCCGGTGCCACTTATCAAAGACTCGTCAACCGAGTCTTTAAGGATCAGATTGGACGCAACATGGAGGTATACGTCGACGACATGCTCGTCAAAAGCCAGCGGGGACAGGACCAGGTTGCCGACCTGGAAGAAGCCTTTGGGGTCCTTCGGACCCACAATATGAGGCTCAATCTGGCAAACTGTGCGTTCGGTGTCTCCTCAGAAAAATTTCTCGGGTTCGTCGTCAGCCAGCGCGGCATCGAGGCGAACCTCGAGAAGATCCAGACCATAATAGACATGGCCCCTCTTAGAAACATCAAAGAGGTACAACGGCTCATTGGAAGACTGGCGGTCATCGACCGTTTTCTCTCCAAGTCCGAAGAGATGTCCCTCCCGTTCTTCAAAGCTTTACGTGGAATCGGAGGATTCAAGTGGGGTACTCAGCAGCAGGAGGTGTTCGCCCAATTGAAAGAGTACCTCGCCAATCCTCCTCTCCTCAGCAAGCTCGAACCAGGCGAGCCCCTCTGGCCTTATCTTTGAGCCTCGAAAAATGTGCTTAGTGTTGTTCTCGTTCAAGAAGAGGACGGAGTCCAAAAGTCACTGTACTATGTGAGCAAGGTTCTGCTCACGGCCGAGACCAGATACGCGAAAATGGAAAGTTGGCATACTCCCTGGTTATGGCCGCGTGGAAGCCCCACCCCTATTTCCAGGCGCACTCAATTCAGGTCCTCACGGATCAGCCTCTGAAGGCCGTACTCCACAAGCCTGAGAGCTTCGGCCGACTGGTCAAGTGGTCGATCGAGCTCAGTCAATACGACATCGGCTATCAGCCAAGAACGGCCATCAAGGGATATGCCCTCGCCGAGTTCATCACGGAATGCACCATCTCCGAGCAACCCGAAAGTGGGGAGGCCGACCAGACGTGGGAAGTTTACGTGGACCGCTCTTTCTGTGAAGCGGAGAGTGGTGCGGACATCATTTTGCGAGGACCTGATAACTTCCTTCTCCAATATTGCCTCTGCCTTAACTTTCCAACCTCCAACAACGAGGCCGAATATGAGGCTATGATCGCCGGGCTCACCCTGGCACATCTAACAGGCGCCAGACAGATCAGGGCTTTTAGCGACTCTTAGCTCGTGGTCAATCAGATCACCGGAGAGTACGAGGCCCGTAACGATCGGATGATTCGGTACTTGGCTGTGTTCCAGCAGCTCTTGGCGACCTTTGATGAGTCTGTAGTCTTAAGAATTCCAAGAGAGCAGAATGCCCAGGATGATGCCCTGTCAAAGTTAGCCTCCTTGTCCTTCGAAGGTTTCGACCGCACCATTCTGATCGAAGTACTCCTAAAGCCAAGTACCGACCTCGCCGAGACCCTCTGCATAGAATACGGAGCTCAACCTAACAATTGGACCACTCCCATCAGAAAGTTTCTAATAAAAAAAGAGCTCTCCGAAGACCGAGCCGAGGCAAGGCAGATCAGGGTCCGTTCGGAGAGGTTCGCCATGATTAGCAAAACCCTCTTCAAACGGTCATATACCACAATGGACGGAAGGCCCTACCTCCGCTGCTTAACCCCCGACGAAGCAAAATACGCTCTCAAGGAGCTCCATAAAGGAATCGGCGGGTGCCATATGGGAAGCCGATTGCTTGCACAAAAGGCACTGAACCACGGGTATTACTGGCCCACGATGCTGTAAGATGCCCTGGCCCTGGTTAAAAAGTGTGGCCATTGTCAAAGGTTCTCCTCGGTGAAAAGAGCTCCGCAAGCAAACCTCCGCTCCTTGGTCAGTCCGACCCCCTTTGCTATGTGGGGATGGATCTGGTAGGCCCATTTCCAAAGGCAACAGGCCAAAGGAAGTTTTTGATAGCAGCAGTTGACTACTTCATGAAGTGGATCGAGGCCGAGCCGCTGGCCATGATCATCGAGCAGCAGACCCAACAATTTTTCTGGAAACACATCATCTACCGATTCGGGAGTCCACACATACTCATCATAGATAATGGGACTCAGTTTGCGGGCAAGAATTTTCGAAAGTTCTGCAAGGATCTCGGGATCCAGCAGCGCTTCTCTTCGGTATGCCACCCACAGTCGAACGACCAGGCCAAGAATGCGAACCGCCAGATCCTCGATGGTCTCAAGAAACGACTTGATAACTCTTCCAAGGGTTTATGGGTCGACGAGTTGCCAAGCGTTCTCTGGGCCCATCGAACGATGAAAAGAATACCCATAGGAGAGTTGCCATTCAATCTAACATACGACGCAGAGGCATTAATTCCCCTCGAGATTGGGCTCCCTTCGCTTCGAATCATGGCTTTCGACGAAGCAAGCAACTCGGCATAGCTACTCGCCGATCTGGACCTTGTAGACAAGGTCAGGGAAAAATCTGCCATCAGAAGAAACACATACTAGCAGAGGATCGAAAGGTTCTACAACAAAAGGGTGCGTCCCACCGACATCAAGCTAGGGGACCTCGTCCTCCGAAAGCTGGCGATGTCTAACCCCGGCCAAAAGAGGAAACTGGACCCAAATTGGGAAGGCCCGTACAAAGTTTCTGAGGTTGTACGCCTAGACACGTACCGCCTCACCGATCCGAAGGGCAAGGCTGTCAAGAGACCCTAGAATGCAGAGCACCTCATCAAATTCCTCGAAGGGAAGGAGTAGCCTCTACAGATACCTCCATGTAAAAAATCTAATGTAATCGGCACGCTGTGCCTTGTTTTGTAAAAGTCAATATGTTGTAATTATGCCAGCTTTCTTAAAATAAGCTTCGGCTTTATGCTAGCTTTCTTAAAACAAGTTTTAGGCTCGGCATACGGATGGAATCGCAAGCCAAAAAAAGCTTCCCTTACAAGCTTGGGGCTCGGCACTCGGACGGCACTGTGAGCCACAAATTTCTCCTCAATTCAGCTTGCAGTTCGGCGCTCGGATGTCACCGCGAGCCACAAAAGTCACTCCTAGGGTATGGGGGCTTGGCATCGACCTCGAGCATAGCCTGGGCTTTTTCAAGCCCTGCGATCTATGTGCTCAGCGAAGACCTCCAGCTACACTCGTACTACCTACCCGAGAACGTCTCTGGGATCTCGGCATCGACCTCGAGCGAGGCCTTGGATTTTTCAAGCCATGCAACCTTTACGCTCGGCGACGGCCTTCAGCTACGCTCATAACAAGCTTCTCTAAGGTATTGGGGCACGACATCGACCTCGAGCAGGGCCTGTGCTTTATTAAGTCTTGCGACCCATGCGCTCGGTGATGACCTCCAGCTACACTCGTACTATCTACCCGAGAACGTCTATGGGAGCTTGTTATAGACCTTGAGCGAAGCCTTGGTTTTTTCAAGCCATGCGACCTTTACGCTCGACGACGACCTTCAGCTATGCTCATAACAAGCTTCTCTAAGGTATGGGAGCTCAGCATCGGCCTCGAGTAGGGCCTGGGCTTTTTCAAGTCCTGCGACCCATGCACTCGGCGATGACCTCCAGCTACACCCGTACTATCTACCCGAGAACAGGTATGGGAGCTCGGTGTCGAGCTCGAGCAAGGCGTTGGCTCTTTCAAGCCATATGACCTTTACGCTCGGCGATGACCTGCAATGTAACACCCCGCAAAATTGGAAATTACAATTTTGCCCCTGGGTGTTACGCACGTATATTTTTGTAATGTGTTTCACTACATATTTTGGATTCGTATTATTTATACATTTTCCGTATTGATTTCAGTCAACTAAAATATAATATTTCAATCCCTGGAATTTACGTGCTTTATACGTGTTTTGATGCACGTGTTTCCACCACTACGTATTATATTTTCTATAGGTTTAAATTATTTATTTTTATGTATTTAAATCTATTTTATAAAACGAAAATTTATTTTCCCCTTGTTTTTGATTAAAATGCATTTTTCAATTTTTTCTGCACGTATGGTGCACGTGCAAATTTTTATTCTCATTTTGCTACTCTCATTTTACTATTTTTAGCATGCATTAGTTTTATTTAGCCTTTCTTTTGATCCATGGACCTATAAACTAAAATGTAGCCCATTAGGAGAGGAGCCCACTAGATAATTAAATAAATTAATTAGTAATGAGCCCATGTAGCAAGCCCACTAGATAATTAAATAAATTAATTAGTAATGAGCCCATGTAGCAAGCCCACTATTAAAATCACATTTTTTAGTTAAACATGTACTAATACATGACAAGTTACACATATTAGTACACATTTAGAGTTATAGAAATGTGTTCATATTTGTTTATGCATGTGTGCATGCATACACAAATGTATTTGGACCATTTTTTGGGCAAGGGGAGGAGAAGAGTTGGTAGGTTGAGTTAGTGGAGAGTGGGGAGATGAAGAGATGGAGGTTTTAGGAGTTAGGAAAGTGGAGAGTTGTAAAATAAATTTGAAGAGTTATTAGGGTGAGATTTTTGCACTTTAGACCCTCCCAAAATCCTATAAATAGAGCCTCATTTCCTACATTTATCTTGCACCAAAAACATTATCAAAAGAAAGAAAGGAAAGAAAGAAAAGAAAGAGAGTGAGGGTCCTTTTGCTTGGAGGAATTGCTATAGAGAGGAGGAGCCATTGCTAGGAGTTTGTCTTGGAGCTAGAAGAAGTGTCCCATCCTTCCCTTCAATTGTTCAAGCTTCAATAAGGTGGGTGTTCTCCTACTTTCTAAATTTTTTTTAGAATGTACATGCTAATAAAAGTGAATGAGTAGTTTTGATTAAATAGAATAACTATACTATGATTGTGGTGAGATTAATAGTGAATCATTAACATTGTGTTAGTGGGTGATTTCATTATTTTCTAGTGTAGGATATGCATACAAAAAAAAAAGTAGTATAAGAAGATATTGTTTGAGAATTATAAGATAAAATCTATGCTAGTATATCATGTTTTGAATGAGGTGATTTTGTTGTGATATCATGCTAATTAAAAAGGAGAATTTCTTTATACCATGAATCATGTTAATGTGATTGCAATTTTTGTACTTGTTGAGTATGTGGGAATTTTAGTGATGAATATCATATGATAAACATGCTTTATGATTTATTGACTAAGAAAGAAGAAAGTAAAATTTTGTTATTATTGACATATGTATATTTTTTTTATGGTTACATTTGGAAAATAATAATTTGTTCATGAAAGAGATTTTGTAAAATTCTTATGATTTGAGACTTGTTGGCATGCTATAAATTTCCAATTTGTATAATAGAAATTAAACAAATTTTCTTTTCATTCAAGTTTTGAGAAATGCAAGTTTATGTGTAAATCGAAAAGAAGAGTTTAACTAAAGAATTATTACTATGAACAATGTTAGAATACTCGATATGTATGAGAAATTGTTAAAGAATGCTATATTTCGACATATGATCAGAGATATGATGAAAAAGAAAAGAGAAGGAAATAATTTTTTATGAAGTATGTTGTCATATGTCAAAAAAAAAAAAAAAAAACAATTTTTTGTATGAAAGGAATTCCTTTGAGACATCCACAATCGATTAAAAGATATGTTTGATTCTTAACACAAATTTTTATTTGTAGGATGTTGGGTATAAACTAGTTTTTAGAAAAGCATGATTTTAATTTTCGAGTTTGAAAAGAAATGTAAATTTTGTAAAGAAAGGAAAAATCTTTTTTTTTAAAATGAGATATATGCAAAAAAAAAAAAAAGTTTGGACTTGTTGATTATTATTTAAGATTCCCTTTTAGTCCAAAGAGAAGTTTATTCCAATATCCTAAAGGATTGGATTATTGGGTAAACAAGTTTTGTTAAAAAGAAACAATTTCAGAAAAGTATGAACAAAAGTATACAAATATAACTCTTAGACAGAAATCACATTTGGACTTATTGGTTAGTCAGTGAGCACCTCTTATAAGAGATCTTGGGTTCAAATCTTGATAGTCATCTTTTATTTTTTTTGATTTGGTTTTAATAGAATAAGATGTTTTTTTTTAGTATGAATAAATTCCTATTATGGTTATAAGATAAAATGGAAGCTATTAGAGATTGTTATGGAAATTTTATTGTCTATTTTAAGAAAGTAAAAATGAGACTTTAAAAAAGGGGGCTTTTGATTAAAACTCATACTTTCTTCATATAAAATGAAGTAATAAATATTAAAGTTAATCATAACTTTATTGCATATTTTGAGGAAAATGAAATGGGAAATATTAAGATTGTTTTCTTGTATATTTTGAGATATAAAGAGAGATGAAATTGTGAGTATGAAACTTTGTAGTGAACAAAAACAAAGTATTAATTTTGTGAAGTGATTTTTTTAAGAGAATTATACTTTGATTTTGTTTAAGAAATATTTTAAAGGGAATTGAGATATTGTGATAGTTTGAATTGGTTATAAAATTTCATGTGATGAAATTGTGTTCTTAAAAAGGGAATCCTTTTTGCTTATAAAGACTATGAGTGAATAATTAGATTATGAATAGTGTAAAGACTAAGAAATGATTGCTTTATGGATAAGTGCTAATACAAGACATTAATCATTGTGAATAAGTAGAAGATGAAAATTATATAAGTTTAAGACATGATTAAGAAAGGGTGTGAATACCCATGTTTCTTGTACATAAAAGTTTATGATTTAGAGTTAGTACGACCTCGGTACCGGCATTATTGAAAGAAAGGATTTGAGAAATGATTTGGAGATATGGCCGTGGAGCTATCTCGTATTTGTTGATTAAGTCCGGTGGGAGGTAAGACTAATTCTTTGAATGGAAATTATTCATGTCTTGAATTTAAGGAAATTTAGGCACATAAGTGAAGATGTAGTAAACTTAGTGAAACGTAAGTGGGGTGCTCTATATAGTCGGCGGTGGACTCCAAGACTATAGACCCAGTTGGTGGACTGAGGTTGCCCTATGGGAGACGGATTATTATATTTTAATCCGGGACTATGAGGACGGGTCGGCGGTGGACTCCAAGATCTTGAGTAGTCGGACGGATGGATTTTTGTGTTTACCGTCTCCAATGTATATATATATATATACTGGGCTAGAGGGTCACATACGGGACGGTTCGCACGATGTGGAATCTGTTATAACAGCCGGCGGTGGACTCCAAGGCTGGGATTCACATTCGTGGAATAGTCTGAACTTTGTTTTGCTACCGGGTAGTTTTCATGGCGAGGGATCGAGCCCTTTATGGGGGAGTACGTAGGCGCTTGCCCTCGGACCTATGTAGTATGGGATGCATAGAATCCGAACAAGTGTGCATTAGTGTCATCCTAGTGTAAGATTGTGTGCATTAGGCATTAAGACATGACATACACTTATGTTTAGAATAATCATTTTTGACACTTTACTTGTTCATTCAATCTTTTTGTGATTTGTTAAAGTATGAGATCGTTATACTATTCCCGGCATAGAGAGGATAGCCGTGTATAACATTTCGTCAGTTGTAAGTAACTGACGTGCCCACAGACTGACATGCAGGTAATGGACTATTCATGGAGTTATAAAGTGGATATGCTGTTGCTGTTTAGAAGTTAAAGATGTTGCAAATGATGTTAAAGTTATACAAGTTGTATTTCATTGTTGTAATCTTTAGTCTTCCGCTGTGCTTCAATCAAGTGTAAAGGAACTCTGATGTATTATGAATGAAAAATTTTAAATTCCTTGTAAAATTGTACGAAGTGAAGTAAAGATCCTGTGAAATCTCGAATTTATCCTTATTTAAAAATTCGGGGTGTTACATGCAACTACGCTCATAACAAGCTTCTCTAAGGTATGGGGGCTCGGCATCGACCTAGAGCATGGCCTGAGTTTTTTCAAGCCCTGTAGCCTATGCACTCGGCAATGAGCTCCAGCTACACTCGTACTATCTACCCGAGAATAGGTATGGGAGCTTGTTGTTGACCTCGAGGAAGGCCTTGGCTTTTTCCAAGCCATGCGACCTTTACGCTCGGCGACGACCTTCAGCTACGCTCATAACTATCTTATCTAAGGTATGGGGGCTCGGCATCGACCTCGAGCATGGCCTGGGTTTTTTCAAGCCCTGCAGCCTATACGCTCGGCGATGACTTCCAGCTACACCTGTACTATCTATCCGAGAACAAGTATGGGAGCTCGGCATCGGCCTCGAGCAAGGCCTTGGCTTTATTCTAGCCATGCGACCTTTACGCTCAACGACGACCTTCAGCTACGCTCAATACTATCTTCTCTAAGGTATGGGGGCTCGACATCGACCTCGAGCATGGCCTGGGCTTTTTTAAGCCCTGTAGCCTATGTGCTCGGCGATGACCTCCAGCTGCACTCGTACTATCTACCAAGGAGCGTGCATGAGGGCTCGGTGTCGACCTCGAGCAAGGCCTTGGCTTTTTCAAGCCATAAGGCCTTTACGCTCGGCGACGACCTTCAACCATGCCCATCCCAAAAATTTTCATTAAAGATTTAGGGCACTCACCTTCGGTAAATGCCCTGAGCTCCGGACCGTTGGTTGACCCACTTCTCACCCGCGAACAACTCGAGGTTTACGACTTTCAGAGCTAAAATCTCAAATTGTTCGAGGGCGGCAGGAGAGCCACCGACCTAGAACTCTTGCCGAGCCCCCGGACCGATTGGTTGACCCACCTCTCACCTGCGAACAACTCGGGGTTTACGACCCTCAGAGCTAAAACCTCGAATTGTTTGAGGGTGGCAGGGGAGCCACCGACCCGAACTCTCGGCCAAAAATTTCACTTATGGGCGCCCGCCTTCGGCAGGCACCCGAATCTCACTTTCGGGGTTGACTCGCCTCTCACCCGCTGACAGGTCTGGGTAAACGACCTTCAGAGCCAAAACTCTGAATTGTCAGCAGGTGGCAGATGAGTCACCGCCAAGTTCTGGTGAAAAAACAATGAGGGGGTGGAGATTATATAGCCCCTTGAGCAACTCATTAATGACATCAGGAAGTCCAAACGGTGGAAGGTGAAGCGTCACCATTAATTTTTATCGGTAGACAAAACATCTCGTATTGAAGGCTGCATGCGAAGCATAGTGGTTCGGCTCCCGAGCGTAGCCCCGACCTCGGCGACAACCTCAAGTGAAGCCCCACTCAACAAGGGTCTCAAGCTACGACCCTACCTGTCTTGCTTAACAAATTGCATAAGAAATCGAAGTCTTATTACTCATAGAGCGCCAGAAATGGCCACACAATACAATGAAAAATTTACAAATCGCTCATCGCTCGGCTTAAAACTCAAACTCAGTGCTTCCCATGGGATCCTTCACGTGCTCAGCCGGTCCAGTCAGCGAGGGCACCCCGGCAACGGAGCTTTGCGCATCGGCAGGCTGGGCCGTCTCCAAGAAAAAAGTCGGAGAAGGTCCCAACACGGAATTGCTCGCCTCCTCGACCAGACTGGTGCCTAGTATAAGCTTCAGCCTACGGATCTCTAACTCTTTCTCCATAACAGCCTCACAAAGAAAAGATTCCGAAGCCTGTCGCCCACTCGAGGCATCTGAGATCGACTAGTTCGTCTCAACTGCCCACCAGTCCCGGTCGGCTATGACCTTCTTCAGGCGAGCAACCTCTAGGCTGAGCTCTCTAGACTTTTTCATAAAGTAATTCAGTACCTCTCGATCCTGAGCCTGCTTACGGTGGCGAGCCAGAACACTCTCCATGGCCCCCAGTCCAGCTCGGACCTAGGAGACCTTGGCAGAACCAAGGTCAGTGCCAAGGACCTCATGCATCTATCAAAAAGACGGGAAAAACAACAAGTCACAAAAAAGGTGAAAAAGCACAAGTCATAGAGCATCAGCAAAAAAGTTCTTTTATAAATTCAAAAATTTTCTTGTTACAAAAAAGCGGTGGCCAGTCCGCATTCGGCAATTACAAGCACAGGAGAGAAATTCCTAGACTACTGTTTAGGAGGGGGATGGCACCTCTTCGTCAGCCTGGTCACCCCCAGCCTCCAGTCGAGGATCCCCGTGCTCCTCGTTCTCCCCGCCGCGGGGCGTCAGCGAAAGCTCGGGGAACTGCCATCCGTAGTGGAGATGGCCGATACGAAGGTCCGGATAGATTTGCAGGATGTGCTCCTTGGCCTTGTTATAGGCCTCGTCCTGCAAGGCGATCAGGGTGTCCGCCATGGTGATCACCATCTCCTTGCTCTCCTTCTTGGCCTTCGCCTTGAAGTGCGCCAGCTCGTTCGCATGATGCTCCGTGATCGAGACCAGCTGGGCTTGGGTGACTGCATGGGCAGACTCTGCCATCGTCAACTCATCCTTCAGCTGGGTGCCTTCCCGAAGATAGCGCTCGGCGTTCTTCTTCTCGACGACGATCTCCTCCTCGAGGCACTTGTGAAAGTGCTGCGCATGCTGCATCGCCTGGCCGAGGAGGATCAATAGAAGAATTCTTCGCAAGCTAAACCAAAAACACAAAAGGGAGACTTACCACGATGTGGGCCTGCACGAACTGCATGTAAGACGTATCGGCCGTCTCCACCACTAGGTTCATGCGATCCCGTTCTGTGGCGAGGTGCTCCACCACCTCCATCGCAACTGGGCCTTCGAGGAGCGTATCCCCTGCCTTGACCCCTCAGTAGGGGGCATACGGCCTCATGCCCTGCCGACCCACCGTCTCCTCGACGTTCGATCGAAGTGGCGGGAGAGGCCCCTTCGCGACCTCGGCAACCTTTTTGCTACCGGAGCTCGCCCCCGGATCTTTCGTCGACCTCGACGAATGGTGGTGGTGCTTCTTTGCCCTCTTCGGGGCTGACTCCTCGGGCCTTGGGGTCGCGGCTTGGCTGGTCCCCACCCCGAGGCGGCCTTCTTTGCCAAATCGGCCCTCCTCTTGGCAGCCAGTGTAACTCCCCGAATTCCAAAACAGATTGAATTCGAAGTTCCACAAGGACTTTTCACTTCTCTTCGTATAATTTTACAAGAAAATTAAAACTTTGCTTTACATCAGAGTTACATCTTTAAATTATATTTAAACAGCAGAAGCAAATTACAATAATTACATGAATAAACTGTATAACACTTGAAACTTTCTTTAAGCAGCATGCATACTTTATTCTTGTCAATCTCTTTATCCTGCATGAAAACTATGGGCTCGTCAGTTCATTCAACTAACGCAAGGATATAAAACATCAATTTTCTCCTACTTAGAAAGCACACACTTGTCACAAGCAAAACTACGGGGACTATCCTATAGATGTCGTGTTGTGCTGTGCACTTAGTCCTTAATGCAGTTTTTTATATTACATGATACTAATGTGCACTTGTTCGGATTCTATTCATCCCATACTACATAGGTCCGAGGGCAAGCCCTTAATCTTACTTTATCTTGTAGGGTTCGGTCCCTCGCCATGACTTAAACTACTACAGTAACTACGGTAAATATCCTAGATGTTCTATGATCTACGAGTCTATGTCCAGATAATCTGGAGAGAAATTCCACGCACTGACATGACGCATCAAGCAGGAAAACTATGGACAATTCAACATCCGTCATGGAACGATGGCACCACTCGTAGTTACTAAACACCCCACAAGCGTCGCCATCGGGACGATAATTCTGGAGCAGTGCTCACGCCATGTCATGACGCATCAAGTAGGCAGTCTGTGAATCACTCTCACACCGCCAATCCGATGGCCCACATACTCGTGTTTTTCTCTTACTTTCGTCACATCACCACTATGTGTCTAATCCTTAGTTCATTTGAATCATGAATAAAATCAACCCCTAGAGTTAGCTCTTTGCTCTATACCGGTCTTAATCAACAATTTGACCAACTTGGTCTTTCATCTCAATAATTCATTTCAACAATTATAATTCATTCAACTTCCGGTAATAGGACTTAGCTACCCTCTAGTTCAAAATCTCATTCATAAATCGAGTATTCACGCTCATCAATATTTTCATAAGTCATCATGATTTTTCTTCATTTCAATTCATGTATTACTTTTCACAATAATGAGACAAGATAATTTCATTCTCATGACATATTTAATCTCATAATTTTCTTTGCATTCATAGGTCTAAAATCTCATTTATTTAACTTAAACAAAATCATTCACATTTGCATTAAGCCATGAATTCTCAAAATAATTTTTCATAATTTTCCCTAAAGAAGAGAAATGCATATTGCTTTAATTATCACATAAAACACCCTTATAATCTCTTTAATCTAGATTTATAATTTTATCAATCCATAGAAATTTTCTAGATAAGTTCAATTAATCTCAGGATAATTATCATGTTTTTTTCTAATTTAATTCTACAAAAGAAATCTTTAAAATATATAAATTTTCCGGAAAAAAAAATCAAAACTAAAAACCTAGGCCGAAGCCAGGTTTCGAACCAGCAACAACAGCAGCAGCATGCGCTACAGTAACGTTACTATGGCGCAGCGGGTGACCAAAGAGGACAGAGCGCCCACACGATACAAAGGGGGCTCTAATTCTTTTATACTCAGTGTCTCGGTAAAGGGGTTATTTTCAAAAATAAAAATTAAGAGTGTATGCCAAGATTTGAACCCATGACCTCCAACTGCAGTGACGTTTTTAATTTGCACCCACTGACCAGAATGGACAGAGTGACTCACCCGTAGAGAAATAATTCCAATTTGTTTTGTACAAGACTGTAACTATTCTAGTTCATTAAAAAAAAAACTTAGATCTTCAAAAATGTGATTTGTTCTTCTTTAAAACTAAATATTCTTGACTAAAATTCTTTCAAAAGTAAATTTTAGGGTTTTAAAGCCATTAAAATCTTATTTTTCTTCCATAAAAAGTCCTACTCTTTATTCATACAAAGTGTACGTGAAAATCACATAATGTACTATTAACAACTTCTTTTTCAAAGAGTCATTTTTCTTGGTTTCTTCCAATCATATTTTAGTTCTTCTTTATTAGACTAATGAGTTTTTCTTCTTCCCTTTTGATTTACACACAAAATGATCATTTCTTGAATTTGGCCGAAATAATAAAAGTTCATTTTTCCCAACAAATGACATACAGCTTTTAGGATTATTTAGTATCAATCCTACTAATCATAAACATGCATAATTTACTAATCAATCTTATTTTAATAACATGGAGATTCACACCATTTGTATTCTTCACATAAGCATATTTCTTAAATTGCACTTTTTCCACATACACGAATATTTCGACATGGAGAAACATTTATTCTTATTTAGCATGCCAAATCAATATCTGTAACCCCTGTTTTTCATTTTGTGTATTTTTGAGTGTATTTTTCGTTTTAGTGTATTTTCTCTCTTATATTTTTTTTTTCTGAACCGTATATTGGAGTTGTTTTCAATATATATTCGTTTTATTTCATTTTTGAGTTCTTTGTGTTTGATTTGTTGTCCTTTGTTTCGTTCTTCTATTATTTGATCTTCCTTTTATTTGGGCTCGTTCTTTTTATTTTTATGTTTTTTTTGGCGGGTTTGTGGTGGTGGTGATTGGTTGCTTGTCCTATTCCCAATCCTATTGTTTGATCTCTAATAAGATTTACCAAAGCCAAATTAAATTTTCAATCCTATTTGATATCATATACAAATTGTATCCTAATTAAAGCCCAATTAAACAAATCCTACTACTACTCCTAAACTACCCATTACCCAATAACCCAACTCATATTTCTAAACTATAATTCCCCTCATATATATACTACCTCTCTCACAAAACCCTAACCCTATTTTCTCTTCACCCTAACCCCGGCCTCCCTCCTCCTTTTCCCTTGCGCCGCCTGCACCCAGCCAGCCCGACGCCAGACCACCTCCAGGCCGAGCCACCCCCCTCCCGGCCTGTGTCCGATGCCGCACACCCCCCACACTTCGACACCGATCCCCTCCATACCTGACACCCCCCTCTTGGCCGACCACCCTTCACATTACCTCACCACCATATTACCCTTTGCTCATCTCTCTCATCCACTCTCTTGGTGTTCTCTAGTGGCCGCAAGCCACTATTGTCATCTCTCTTTTGGTGGAATTGTTCGTGTGGAGATTTTCGCTCAAGTTTGCTTGGATTCATTTATTTGCGGATTTTCGTTCGTAGGTTTTGTTCGTTATTCTTGATTTTCTTCATTCTTCATCTTCGGTTAAGGCAAGTATTTTGTACTCCAATTTATTTATTTGATACAAGTCAAAAACACCACCTATAGTGTAGTTGGGTCTTGAGACGACTCTTGTTTGTGTTATTCTTGAAGGGTTTTGTCTCTATTATGAAAACTTGACCATAGTTACCTCACGACACAATAGGGTTTTGTCTCTATTATGAAAACTTGACCATAGTTACCTCACGACACAATATGGACATGAATTTAACTTAGGTTTTACCCGTTCTTGATTTGATCATGTATGTAGGATTTTTGTGAGAATTCGTGATTTGGTTGAGACCTATGTGATATATTTGGTGTGGACATGCTAAATACCCTAATTCATGATGTTTGGACACTTAGTAGACTCGATTTCATGTTTGGCTGTGTTTTGAATAAATTTTGTATGATATATGTTGAGTTGTTGTTAAAGGAAAAAATCTGTATTTTTGTCGCTGATCTGTTTTGTTTGCTGTTTTGGACTGTTTTGAAGTCAGTATCTTAATTTCGGTAGAAAACATGAGTTTTAGAGAATTTTGTCTATTTTCAAACCCCTCTGACCTTGCTTGGTTTCGTTTTTTTATAAGTGAGTTATGATTGTTTTACTACAGAGGTTTCGATCTTTTCAGATTTTGTTTTTCGACAGTTTTGATGACTAAATGATTTGATACTGATGCTACATATATTATTTTGATCCAAAACTTGGGTCAGTGTTCCTTTATCTAGTTAGGGATTACCCAGAATTTTGGTAGATTTTATTGATGCATTTTATATGTCGTTTCATGATCGTTTATGAAAACTATACTTGCTGTGTTTTACTCGCTGTTCTGTAAAGAATCGTATTTTCACTCTGATTCCTTTTACTGTATGAAAAATATTTGTGAAATATGAAAGTTAGTATATTTTATCTATTTTCATATCCCTTTGGCGGAATTGGATTTCGTTTCACTGGTTGCGAGATATCATAGTTTTCGTACAACAGTGTTGGGAATTCCAGATTTGCCAAACTACCGTTTATTGATGTTTTCTTATTTTTGATGACTGATCTAATTTTACTGGAAAATTCTGAAACTTTATATTTAGATACCGGACATATAGAAAAATATCTCAGATTTTTCATGGATTTATTTAATATGTTTTCATGCTGTTTTCCTGTTCTTGAATTCATTTTCCTGATTTCTGACTGAACCTATTTTCTGTATTCAAATCAAATTTGAGCTATGTTTTTGTGAATTAATATATAACTTATTTATACTCGCTGGATTCAATTGGGAGTCTATTTTTTAGAAGTTTTGACGGATTCAGATTTGAATGTTTGTAACACTGGAAATCACTGTTTTACTACAGTTTGGTCTTGCTGTCCTGAACTTGAGATTTGTCTATTTTATTCTTTCATGTATTATCTTGCAACTTGCACTTGTTACATGATCATGCCATGTTATTCTTGATGTATTTTGCACATATACATGCTTGTTTGACAATAATAATAAATAACCAAGTCGGAGTTTAAGGGACAGATCTAATAGTGGATAATTCAGAAACGGGTACTTGGAAGGGGATTCACTAATCCTACGCGATTACTTGAGACATGATACATGACACGTGATTACTTAATACTTGCACGCAAGACACGATACTTGCCACTTGCACAATTTGACACGTGGTTACATGATACATGATACTTGGAGCTTGGAGCTCGATTACTTGACTTGTCCCCGAGTATACTATCTTCTATGGTCCACTATGAAATCTAAACCGAAACTGTTTGTTGTAGCAACCATGTAAGGTGCGCTGCATGAAGTGCTACCTAGCTAGTAATCACTACAAGACTTGATACATGCTACTTGAACATGATACTTGAATATGATACATGCTTGCATGATACATGACTATATGATACTTGACACTTGATGCATGTTTACATGATACTTGATTACTTGACACTTGATTCATGCCATTAACACTTGTTCACTTTGCCATGCTAGTGTTTTATTTTGACATCATGCTTATACCATGTTGCTAGTTAGTTTCTCCATGTGCTTGTATCCTACATTATAAGTAGCCTGTAACTTGCAATTGACGGGTACTTGTTTTTCTCTTTCCCTCTTTTCTGCATTCGTTGAATTGCAGATTTTGGAGAAGAGGTTCCAGATGGTATCGGAGACATGAAGTATTAGTGCTGGATTTTATTATTATTATTTCTTGTAGATTGCTTGAACAATATCGTATTTTGAGACTTGGATTTATTCTTGTATTTGGGCAATATGACCCAAGATATTTGTTTTATTCAGATCATGACTATTTGAGATTTATATATTTGGTTTTAAGTATTCTTGTTGGTATTTTGGCACATATGTGCATGTGGTTGATTCTTTTACTTCCGACTCTGATAATTCTTGTGAATGTTGTAGAGATTTTTTGAACAGCTTATGGATGATGAAAATCATTCGCTGGACTTTTGTTTCATATTCGTATTCCGTATTCGTTTGGGAAGCGGGGCGTGACAGGATTTTTAGTGGTATCAGAGCACTAGGTTTGGCTAATGTATTAGTTGCCTAATATATTAGACAAGCTTGGCTCGAACTGGGATCTACGTAACATTTCACCAACCATGTATGCATAAATGAATCATTTATTATCAACATTGATCTGGATGCTAACTATTTTTGGTTTTGTGCTGACTATGACTCGCAGGGGTTCTACTTCTCAGTCGCAGGGTGACCCAATTGAGGCTGTCACTACGGTGCTTGAGTTCTTGATTAATCAGCAGCAGAACCATAGTAATTTGGCGATGGCTGCTTTGGAAGCCGCTCGAGTTACTCCGCCTGTTGCGCCTAGGCAGGATGTTCTTCCTCCCCTTCGGGGAACGGTCACAGACTTTATGAGGCTGCATCCCGACAGGTTTTTAGGCACTGAGACGCCTTTGGAGGCTGAACAGTGGTTGGTTCGGACAGAACAACTGCTTTTGGTAGCTAGAGTTGCAAATGCAGATCGTGTGGATGTGGTTACCATCCAGTTGGTGGACTTGGCTCATATCTGGTGGAGGTCCGAGTCCGAAAGGCTCGAAAGACCGATCACTTGGGCCACTTTCACTAGGAGCTTCTTGGAGAAGTTCTTTCCTAGCAGTACCAGAGTTGAGATGGAGCAACAATTCTTAGCCCTGAAACAGGTTGGTCGTTATTTCTAGTAATGGAATTTTGTTACATATTGTTCATGCAATGTTGTAACATAAGACCTTCCTGAAACAGGGCTCCAAGTCTATAGATGAGTACGCAGCCGAATTTATGAGACTTAGCCGCTTCGCAGCCGTTCTTGTGGCAAACGAAGAGGATAGGGCTCGTAGGTTCATTTTGGGGCTTGAGCGAAACATCAATGTGCAGCTTGTCTCTTGCGCTTGTGTACCTACGCTGAGGCTCTTGAGGCAACTAAGGCCCAGGAGCAGGCTCGTGGTGGATTGGCTTCTTCTCAGCAGACTGTTCTGCACTCAGTTGCTAGGTCTTCTGGTGGGCCTATTCGGAGACCTGTTCCAGCCCCTTCAGTCAGGGCAGCTCCTTACTCTTCTGCGGGTCCTCCGAAAGTTGGTCTCTGTGACTTTTGCCGTCTTCCAGGGCATGAGCGCAAGGATTCCCGATGTGCCAATCATTGTTGTTTTGGATGTGGTGCTGCTGACCATTCGGTGCGGGACTGCCCGCGGTTGACTCCTCCAGCCAGGGGTCCTGTTCAGCCAGTTACCGCATCTCGTGGTCCAGTTAGACCACTGCTTCCCCCGCAGCATCAGATTGTTGGTCAGAGGACCGCTGTTCCGAGGAGAGGTCAGGCTTTCAACCTGACTGCTGCAGATGCTGAGTCAGCTGAGGGTGTGGTTACAGGTATCTTTTGTTTTATTATTTTATTGTTTGTTGTTTCTCTTTGTTTTTCTCCATTTCCCTTGCTTTATTTCTTTCTGTTTGTTCTTTCTGCATTTTGTTTTTCCTCACCCCTATTCAACCATTCTTTTCTTTCTCTCTTTTGCTTTCCATCTTAGGTGTTGTGTTTGTGTGCTCCTTCCCTGCTCGTGTTCTATTTGATTCTGGGGCAACCCATTCTTTTGTCTCCTCTCGATTTGTCGCTCGCCATCAGTTGGAGTGCAGCAACATATCAGAGGCTTAGAACATTGTGACAGTTGGTGGAGTTGTCATTTGTTCCCGGGAGTGCAGGCAGTGTCTCGTGATTATTGGTAGTGCAGATTTCAAAGCCAATCTGATTGTAACTGGGAACTCGGAATTTGACGTTATTCTGGGTATGGATTGGTTGGGTAAAACCCATGCCATTATTGATTGCCGTGCCAAGAAAGTTTTGTTCCGAATTCCAGATCACGCAGAATTTGAGTTCTACGCCGGGGAGTCTTCCCTTGGCCGAGCTGCAGCTGATCAGAGGTTTGTGCAATGGAGTTGTATTCAGGCTGTGAGGCTGTGCCTCTAGTAGTTCGGGATTTCTTGGATGTTTTTCCAGATGAGTTACCTGGCTTATCCCCTGATTGGGAAGTGGAATTCGGTATTGATGTTCAGGTTGGAACAGCGCCGATATTGAAGAGTCCCTACAGGATGGCACCGGTTGAGCTGGCAGAGCTTAAGGTGCGGATTCAGCAGTTGCTTGATTTGGGTTTCATCAGACCCAGTATTTCGCCTTGGAGTGCTCCGATCCTTTTTGTCGACAAGAAGGATGGTGGTCATCGACTGTGCATGGATTATCGGGAACTGAATAGAGTTACTGTGAAGAATCAGTATCCGTTGCTCAGGATCGATGTTTTGGTTGATCAGTTGAGTGGGGTTGCTATTTTCTCAAAGTTAGATCTTCGTTCTGGGTATCACCAAGTTAAGGTGAAGGCTGCAGATATATAGAAGACTGCTTTCAGGACTAGATACGGGCACTATGAGTATCTTGTGATGCCGTTCGGAGTTATGAACGCACCGGCTGTATTCATGAATATTTTGAACCGGGTCTTCTCTCAGTTCTTGGATAGATTCGTGGTGGTCTTCATTGAAGATATTTTGATGTATTCTCGGAATCGGGAAGATCATGCTGAGCATCTTAGAGTGGTTCTGCAGACTTTGAGGGAGAATCAGCTCTATGGGAAACTCAGCAAGTGCGAGTTTTTGCTCGATAGGATTTCTTTCTTGGGGCACATTATCTCAGGCAATGGTATTTCTGTGAATCCGGTCAAGGTTGAGGCTGTGAAGGATTGGCCTGTTCCCAAGTCAGTTTCAGAAGTCAGAAGTTTTCTCGGTTTGGCTGGCTATTATCGGAAGTTCGTCCAAGATTTTTCGAAGATAGCAGGACCGTTAACTAAGTTGAATGGGAAGGATCAAAAGTTCTGTTAGTCTGATGAGTGTGATGGAGCTTTTGTTGAGTTGAAGAATAGATTGACGTCAGTGCCTTTGTTGACTATTCCCGATGGTTCAGGCAGATTTGTAATTCACTGTGATGCTTCTGGTAAGGGTCTTGGGGCAGTTTTGATGCAGATGGGCTGAGTCGTTGCGTATGCATCGAGACAGTTGAGGCCACATAAGAAGAACTATCCGACTCTTGACTTGGAGTTAGCGGCAGTGATTCATGCTTTAAAGTCGTGGAGACATTATTTACTTAGGGACCGAGTGGAGATCTTTACGGACCACAAAAGTCTCAAGTACGTCTTCACCCAGAAGGAGTTAAACATGAGGCAAAGGCGTTGGTTGGAGCTTATGGCCAATTATGACATCAGTGCAATACCATCTTGGTAAAATAAACTTGGTGCCAGATGCTTTGAGCAGGAGACCGGCAGTTATGTTCTTGACTCAGCAGAAGGATTTGATTGAGCAGATGAGATGTTGAAGTTGGAGGTTTTGTTGCCGATCAGAGTTTTTTGGTGCTTTAGCTGTAGTCGTCTCTTGTTGATTAGATTAAAGAGGTGTAGGCTAGTGATGCACAGTTGCAGAGATTCGAGCTGAGGTTGAGTCTGGGTCCAGGAAGGACATGGTTATTCATTCGAATGGATGCTTCGTTTTGGGTCCAGATTATGTGTCCTGGAAGGTGAAGTTCGTCAGAGGTTGCTTGAGGAAGCCCATCAGTCTTCGTATTCTATCCATCCTAGCGGTACTAAGATGTATTGGGATTTGAAGCTTCATTTCTGGTGGCAGGGTATGAAATGGGCTATGGCTCAGTTTGTTGCTCAGTGTTTGATCTGCCAGCAGGTTAAGGCAGAGCATCAGAGAACCACTGGACTTCTTCAATTGCTTCCTATTCCAGAGTGAAAGTGGGAACATATCACTATGGATTTTATGACCGCTTTGCCGAGGAGTCCTAAGGGTCATAATGCCATTTGGGTGATTGTTGACCGTTTGACGAAGAGTGCTCACTTCATTCCTTTTCGTGTCGGTCAGTCTACTGAGAGCCTAGTTGAGAGGTACATGGAAGAGATTGTTAGACTTCATGGGGTTCTAGTCGGTATTGTATCCGATAGGGATACGAGATTCAGATCTCAGTTCTGGGAGAGTCTTCAGGCTAGTTTGGGGAGTAAATTAAATTACAGTACAACTTTTCATTCCCAGACTAATGGATAGTTAGAGCGGACTATTCAGATTCTTGAGGACATATTGAGGTCCTGTATGCTTCAGTTTGGTGGGTCTTGGGAGGATCATTTGCATCTCGTGGAGTTCTCGTACAATAACAGCTTTCAAGCCAGTATTAAAGCTACTCCGTTCGAGGCACTCTATGGACGGAAGTGCAGATCACCAGTGTGCTGGGATGACATTGGTGAGAGAAAGTTGTTGGGTCCGGAGTTGATCACCAAGATAGTTGATGCTGTGGTTCAGATCAGGAAGCACTTGCAGGCAGCTCAGGACAGACAGAAGCGATGGGCCGATGTCCATCGGGCTTTGGAGTTTGGTGATGGTGACCATGTTTTCCTAAAGGTATCACCGTGGTGCGGTGTCATTCGGTTCGGTGGTGGGGGCAAGCTTAGCCCTAGGTTTATTGGACCGTTTGAGATTTTGGAGCGAGTAAGCAAGGTATCCTATCGTCTTGCATTGCCGCCATCTTTATCAGGAGTGCATGATGTTTTTCATGTCTCACAACTCAGAAAATATATCCGAGATGAGAGCCACGTGATTGACTATTCTGAGTTGACCGTTCGGCCGGATTTGACTTGTGAGATTCCGCCAGTTGCTATTGTGGATCGGCGAGAGAAAGCGCTTAAGAACAAGGTCATCAAGTTGGTTCATGTTGCTTGGAATCCTCACTCGCCTGGTGAGTCGACTTGAGAGTTGGAGGAGGAAATTCAGCAGAAGTTTCCTCATTTGTTTGGGTAGTTTTGTTTTGTTCTTTTGGTTGTTTTGGGGTTACCCTATGTATCTTCTTTTTGAATTTCGAGGACGAAATTCTTCTTGTTAGGTGGGTAGGATTATAACCCCTGTTTTTTATTTGTGTATTTTGAGTGTATTTTATGTTTTGGTGTATTTTCTTTCTTGTATTTTTTTTTAAAACCGTATATTGGAGTTGTTTTCAATATATATTCGTTTTATTTCATTTTTGAGCACTTTGTGTTTGATTTGTTGTCCTTTGTTTAGTTCTTCTATTATTTGATCTTTCTTTTATTTGGGCTCGTTCTTTTTATTTTTATGTTTTTTTGGGTGTTTGTGGTAGTGGTGATTGGTTGCTTATCCTATTCTCGATCCTATTGTTTGATCCCTAATAAGACTCACCAAAGCCAAATTAAATCCCCAATCCTATTTGATATCCTATACAAATTGTATCCTAATTAAAGTCCAATTAAACAAATCCTACTACTACTCCTAAACTACCCATTACCCAACAACACAACTCATATTTCTAAACCCTAATTCCCCTCATATATATACTACCTCTCTCACAAAACCCTAACCCTATTTTCTTTTCACCCTAACCCCGGCCTCCCTCCTCCTTTTCCCTTGCACCGCCCGCACACAGCCAGCCCGACGCTAGACCAGCTCCAGGCCGAGCCACCCCCCTCCCGACCTGTGTCCGACGCCGCACACCCCCCACACTCCGACCCCCATCCCCTCCAAACCCGATACCCCTTTTGGCCGACCATCCTTCACACCACCTCACCACCATATTACCCCTTGCTCGTTTCTCTCATCCGCTCTCTTGGTGTTCTCTAGTGGTCGCAAGCCACTATTGTCATCTCTCTTTTGGTGGAATTGTTCATGTGGAGATTTTTGCTCAAGTTTGCTTGGATTCATTCATTCGCGGATTTTCGTTCATGGGTTTTGCTCTTTACTCTTGATTTTTGTCGTTCTTCATCTTCGGTTAAGGCAAGTAACTTGTACTCCAATTTATTTGTTTGATACAAGTCAAAAATACCACCTATAGTATAGTTGGGTCTAGAAACGTCTCTTGTTTGTGTTATTCCTGATGGGTTTTATCTCTATTGTGAAAACTTGACCATAGTTGCCTCACGACACAATATGGACATGAATTTAACTTAGGTTTTACCCGTTCTTGATTTGATCATGTATGTGGGATTTTTGTGAGAATTCGTGATTTGGTTGAGACCCATGTGAGATATTTGGTGTGGACATGCTAAATACCCTAATTCATGATGTTTGGACACTTGGTAGACTCAATTTCATGTTTGGTTGTGTTTTGAACAAGTTTTATATGATATATGTTGAGTTGTTGTTAAAGGGAAAAATCTGTATTTTTGTCGCTGATCTATTTTGTTTGCTGTTTTGGACTGTCTTGAAGTCAGTATCTTAATTTCGGTATAAAACATGAGTTTTACAGAATTTTGTCTATTTTCAAACCCCTCTAACCTTGCTTGATTTCGTTTTCGTATGAGTGAGGTATGACTGTTTTACTACAGAGGTGTCGATCTTTTCCAGATTTTGTTTTTCGACAGTTTTAATGACTAAATGATTTGATACTGATGCTACATATATTATTTTGATCCAAAACTTGGGTCAGTGTTCCTTTATCTAGTTAGGGATTACCCAGAATTTCAGTGGATTTTATTGATGCATTTTATATGTTGTTTCATGATCGTTTATGAAAACTATACTTGCTGTATTTTACTCGCTGTTTTGTAAAGAATCATATTTTCACCATGATTCCTTTTACTGTATGAAAAATGTTTGTGAAATATGAAAGTTATTATATTTTATCTATTTTCATATCCCTTTGGCGGAATTGGATTTCGTTTCACTGGTTGCGAGATATCATAATTTTCGTACAGCAGTGTTGGGAATTCCAAATTTGCCAAACTACCGTTTATTGATGTTTTCTTATTTTTGATGACTGATCTAGTTTTACTGGAAATTTCTGAAAATTCATGTTTAGATACTGAACATATAGGGGAATACCCTAGATTTTTCGTGGATTTATTTAATGTTCTTTCATGCTGTTTTCCTGTTCTTGAATTCGTTTTTCTGATTTCTGACTGAACCTATTTTTTGTGTTCAAATCAGTTTTGAGCTATGTTTTTGTGAATTAATATATGACTTATTTATACTCGCTGGATTCGGTTGGGAGTCAATTTTCTAGACATTAGGACAGATTCAGATTTGGATGTTTGTAACACTGGAAATCACTGTTTTACTACAGTATGGTCTTGCTGTCCTGAACTTGAGATTTGTCTATTTTATTCTTTCGTGTATTATTTTGCACTCGTACATGTTTATCTTGCAACTTGCACTTGTTACTTGATCATGCCATATTATTCTTGATGTATTTTGCACATATACATGCTTGCTTGAAAATAATAATAAATAACGAAGCCGGTGTTTAAGGGACAGATCTAATAGTGGATAATTCAGAAATGGGTACTCGGAAGGGGATCCACTGATCCTACGTGATTACTTGAGACATGATACTTGACACGTGACTACTTGATAATTGCATGCAAGACACGATACTTGCCACTTGCACAACTTGGCACGTGGTTGCATGATACATGATACTTGGAGCTTGGAGCTCGATTACTTGACTTGTCCCCTGAGTCTACTGCCTTCTATGGTCCACTATGAAATCTAAAGCGAAACTGTTTGTTGTAGAAACCATATAAGGTGCGCTGCATGAAGTGCTACCTAGCTAGTAATCACTACAAGACTTGATACATGCTACTTGAACATGATACTTGAATATGATACATGCTTGCTTGATACATGACTATATGATACTTGACACTTGATGCATGTTTACATGATACTTGATTACTTGACACTTGATTCATTCTATTTACACTTATTCACTTTGCCATACTAGTTGTTTATTTTAACATCATGCTTATACCATGTTGCTAGTTAGTTTTCCTACGTGCTTGTATCCTACATTATAAGTGGCCCGTAACTTGCAATTGACAGGTACTTATTTTTCTCTTTCCCTCTTTTCTGCATTCATTGAATTGTAGACTTTGGAGAACAAGGTTCCAGATGGTATCGGTGACATGAAGTATTAGTGCTTGATTTTATTATTATTATTTCTTGTTACTTGCTTGAACAATATTGTATTTTGAGACTTGATTTATTCTTGTCTTTGGGCAATCTGGCCCAAGATATTTCTTTTATTCAGATCATGACTATTTGAGATTTATATATTTGGTTTCAAGTATTCTTGTTGGTATTTTGGCTCATATGTGCATGTGGTTGATTCTTTTACTTCCGACTCTGATAATTCTTGTGAATGTTGTAGAGATTTCTTGAACAGCTTATGGATGATGAAAATCATTCGCTGGGCTTTTGTCTCGTATCCGTATTCCATATTCTTTTTGGGAAGCGGGCGTGACAATATCAAAATATCACAACAAAAATCATATTATTCAATCAATTTCACTTAGTCATTTCATGCAATTTCACATGTGTTCCTTTTTCACCTTAATCAAGTTATTAACATAAAGCAATATTTTCACTTAGCAATTCTTGCTTGATCAAAACACAACCTAGCATGGTACTACTTAGAAGTTAGAGAAAATTGTCCACCTATTTGAAGAAACAAAAGAAAGAACTCCTAGAAATCTCCTTGAACAAAGAGTGATCCTTCTCCTCCTATAGATCGAGCTGTAAATTGCCTTCACCTCCTTGTGCTTGATGGAACCCGAGCTCCCCTTCTTCTTGTCGATTTGGCCGGCCTCCAAAGGTGCACACACACACTAGCACACACTCAATCTTTCTATCACTTTCTCTCAATCTTTTTCTAACTCTTTATGTTTCTTTCTTTTTCAAGTGCAAAAATGAGTAAATGGGAGGGGGTATTTATACACATTTTTGAGTGGATTGAATGGCTAGGATTTGTCAAAATAGTTAGGGATCAAGGGCTAGGATGAGTTTGGGAGTTGTAGCAACCACCCATGAATGAGATAACCACTTCACCACTACTCCCATCTCTCCCTCTCTCTTTGCACTATCCGGCCTACTCCCCAAAGGTGCATTTACATGTGCAAGTGCAATGCACATTCAAACTAGTACCCCCTACAAAATTTTGTTCATGCACTTTTAATTAATTGTTTATTTAGTTGTTCTACACTACAAGTTGGGTTAACTAAAAGAGAATTTAAATTAATTGGGCTCACTAATGGGCCAAAAGACCATGGGCTCAGGAGAATTAATTAATAAAATAATTATAATGGGCTAGAGAGATAATTAGGCCTAGGATTTCATTTAGGCTTTAAAAATAGATCTTTTAGGAAACAAGGAGAATAATTAATAGCTTAGTTTATGAAGAAAATATTTATCTCCAGAAAAATGCATATGAAATTATACGTGCAAAACACGTAAATCACAAACTCTTATAAATTAAAATTTAGGATGTTACAGCCAAGGCTACTAAGGCGTTGCGGTTGTCGAGCTCTTTGGTAGACATCTCTACAAAAGGAAAAAGTAAAAATGTTAACATGAAGGCATAAAGAAAAAAACGAAATGGGAACAAAAACATACTAGGGTCGGCTGGGCTCAGTCCGGCTCGGGCGAGATGCAGCTCCGTGACGCGAGGCCACCCGATGTTGTGCCCCTCCACGATCTTATCAACCTTCGCCCACTCATTTTCGGTCAAGTCTCTTCGCTTCGGCGGCTTGTGGTTCGGCTTTACAAAATTCCAAACTGTTGAAATTTCCTAAGGTTTTTCGCTTCGGACTATGAAGTACTTCTCCTTCCACCCCTTTATGGAGTCCGGACGTCCATGCATCACTTTCTTATGAGGGCGTGGCGAGAGATAAAAAATCCCCTCCTGGTCCTCGAGTGAGCTCATCCCCAGGATGGCACGGAAGTATGTGAGCCTCGGCGTGATCCCTTTCTCCTGACACTTCAAGATAAAACACACCAAGTGTTTCCACGAGTTGGGACAGTACTGCATAGGGCTCAGCTCCCCTAGTTTAGCATCCTCTTGATGAACGGATGCAGCGGAAGTCTCATCCCCAAGATAAAAGAGTCCTCAGGGAACATACAGAAGCTCGACTCTAGCGTGGTGGTCGGGCGGATGCCCGGGTTCGGAACAAGTTGCTCGAATTCCTGCGGAATAAAGTAAGCCGCCCTCAAAATAGGCAAGTAGTTCCTCTACAAGGCAAACTTCACGCTATCCATCTTGATCATGGACCGGCCCTCATCCCGTAGCAGTGAAGTGTACGCAAGAAGATCCTCCACGTCGTCAGGGTACATCCTGATTGATCCTAGATTTTGGCTAGAAAGATGGGGGTACTTGAACCCGGAGCCATATTCATATTTGTCCTTCTCGGCCGGACTGTCGGACCGTATCCACTTCCTTTTCCTACTTCGGGGGCGAGGCTTCCTATTAGGGGAAGGGGTCGCTGGGGGGGCAACAGTGGGAGGTCTGCCTCTTCCTCCTCTACCTCTTCCGCGGTTCCTCCGGCCTCACCGTGATCGCTACCGCCTTAAGTCCCTTATTCGGACTCCTCCTGACCATCGCCCTCCTTAACCTGCTCCTCTTCCCCCAGGCCTCCTTGCCCAGGCTCATTCTCCTTATCAACAAACTCCTCCTCAGAGTCTCCATAATGTTCACTCTGCTCAACATGCTCCCTTTCTGGTCCCTGAACTCGTAAAGGAGTCACGTTATAGACCACAATAGCCTCGTCTCCCTGACCCTCCAACCGATAGAACTTCCTCCTTCACTTGAAAGTCATCCGAAGACCAAGATATCGAAGACGAGTGAACTTCCTCCTCGGCGTGACCTAAAGTCCCTGCCTCGGAGTCGGACTGACTACGTGACATTGTAAAACAAAAATACTAACCTGTTTCACCGGAGAACTCGAAGATCAACGAAAAGCAGTTGCCGGTGGCTTGCAAAGAAATTTCTGTTGGCAAGAGAGTGAAAGCAAAGTAAAGAAATGAGGAGGGGATTTATAAGCAGAGATGAGACTCCTCGAATTCTGCAAAGAAATCTGGCAGTTTGATCTTGATCATCAAGATCTAACGGCCACTAAGATCTTGATGACGTTAGCCCAGAGCGCAAATTTACCTTGTTACCCCCGGCCCTGTCAACCAACGCGGCAGCTCGGTACGCGGGGTCAACGGTTTGGGGGTCGACGCTCAGATGTTACCGCGAGCCCCGAAAAGTTTCTCTCAATGGCTAGGGGCTCGACGCTCGGATGTCACCATGAGCCATAAAAAGTTTCTCTCAAAGTCCTAAAGGTCGACGCTCGGATGTCGCTGCGAGCCCCAAAACGTTTCTCTCAAACGGCTTAGGGCTCGATGCTCGGATGTCACCGCGAGCCACGAAAAGTTTCTCTCAATGGCTTGGAGCACGATGCTCGGATGTCACACCGCAAGCCACGAAAAGTTTCTCTCAACGGCTTGGGGCTCAACGCTCGGATGTCACCGCGAGCCACGAAAGTTTCTCTCAATGGCTGGGGCTCGATGCTCAGATGTCACCGCGAGCCACAAAAAGTTTCTCTCAACGGCTTGGGCTCGATGCTCGGATGTCACCGCGAGCCACAAAAAGTTTCTCCTAAACAACTAGGGGCTCGACGCTCGGATGTCACCGCGAGCCACAAAAGTTTCTCTCAACGGCTTGGAGCTTGATGCTCGGATGTCACCGCGAGCCACAAAATGTTTCTCTCAAAGTCTTGGGGGTCGACGCTCGATTGTCACCGCGAGCCACAAATTATCCCTTAACCAGTGAGGGGGCTCACCTCCCGACCCTCGACTCCCGGCAAATCGAGCCCCTACTCTTAAGGCCTCGACGTCCCCTTGCTTTTCCAACAAGTAAGGGGCTCGGCCACTGACCCTCGGTGTTCGGCAAATCGAGCCCCTACTCCTAAGGCCTCAACGTCCCCTTGCTTTTCCAACAAGTGAGGGGGCTCGCCCACCGACTCTCAATGCTCGGCAAACCGAGCCCCTACTCCTAAGGCCTCGACGTCCCCTTGCTTTTCCAACAAGTGAGGGGGCTCGTCTACCGACCCTCGATGCTAGGCAAAGCGACCTCCTACTCCTAAAAGATCTCGACGTCCCCTTGCTTTTTGAACAAGTGAGGGGGCTCGTCCACCGACCATCGACGCTCGGCAAAGCGAGCTCCTACTCTAAAGATCTTGACGTCCCCTTGCTTTTCCAACAAGTGAGGGGGCTCGTCTCCTAACCCTAGATGCTCGAAAAAGCAAGCTCCTACTCTAAAGAACTCGACGTCCTCTTGCTTTTCCAACCAGTGAGGGGGCTCGTCTCCTGACCCTCGACGCTCGGCAAACCGAGCTCCTACTCTAAAGATCTCGATGTCCCCTTGCTTTTCCAACAAGTAAGGGGGCTCGTCTCCTGACTCCAGATGCTCGGCAAAGCAAGCTCCTACTCTAAAGATCTCGATGTCCTCTTGCTTTTCCAACCAGTGAGGGGGATCGTCTCCTGACCCTCGATGCTCAGCAAACCGAGCTCCTACACTAAAGATCTCGACGTCCCCTTACTTTTCCAACAAGTGAGGGGACTCGTCTCCTGACCCTCGACGCTCGGCAAAGCGAGCTCATACTCTAAAGATCTCGACGTCCCCTTGCTTTTTCAACAAGTGAGGGGGCTCGTCTCCTGACCCTAGATGCTCGGCAAAGCGAGCTCCTACTCTAAAGATCTCGATGTCCCCTTGCTTTTCCAACAAGTGAGGGGGCTCGTCTCCTGACCCTCGACGCTCGGCAAACCGAACTCCTACTCTAAAGATCCCGACGTCCCCTTACTTTTCCAACAAGTGAGGGTGCTCGTCCATCGACCCTCGACGCTTGGCAAGGCGAGCTCCTACTCCTAAAAAATCTCGACGTTCTTTTGCTTTTCCAAAAAGGGAAGGGGCTCGTCTCCTGACCCTCGATGCTCAGCAAACCGAGCTCCGAATCTTCCGCACTCGACACCCTTCGTGACTCCAAGAGGGGATCCCCTTCATCCTACCCCGCTGACCTCTCCAGGAAGATACGGATCTCGTTCTTCGCTGTACTCACCACTCAGCTCTTCCTACAGAGGCAAAAAACCACTCCTACACGGCTGGATTATCCAACCCTGCAGGAGTGAGGGGCTCCTGATAAGGGTCAAATGACATGGTACCTTCTGGGCCACAAGATCACCTCAAAAACCGTTCACCCCTGATCATCAGGTCTGCCAGGTCTGCCCTAAGTCCCATGGGCTTCTGCCACGTCAGGCCCACAGGAAACTGATGAACTCAAGAATATTCACATTTAGGAGAAATAATCTTATTGCAATTGGACATTTAAATGCTCTATATGTGGTATTTTACTCTTCTTTTCTCTTTTCCATAGGAAACAACCAAAAGCAGCAAAACAAAGTAGATTCCAGACTAATACAGACTGAGAGGATGATATACAGGGAACTGCAGTGCAACAGTCGACTGGCTCTTCATCAGTCGACTGGACAGAGAGATTGCCGGGGCTCGGCACAGTCGACTTCCCCAACACCAGTCGACTTGACTGAGGAATCAACGAAGCCACAGATGTCTCGGCACAGTCGACTTACACTCATCACCAGTCGACTGCATCCGGCGGAGTGAAAAGATAAGATCCATCCGCATCTAATCCAAATCAACGCAGATTAAGGAAGGAAAGAAATAAAGGAAAGGAGAGGACGTTTTCGGAAAGGAGGCAAACCCTAACTCCCTTCCCGTGATCTATAAATATCAACAAAGAGGCATTATTAGGGGAATCATCGAAGGACGGAACTTCTGAATCATCAAATCATCAATCAAGAAAATTATTCTATCAGCATCGAAGAAGAAGGAGATCGAGTTCACTGAAGCAACGCGCTGGTCGACTGTGTGACAGCCAGCCGACCTATCTGCCGAACTACATCAGTTTATTTCTTCTCTTTCTAGTTCTTTATTTTTTCATCATGTATTCGAAACTGTTAGTCAATAAAAATCTTATTATGTGGAACTAATTTCATAGTTGGGTGGATTGAAACCGCAGTTATGTAATGCTTATATTCTTCTGAATGCTATTCTGTTACTTATTGATTAAACCTGAAAGTATTGGTATAGATTTATAATAGACAAACTTGTTCAGAAGTTCTAAGAGCAGTCGACTGAGAGTGAGAGCAAGTCGACTGCCATACAGAACCTGAGATTATCAAGTTTGCATGTTATAAATCTGAATCTGTTATATGAGTATAGAGACGACCCGTATCTCGTGCCCATAACTTGTAACACAGGAATCTTTAGGGGTTCTTGGTTTAATCAACTTGAAGGATCTAGATCTGATACTAATTTCTAGAACTTCGAGTGTTTGTTCGTTTTCATTGTTCTTATGTTTTCTTTAAGTGCAACTTAGTAGATACCATGCTAAATACTTAAGGAAAGAAACGAATTAGAGTAGATACCATGCCTAATTCTTGGCTAGGGAAACAATACTTTAAGGAGTAGATACCATGCCCTTAAAGGAACGAACATGAGTAATTATAGTAGTGAAGAAGGTGATTTAGCATTACTGACTATAGGTGGAAATCAAAACCCAACTACTTAATAGATATTGTGATTCAGAATACTAGATATAGTTTTTAATCTTTTTATTTCTTTTAAACAACACCTTAAGATCCTTATTTCTATTTTATTGGTTAGTAAGTTAATTTCTACAATCTCTGTGGGATCGACCCTTGCTCGTCACTACGCTTCTCTAAACGATTCGTACACTTGCGAGGTTTTTAATTTGTGTCTAGTTTAGATCATCTAGATAGCACAACAAGTTTTTGGCGTCGTTGCCGGAGATTATTAGCATTTTAACTTATAACTCAGTAAATCTTTTCTTTTATTTTATTTTCTTTTATTAATAAATATTTTCTTCTAGGTTACAGGATTTTGGTGGATGCACGGAAGGCGATCACTTCGCCCAGAGCTACTACCTATTGACGCAGAAACAGAACGTACTCTGCACAGACTAGGTCGGCTGTCTGCAACCAACCAGTCGACTGCTACAAGGGACCAGGCGACTGCACAGAAACCCAATTCACAAGCAACTATGGCTGAGGAAATACCAAATCGAGTACCAATGCAGGACAAATTCAGGCCTAAGAATATTGAGCAACCCTCCTGCATTGCTTATCAACCTAATGTCACAGGGAATATGCATCTCTCTCCCAATTACTTAGTATGGTTCCCCACTTTAGTGGCAAACCAGACGAAGAGCCTCACCTCCATTTGCAAGACTTCTTTGATCTTTGCAGAACACAAAGTGTCCAAGGGCTTACCCCTGAACAAATCAGGTTAATCTTGTTCCCATTTTCTTTAAAACTTAATGCTAAATTATGGTATAATTCTTTGGAACCAGGATCAATTAATTCATGGGAGCAATTGGCCACAAAATTCTTGAAAGAATTCTTTCCAGCCCAGAAAACCAAACAACTAAAGAGGGAGATTCAACTCTTCCAACAAAAAGATGGAGATTTATTCTTCGAAGCATGGAAGGATTTCAAGAACAAGCTTCTCAAGTGTCCTACGCACAACATGCCTAAAGACGATCAGGTACAAGCATTTTATGAGGGCTTAAATGATACTAACAAGGCAATTGTGGATTCAGCTTGCAACGGGATCTTGATGAGGAAAAGTGGTGAGGAAGCCATCGAATTATTTGAAGAACTAAGTGAGAACTCACAACAATTCTCAACAAGGGGAAGAGGCATTTCGAAAAAACAGGGAGTTTATGAAATTTCTAGTAGTAATAACATACAATTAGAAATGACAAACATGAACAAAAAAATTGATATGCTTGTTAATGCAATGACAACAATGGGCAGTGTAAAAAATCAAACAAAAGAAATTTGTGCAATTTGTTCTCATTGTGATCATACAACTGACACATGTCCCATGTCTTCTTTCACAGATCAGGAGCATGCAAACTATGTGGGACAAGGAGTGTTTTCACCAAAGAACAATCCATTCTCGAACACATACAACCCAGGGTGGAGGAACCACCCAAATTTCTCGTGGAGCAACAATCAAGGCACTCAATCTTTGCAAGGACATGCACGGAACTTCCAAATGGGAAGTGGGTTTGATAGGCCAGTTCAAGAACAGAAGAAGTTGGATTTTGAATCCACCGTTCTTCAATTGCTCCAACAACAACATCAAACAAGCAACCAACAAGGGCAAGCAATTCAGAAATTGGAAACTCAAATCGGACAAATCGCAAAGGAGTTGAGTGAAAGAAAGGCAGGAGAACTCCCTTCACAAACCATACCAAATCCTAGAGGCCAAGAACAACTCAAATCAGTAACAACTCTGAGAAGTGGTAAGACAATTGACAACAAAGTTGGAACACACACAGAAGAAGCAGATACACAATCATCAAAAGTTTTGGGTTTCAACAAGGTAAGTGAAAAAGAAAGGACAATTTTGCCACCATTCCCTCAAAGGTTAGTCAAGCAAAAGAAAGAACAACATTTATTTGATATCTTTGAAACTCTCAGAAAGGTAGAAATTAATATTCCCTACTTGATGCTATTAAACAAATTCCTTCTTATGCCAAATTTTTGAAAGAATGTTGTACTCACAAAAGAACATTTCAGGTTAGGGAGGATGTGGCTTTGACAGAAGAAGTGAGCGCTGTTTTGTTAAGGAAATTACCTCCTAAATTGAAGGACCCAGGTAGTTTTACCATTCCTTGCAGGGTTAGTGAGCACCTCTTTGAAAAAGCACTGCTAGACTTGGGGGCAAGCATCAATCTTCTTCCTTACTCTGTTTACGAAAAGCTAGGATTGGGAGAACTCAAACCAACATCCATCACTTTGCAGTTGGCTGATCGCAGCATCAAAAGACCTAGAGGTATTTTGGAAGATGTCCTAGTTCAGGTAAACGATTTCATTTTGCCTGCAGATTTTGTTGTGTTAGACATGGAGGACTCTTCAATGCCATCTTCTCTACCGATCATTTTAGGTAGGTCCTTTATGAGTACGGCTGATATAAAAATTTGTGTTAAAAAGGGTACTATAAGCATGAAAATAAATGGAGAAAAGGTTGAATTTAAAATGTTTGATACACTAAAATTACCACATGATGATCATGAATGCTATAATGTTGATGTGGTACAGGAGATTGTTGATCAAACATTTCAGGTACATAGCATTGAACCACTACAAGCCACAATTACACAATCTCTAACTTTGTCTCATGTTGAACAGGAATACGATGACGGCAGGATTGCAGAGACAGTACATCACCTTGAAACTCCAAAGTCATATTCAGGTAAACTCGCACCTGCATTTGAAAATATAGTGACTGATAACACTTGTTTTTCCTCAGACCAGTCGACTGGTGAACGGAACCAGTCGACTGTCCTGACTGCTACCAGAACACCAGACGTGGAGCTTAAGCCGCTGCCTGAACATCTGAAGCACGCATTTTTGGGTGAGAACCAGACGCTACCAGTAATAGTTGCTGCAAACTTGAGTGCACAAGAAGAAGATAAGCTGCTAAGGGTACTGCGAGAATACAAAGGTGCAATAGGATGGACCATTGCAGATATCAAGGGAATAAGTCCATCCAAATGCATGCATAAAATACTTCTTGAAGACAATGCAAAACCGAGCAGGGAAGCACAGAGAAGGCTTAATCCACATATGAAGGAAGTGGTAAGAACAGAGGTCTTGAAGCTATTAGATGTTGGCATCATCTACCCTATCTCAGATAGCAAATGGGTGAGTCCTATACATGTGGTGCCTAAGAAAAGTGGAGTCACAGTGGTGAAGAATGAAGAGAATGAGCTTATCCCTACGAGAGTGACCACAGGATGGAGGGTATGCATTGACTACAGGAAGCTGAATAACGAAACCAGGAAAGATCACTTCCCTCTTCCTTTTATTGATCAAATGTTAGAAAGATTAGCAGGATATAGTCATTATTGTTTTTTAGATGGTTATAGTGGCTATAATCAAATTGCTATTGCTCCAGAAGATCAAGAAAAAATCACTTTCACATGTCCTTTTGGTACTTTTGCATACATGAGGATGCCCTTTGGATTGTGCAATGCACCAGCTACATTTCAGAGATGCATGATGAGTATATTTTCAGACATGGTGGAAAGGTTCATCGAGGTATTTATGGATGATTTTAGTGTTTTTGGATCTTGTTTTGATGAATGCCTTAACCATTTGCAGCTAGTACTTAAGAGATGTGAAGAATGCAATCTAGTGCTGAATTGGGAAAAGTGCCATTTTATGGTACAACAAGGTATTGTCTTGGGACATGTGATGTCAAAAAGGGGCATAGAGGTGGACAAGGCAAAAATTGACATCATATCAAAGCTACCCCCTCCCACTACAGTCAAGGGTGTTAGGAGTTTTCTTGGACATACAGGGTTCTATAGAAGATTTATAAAAGATTTCTCGAAAATCTCCAGACCCCTTTGTGAATTATTGGCTAAAGACGTTGAGTTTGCATGGACAGAAGAGTGCACAAATGCTTTTATTACATTAAAAGATCTTCTCATTTCTGCACCTATTGTCATGGCACCAGATTGGAACCATCCTTTCGAGCTTATGTGTGATGCAAGTGATTATGCCTTGGGAGCTGTTTTAGGTCAAAGAATCAATAAGGTACCCCATGTTATTCACTATGCTTCTCGAACTTTAAATGATGCACAGCTTAATTATTCCACTACTGAAAAAGAAATGTTAGCTATCATTTTTGCTGTAGAGAAGTTTAGATCATATTTAATTGGTTCTAAAGTCATTGTTTTCACTGACCATGCTGCTTTGAGATATTTGTTTGCTAAAAAGGATGCTAAGCCTAGGTTGATCAGATGGGTGCTGTTGCTTCAAGAATTCGACCTTGAAGGAAGTGACAATGTTGTGGCAGATCACATGTCCAGATTACTGCAGGAGAAAGAAAGAATTGTGCCCCCACTTAATGAAAATTTTCCAGATGAAAATTTATTTGAAATAAATATACAACTTCCATGGTTTGCAGATATTGTAAATTATCTCACTGCTCATGTTTTCCCTCCAGGTATGACAAATCAGGAAAGAAAGAGACTGGTGGCCATGTGCAAGCACTATTATTGGGATGATCCTTATTTGTTCAAATTTTGCCCTGACCAAATTATAAGAAGATGTGTGGCAGAAGAAGAGCAAATGAGTATTCTACAACATTGCCACCAATATGCATGTGGAGGACATTTTGGACCAAAAAGGACAGCACTCAAGGTATTACAATCTGATTTTTATTGGCCTAATGTATTCAAAGATGCTTTTTCTTTTTGCAGGACTTGTGACAAATGCCAAAGGACAGGCAACATCTCTTCTAGAAATCAAATGCCACTGCAAAACATCCAAGTAATCGAGCTTTTTGATGTTTGGGGAATCGACTTCATGGGTCCCTTTTCTAACTCATTTGGTTATTTATATATTCTTGTGTGTGTGGATTATGTGTCTAAATGGGTCGAGGCTGTCCCCTCAAAAACTAATGATCACAAAGTTGTTGTCAAGTTTTTGCAGGAGAACATTTTCACTAGGTTTGGTACACCACGAGCAATAATTAGTGATGGAGGGAGCCACTTCAATAACTTTCCATTTGCTTCTTTGATGAAGAAATATGGGATTACACATAGAGTGGGTACTCCATATCATCCTCAAACCAGTGGGCAGGTGAAGATTAGCAACAGAGAAATCAAGAGCATTTTGGAAAAGACAGTAAATACAAGGAGAAAGGATTGGTCGTTACGCTTGAACGATGCATTATAGGCCTACCGAACAGCATACAAGACACCCATCGGCATGTCACCATACCGTTTGGTTTTTGGAAAAGCTTGTCATCTGCCAGTGGAGTTGGAACACAAAGCCTATTGGGCCATTAAAAGGTTCAATTTTGATATGAAACAAGCAGTCGACAAAAGAAGATTGCAACTGAACGAGCTTGAAGAGTTGAGGCACGACGCATATGAAAATGCAAAATTGTACAAGGAAAGGACCAAGTTGTACCATGATAAACAGCTAGCAAGGAAGGAGTTTTATGAAGGACAGAAGGTATTAATTTACAACTCAAGATTAAGACTTTTTCCAGGCAAGCTTATGTCAAGATGGTATGGCCCATACATTGTCACAAAAGTCTTTCCACATGGTGCATTGGAGGTTCATAGCAAAGAGAAAAATCAAACATTCAAGGTGAATGGGCATAGGGCGAAGCCGTACATTGAGACGAGTATGGAGCCGAAAGAAGAGGATGTGAATCTTCAAACCATTCAATACATTGCATGATCTCATCAGGTCTAGCTGAAGACAGAAAACACAGCGCTTATTGGGAGGCAACCCAATTTTTCAGGGGAGTACTTACACTCTCTAGTTATTTATTTCTTTAATCATTTCTTTATTTCTTTATTTTATTTTCTTTCCTTCAAACTAGTTGGTAACACATGCCTATATTTTAAGTTTTGTGCGAACATTGAGGACAATATTCCATCTAAGTTTGGGGGTAGTTATTTACATTTGGAGTCTTTTGATTTTTTTGGGATAAACAATTTCTTATAAAGTAAGAGTAAGGATACTTATTTACTTTAGGATTGTTGAGTTTCATAATTCCTTACAAAATTATATGAGTCATGCGATTATACATAAAAAAAAAACAAATATGATGCTTTTTTTGGGTGATTATCCTCTTTGATCTAGTCCTAAACAGAGTTTAAGTAAATAGAGTAAAAACAAAAAGAAAATATATATATGAATAAAGTCAATCTACTCTAATGTTTTGAGTTGCTTAGTAACTAGGGGTATTCATCACCAATGTTTACCTTTACGTTAAACGACAACTGGAAATATGAGTATGCAAAGCACTTAAAGTTTGTGACTTGTTGAGTAACCGGGTGGATTCATCACAAATGTCTTGCACTCGCGTCAAAAGGCAAGTGACGACTTAAAGAAGAGACTTAAAAAAAAAAAAAAAAAACTCTAGTTTGCTATTCGGTTTGTAGTAGAGAAAAGGGATAATCACAGATGGAATGCTACATACTATAACTATAATTAATTGCATGACAAGTGTGGTTGGGTTTGGAGATATGAATAGACAATTGCACTAGAGAAAGTGGGTATGCTCGTTTTTACTTTATTTGCAAATTGTTTATAATTTTGATTGCAAAATTTTGATGCTTGCATAATGAGACATTTTCTTGGAGTGATGGGGTGAGACTATTATTTTTCCCTTGTTCATAATTTCACTTTTTGCTTGAGGACAAGCAAAAGCTAAGTTTGGGGGTATTTGATGAACTCAAGAATATTCACATTTAGGAGCAATAATCTTATTGCAATTGGACATTTAAATGCTCTATATGTGGTATTTTACTCTTCTTTTCTCTTTTCCATAGGAAACAACCAAAAGCAGCAAAACGAAGCAGATTCCAGACTAATACAGACTGAGAGGATGATATATAGGGAACTGCAGTGCAACAGTCGACTGGCTCTTCATCAGTCGACCGGACAGAGAGATTGCTGGGGCTCGGCACAGTCGACTTCCCCAACACCAGTCGACTTGACTGAGGAATCAACGAAGCCACAGATGTCTCGGCACAGTCGACTTACACTCAACACCAGTCGACTGCATCTGACGGAGTGAAAAGATAAGATCCATCCGCATCTAATCCAAATCAACACAGATTAAGGAAGGAAAGAAATAAAGGAAAGGAGAGGACATTTTCGGAAAGGAGGCAAACCCTAATTCCCTTCCCGTGATCTATAAATATCAACAAAGAGGCATTATTAGGGGAATCATCGAAGGACGGAACTTCTGAATCATCAAATCATCAATCAAGAAAATTATTCTATCAGCATCGAAGAAGAAGGAGATCGAGTTCACTGAAGCAACGCGCCGGTCGACTGTGTGACAGCCAGCCGACCTATCTGCCGAACTACATCAGTTTATTTCTTCTCTTTCTAGTTCTTTATTTTTTCATCATGTATTCGAAACTGTTAGTCAATAAAAATCTTATTATGTGGAACTAATTTCATAGTTGGGTGGATTGAAACCGCAGTTATGTAATGCTTATATTCTTCTGAATGCTATTCTGTTACTTATTGATTAAACCTGAAAGTATTGGTATAGATTTATAATAGACAAACTTGTTCAGAAGTTCTAAGAGCAGTCGACTGAGAGTGAGAGCAAGTCGACTGCCATACAGAACCAGAGATTATCAAGTTTGCATGTTATAAATCTGAATCTGTTATATGAGTGTAGAGACGACCCGTATCTCGTGCCCATAACTTGTAACACAGGAATCTTTAGGGGTTCTTGGTTTAATCAACTTGAAGGATCTAGATCTGAAACCAATTTCTAGAACTTCGAGTGTTTGTTCGTTTTCATTGTTCTTATGTTTTCTTTAAGTGCAACTTAGTAGATACCATGCTAAATACTTAAGGAAAGAAACGAATTAGAGTAGATACCATGCCTAATTCTTGGCTAGGGAAACAATACTTTAAGGAGTAGATACCATGCCCTTAAAGGAACAAACATGAGTAATTAGAGTAGTGAAGAAGGTGATTTAGCATTACTGACTATAGGTGGAAATCAAAACCCAACTACTTAATAGATATTGTGATTCAGAACTACTAGATATAGTTTTTAATCTTTTTATTTCTTTAGAACAACACCTTAAGATCCTTATTTCTATTTTATTGGTTAGTAAGTTAATTTCTACAATCTCTGTGGGATCGACCCTTGCTCGTCACTACGCTTCTCTAAACGATTCGTACACTTACGAGGTTTTTAATTTGTGTCTAGTTTAGATCATCTAGATAGCACAACAGAAACCGGGTTCAGACCCGGCCCAAACGGGTCCAGACCCACTTTGCACTACCTATAAATACCAGACACTCTCCCCTTTCACAAGATAATCAATCTTTCCCCTCTAAAAAACCCTAGCTACTGTTACTCTTCAGTGACTAACTAGACCGTCGGAGGGCTTGCCACCGGGATCAACCCCGGTGTTTCTAGGCCAAGTGCAGGTACACGAGACTTCCAGATCCGAGCCGAGCCTCCAGATCCTAGCTGAGCATCCGACCTCCACCTCGCTCTTGCCTACTCCCGATCCGTTCCCTCAGCTGAGGGTCGGGCGTATAGCCAGTACCGAAGCTTCCACTTTATAAATTGAGAGAACTCACACCTGGTGCAGCCACCCCCAAAAACAAACTGCATCACTTTCCTACTATAAATTTTTTGTTTCAAGCTGTATTTCTAATTAAGAGCCTTACAACCAAATAACTAAAAAAAATGTAATGTAACGCCCCGATTTTTCGGTGACTGGGAAATAGTGACATAAGCCAGAATCTTTCTTCAATTAGCCACAATACACAGAAAAATAGGAAAATTTAAAAGTTTTTATTCAACACAAATGTATTACAAATCCGAATGTTACAAAATTACAATACATTACAACAGTGTTACAATAATACCTTTACAATCCCAAGTGTTACAACTTTCAACATATTACATCAGAGTACAATGAATAAAGAACAACACTTGGTATTTCACTTGGATACTTTCCAACCAATAAATAGATTACAAAATTGTTACAATGGAACAATAGTAAACAACATATAATGCAGCGGAAATAAAAACGACTCTTGCTTCTCTTGCCTTGAGTCCTCCTAAATCCTGTACCTGTACTTCTGCAATCCGGTACCTATTGAAATGGGGACGTCAATACATATACTGACGTTTTAAAGCTGTTCACTAGCAGAGATTCTCCACTTAAGCTAACAGATTGATGAAAAGAGAAACGTATATATATAATTGATATGCTATGCCTTAGACTTTAATACCCGATTAACTAATACGATTCTGCACTTATTCTAATGCAAGCAAGTCTCCGGAACAGCATGCAGCCCATACTACATACGTCCCATCTCACGCCGTTTCTTCATATATAGGGATTTGAACCATCGTTAAGAGTTCTACATTGTACACAATCCTATTCCTGATAATACAACGTGACTGTGAGGTTGCAGGTGGTTCAAGTCCCACCAATGCAGTACGATTATGGTGTCTCTGTTTGCCACTACTACCCGGCATGCCAGACCTCACTCAAAAACAAGGTTGCAGGTACGGTCTAGTTCCGTTACTGCAGTCATATAGTGGTGTCCATGTTTGCTACTATTGCCCAGCGTATCAGGCCTCATTCGAAAATCAAAAGAACATAAGGTCTCGTACATGCAGGATAGCGCGAAGCCTACCCTGTGGCACCCCTGGGGTCTCGCAAATGCAGGACTGCACGTAGCATCCAATGGCACCCCAAGCCACAGTATTTCAGGAATTAACAGATGAGATACGCAACCCGTGCTCCCAACTCGTGAGATGACACCGTACGTATCCCTTTGACGGGAAGGTACAACCCAATAACACCGCCTAGTGTCGGCCTATAGGACAGGTTGGATCATAAGAAATTACCCTTAACACCAACTCTTTCCCTTCGGCAAAATTGATAATAAGTAAAGGTTAAGTAGTAATAGCCATAAGTTACTACCCTAACGATGTCACTAAACCCAAACAATCCCACGGGGTTTTCAATAACTTTCTTATGATTATCCCGATCCAACTCATGGCTTATCGATCCAAGACACCGGTGATGGAAACCTCTCTCACTCATCATTATCCCTAACTCGGATCTCGTCAACATTCTCGGCTCACGATCAACCGACATCAGTTAAGATCCGTCGGTGCTCGAAGTGTGATTTATCCACAGTTTCTAAGGTGGTAAGATACGATTCTTGATGGTCGATGGCCCCTACGACAATTATGAGACCCTATCACTATCCCTAACTCAGATCTCGTCAACACTCTCGACCCGCGATCAACCCACATCAGTTAAGATCCGTCGGTGCTCGAGGTGTGATTTATCCACAGTTTCCAAGGTGGTAAGATGCGAGTCTTGATGTTCGATGACCCATAGGCTAGCTTTTATCTAGCTAACAATACTAGTGACTTTCCCAACCATTATTTACCATATATTGAAGATGAAGCATGTGCACATCATATGGTCCAATTTCAATTAGAAACTCATACAACTAGAACTCATGGGTTCTTTTCCCAAATTTGAACTAGGACAATATGCGACTAGGTTCCTGGGTTCCTTTTCAAAGTTGAGCTAGAATCACCTAGAACCTAATTGCATAGGTTCCTCGCCAATTCGAGCTAGAACTATCATGGAGCTAGTTTCATGGGTTTCTTCTTAAAAATCGAACTAGAACAACTATGGAACATGGGTTTATTTCAATAATTCAATTGGGTTATCATGCAAGCTAAACTCATGGGTTTCTTTTAGGATTTAACCGAAACCACTACAATCATATAACTCAAACATGCATGGATTCTTTTGAATCTAAAAACAACTAGACATCTCAAACATGGGTTCTTTACTAGAACTACTACAATAACACAAGCATGCGTTCTTTACTTAGAACAACTACAATAACTCAAGCATGGTATCCTTCTACAACTCAAGCATGGTATACAACTTAAGCATGGGTTTCTTTACTACAACAATCTACAACAACTCAAGCATTGTATATTTACTATAATCAACTCAAGCATGGGTTTCTCACTATAATCAGCCTACAACAACTCAAGCATGGTATACTTACTAAAATCAACTCGAGCATGGGTTTCTCACTATAATCAACCTACAACTACTCAAGCTTGGTATACTTACCAAAATCAACTCAAGCATGAGTTTCTTACTATAATCAACCTACAACAACTCAAGCATGGTATATTTACTATAATCAACTCAAGCATGAGTTTCTCACTATAATCAACCCACAACAACTCAAGCATGGTATATTTACTATAATCAACTCACGCATGGGTTTCTCACTATAATTAACCTATAACAACTCAAGCATGGTATATTTACTATAATCCACTCAAGCATGGGTTTCTTTTTACAACAACCTATAACAACTCAAGCATGGTATATCAATCTACAACAACTCAATCATGGTATCTTTACTACATCTCAAGCATGGTATACAACTTAACATGGGTTTCTTCACTACATCAACCTACAAAAACTCAATCATGGTGGGTTCTTTAGCACATACAACCTTAGCATGATACATGGATTCTTTTTTAAACTAGAACAAGTACGAATGGGTTCATGGGTTTCACAAGCATGGTTCATGGGTTTCATGAGCATGAATGGGTTCTTTTTAATCTAGGATTACTAAACAACTCAAGCATGGGTTCTCTAGGAACCTAGAATAGTTTAGGACATGCTACAAAAGACTAAAATAAATTATTACAAAGACTACTTCTTTAGGAAATTACAAGTCCTATATAATTACAAAGACTACATTTATTTAGTCTACAAATTAGTACATACTACAACCCACTTTCCTTCAATCCTAAAAGTTCTTACATACAATAACAGCAACCTTTTATGAACAAAGGTTAGTAAGAATGATTAATTTCTTAACAAAGTAGAGAGCAACATACAACAAAACTTATCTTTAAAAAAATAGCTAGATGAGTTCTACAACCCTAGAATGGGTAAGTAAACATTCTTACTACACTAATCTTTATATGCACATAGCTATAGTCCAAGTCATAGTTTTGAGTTCAACAAAACAACCATAATAACAACAATAAACATACAAGGTTAAAGAACAACCTTTATGTGTTTTATTTAAGTTCCATCATCCATTTTTTTTCATGGGATCCTTTTGATCCCTACAACCACCTTATGCTTAATACTTAGTCCAAATCATTTTTAGAACACACACACACAACAAAAGAGGACAAGAATCAACATAAATAAAAATAGAGAATTCCCCCTTGATTTTTCAACCATTCTTATGCACAAATCTTAGTCCAAGTAGTTCAAAATAATTATAAGGACAACAATAATCAAAGCAAAGTTCAAGATTCTATCTTTATGTGATTTTGTTGAGTCCTTTCATTCCATCCTTCTCATGGGATCATTTTGATCCCTACAATCATGCTTATGCTTAGGAATTAGTCTAAGTTATTAAGGAACATATGTACACAATAACACATCATCAAGATGGGTTCTTTTAAACCTACAACTACTTATATTTTTAAAAAAATAGTCCAAGTTGTTATAGAACATAAACATACAACAACCACCATCATAAAGATGGGTTCTTTTTATCTTACAACAACTAACCATCAAAAGATGGGTTCTTTCTCACATACAACCATTATTAACCCTAAAAGATGGGTTCTTTTCTACATACAAAAATAAATACGAAAACAACCAATCTAAAATAGAAGTAGAGAATCCCCACCTTGATTCTTGTAGGAAGGACTAGCTAGCTTTCCTTCTCCTTCCTCTAGCTTCTACTACAAAAAATCTCCAATGAAAAACTCTTATAAAAAACCCCAAATGAAGAACACTTAGGGTTTCTTCTCTTTCTTTTTCTCTCTCTTTTTTTTTCTTGTAAATGAGGCAAAAGGTGAAGGGGAAGGGTATTTGTAACGCCCCGATTTTTATATACTGGGAAACCGTGACATAAGTCAGAATCTTTTCTTCAATTAGTCACAATACATAGAAAAATAGGAAAATTTAAAACTTTTTATTCAACACCCAATGTATTACAAGTCTGAATATTATACAACTGCAATACATTACAACCGTGTTACAATAATACCTTTACATTCCCAAGTATTACAACTTTCAACAACTTACATCAGAGTACAAGGAAGGAAGAACAACACTTGGTAACTCTCGCTTGAGTACTTTTCAACAATAGATAATCAACGTAATTATTACAGCGGAAACTAAACATGATGTCGACTCCTCGCTTTCCTTATCTTGAGTCCTCCTGAATCTCGCACCTGTACTTCTGCGATCCAGTACCTATTGAAGTGGGAACATCAGTATTCACTGACGCTTTAAGGCTGATAACATAGCAGCGAATCTCCCAAAATAACATACAGAAACATGACATTGTGTCAGTATAGTTTAAGTATTCGTGAGTGCTATGACTAGAATCTAATGCAATATTAACTAAAACCAGGATGCTCCTCTTCTAATGCCAGCAAGTCTCCGAAGCAACATACAGCCCATACTACATACGCCCCATCTCAAGCCGTTTCTCCATATATAGGGATTCGAACCCACGTTATGAATTTCTAATTGTACACAACCTGTTCCTGACAGATACAACATGACTGATGAGGTTGTAGACGTGGTCAAGTCCCACCAATGCTGTATGCTCATGGTGTCTATATTTGCCACTACTACCCGGCTACCCGGACCTCACTCAAAAACCAGACAAACCCTCGGGATTTCTGCCAACAGGAGAGCCCCCTGGTGCCCCCTAGCTCATAGACCGCAACCTATGGCCTGTTCGCTTCCCCGGCATAGGACTCGACGGAGTTCCAGGGTCCATCCCCCTAGCTCCGCCCGCCTTATCATGGCACTTCAGGAATTAACAATGTGAGATACGCAACCCGTGCTCCTAACTCATGAGAAGGCACCGTATGTATCCCTTTGATGGGAAGGTACAACCCGATAACACCACCTAAGGTCTGCCCCAAGGATGAGTTGGTCGTAAGGGGTCCCCCTACAACCCACTGATCTCTTTCCGGCAAAAGGTTTAAGTAAATGATCTTTATAAGTCACTACCCTAATGATGTCCCTAACCCTGGACAATCCTAGGAATGACAATATTACAAACACAACATGCTAGGTCTTAAATTAGACTTCGCAAGATAACTCTACTAAGCTGCTCAACCTAGACTTCCTAGAATCCCTCAGGATCCAGTTCCTGGCCTATCGATCCAAGACCATGGCAATACGAACATACATGCATGCCACTACCCTGAACTTTGGATTCCGTCTATACTCCGGTCCTCGATCAACCTACACCAGTTAAGATCCGACGGTACACAAGGAGTGACTCCTCCACAGTTTCTTAGGAGTAAGAAAACATATGTCTTGATGGTCGATCGCCCCTAGGGTAATAATATCACCCTAGACGAGCACAACAAACTGTGTACTAGCTAATAAGCTATATACTAGTAAACTAACCACATACGAGCCAATAAGCTACGTATGAACCAACAACTACCTACGAGCCAGGCGGGCCTCGTATGAGATAACAATGTACGTACCAGCCAAATATGCCGCGTATGAGACCAACAGCTACGCACGGGCCGGTCGAGCCGCGTACGAGACAACAACCTACATACGAGCCAAATAAACTATGTATGAGACCCACAGCTATATACGGGCCAGTCGGGCCACGTACGAGCACAACCATATGCAAATAACCATACAGGTAATCAAACCTATAAGCAACCAAATGTGCTTACTAACAACTCAATCTTCTATAATTAGAAGCAACAGAGGAATCTACTAATAGTCTATGATAGGCATTCTACCAATGAAAAGCCCGAAAGCGACATAAAAATTTTTATCGAACAAACTATTACTAGTGACCCTCCCAACCCTTATTACCCATAAGGATGAGGAATGCCCCCATGATAGGGTCCAATTCCAATTTGAACCTCACACACTAGAACTCATGGTTTCCTTTCAAAACGAACTAGAACTATATGCGACTGGATTCTCGGGTTCTCTCTCAAGTTGAGCTAGAATAACCTAGGAGCTAGATGCATGGGTTCATTTGTTAATGGAGCTAGAACCATCGTGGTACTAGTCCCATGGGTTTCTTTTATTGAAGTTGTCTAGAACAACATAGAACATGCGTTCGCTTCAATATTTAACTAGGATGCTACACTACACCCTTCAAGCATATATGGGCTCCTTACTAACATTAACTACAACAAGGTAGTTATCATTACAATTACAACATGATTCTTTCCTATTACTTAACCTATAGCAATTTAAGCATGGTATACAATTGTAAGCATCAACCTACAACAACTAATCATGGTATATAACATAACCATCAACTCACAACAATCCAATCATGGTATATAACATAGCCATCAATCCACAACAATCTAATTATGGTGTATAACATAACCATCAACCCACAACAATCTAAAGTATGAATAAGATTTAAGCATGCACTTATAACAATTTTAAGCATGAATAATTAATATAATCTAAACATGAAGCTTTGCTATAATTAAGCATAAGTTATAACTTAAGCATGAATGTTTACCACTTAGAGCATGTATCTCTACTACCACCTTAAGCATGGATCTCCACTACTTAAGCATGATTAATCATTACAACTCAAGCATGGATATATAATTAGCATGAATCTTACTATATTCCTAAGCATGGTAGATAAGCATTAATCCTACAAAATCTAAGCATGGCATATAATTTTTCTACAACAACCCAACATGGTATGCTACTTAAGTATTCAACCTAAGCATGGTATACATTTCAAACATAAACCTACCACATTCTAAACATGGTAAGGCTAGTTAACATTAATCTAAGCATGGTATGCATTTCAAGTAGAAACCTACAACATTCTAAACATGGTAAGGCTACTTAGCATTAATCTAAGCATGGTAGTTGATTAAACATAAATCTTACACAATCTTAGCATGGTAGGTTGATCTATAATGATCTAAGTATGAAGACAACTTAGTAGAACATCTACTATTTCAATCTAGCATGGATAGAGCATAAACATAGAATTGCTACAACTAAGCATGGGTAATTACTTTAACTTTAGCATAGAAAATTGCTACCATTATGCATGGATAATTAGTACACCTACACATGGATATTACAATTTGTCCTACAACAAGGTGAGCATGTTCTTCAACATGGCATGGGTTCCTACAACAATTTAAGCAAGGTATCTACTACAACTCAAGCATGATTATCTACTATACTTTAAGCATGGATACCTACCACTAAGCATGGATTATAATTTTTACAACAATCTAAGCATGTATAATGGTTCCTACTACAATCTAAGCATAGTATATATTTTTCCTACAATGATCCAAGCATGATATAAGACTTTCCTACCATAATCTAAACATGGTATTTATTTTTCGTACAATGTATATACAACCTAAGCATGGTTCCATTGACCTACAACATGGTATCTACTTCAAGAATGAATTTCCTACAACATGATACACATCATAAGTATGGTTTATAATTCCTACAACATGGTATCTACTTCAAGAATGAATTTCCTACAACATGACACACATCATAAGCATGGTTCCATTAACCTACAATATGGTGTCTACTTGAAGAATGAATTTCCTACAACATGATACACATCATAAGCTTGGTTCCATTAACCTACAACATGGTGTCCACTTCAAGAATGAATTTCCTACAACATGATACACATCATAAGCATGGTTCCATTAACCTACAACATGGTGTCTACTTCAAGAATGAATTATCTACTATACTATAAGCATGGATATCATTTAAGCAAGAATATCTACTAACTAAGCATGAATATCATTAAGCATGAACATCTACTAACTTAAGCATGAATAACATTTAAGCATGAACATCTACTAACCAAGCATGAATATTAATCTAACATGGTATATGATTTTCCTACAACCACCTAGCATAATACTTACTTCAAGCATGGGTCTTTTATCAATACTTAAGCATGGATGTATAACCTTTCTACAAAACTATAAACACCACATAAACATCAACCTATAACTATCTAACCATGGATATCTATTACAATGGGAGCATGGGTTACTACCATACTCCTAACAAAAATGTCCTTTACTACTTCAACATAAACATAAACATCCACTACAACTTTACTTAAACATAAACATCTACTACTACTTTATTTAGACATAATTATCTACTACTACTTCATTTAAATATAAACATCTACTACAACTTCATTTAATCACAAACATCTACTACAACTTTATATAAACATCAACTACTACTATTTTTCTTAAGAATAAGCATCTATTTCTTACCTCTTGAAGCATAACATTTATTATTACATAGTCAAACATAAAAGAAATCTTTTTAACATTCTACAACTAATAACTTAAATTAGTTTCTTTTCATGCTAGAATTATCATCCCAAAATGGGTTCTTTTTACCCAAGATTTATAAAAGGAATTAAGCAAAAAATAAAATAAAGTAAGAATCCTCAATTTGGGTTCAACCAATCATATGCATATTCTTTAGTCCAAAGTTCAAGTTGTATGTTCTACAACCCCAAAATGGATGTATGTACAAGGTCCATATGCTTATGTATGAGTCCAATAACAAGTCCTACAACCCCAAAATGGGTGTATACACAAATCCATATGCATATGTTCATTTTAGTCCAATTAATAACACAAGAATAACAACTACAATCATAAAGATTCAATCTTTATGTGTTTATTTGGTACTACCATTTATTACATTTCTTTTTTAACCTACCACATATATAACAAAACAAGCCACAACAACATCACAAGAACAACCTTCCTAAGAACAAAAGAAAACAAAAACCAAGGAAGATAAGAAGAAGAAGAACCCAAAAACAACAACTCAAAGAAACAAGCAAGTGGAGAACCTCCACCTAAAATTTCCCTTGATAGAAGAACTAGCCTAGCAACCTTCTCCTTCCCCTTAAGCTTGAAAGCTCCTATGAGACCTACAATGAAAACTCTCTTGTTAGAGTGGGTTCTCTCTTCTTTTCCTTTCCTTTCTTTTGTCTTTGTGTTTTGTAAAAAGTGAGACAAGTGGAGAAAAAGGGGATATTTATAGGTGGAGGAAAGGGTGGAGAGTGCAAAATTGCACTCACAAAATTGCACAAAACCCCTTAGGGTTGAATCCGGCCTTGGTGTAGGGTGAGGGAGGGTATGGGTGTAGGGTGAGGTGGAGGTATGGGCTAGGGTGAGGTGGAAGCATGGTGAAAAGATAAGGTTTCTAGAAGAGTTTTTCCTAATCTTCTCATGCACACTTAACCTAGGTTTAAGCCTCCTAAAACCCTAACAATTAACTTAAATTGCCATGACAAGGATAAGTACCTTGTCCAACAGTACACACTACACATTTTGTACAATGTACTTATTTGGTACAATACAAATGTACGTATATGTATACGTATGTATATATATGTGTATACCAAGAAATCTTCATAAAATCCATATAAAATAATTTAATTTTGAAAATAATAATAAAATAAGTTTTATTATCAATTTGGAGGATCGCGCTACCCGTTTGATGCACTACGGATGTACACAGACCGGTATATGCGCACAGACAATGTTTATGAACAAACCGGGCGAAAATCACCAAAATATTTCAATTTTGGAATTAAAACAAAATAATAATAAAATAATAATAAAATAATAATTTATACAAGGTAATATCCGTTCGGGATATTACAGTATTTATAGGTCAAAAGAGAGGTGGAGAGTGCAAAATGCACTAGGGTTTTATGCAAAATGCCCCTTGGGCAAGGTTGGCCGGTTATTTACCTTATGAGGTGGAGGGGTGAGGTGGAGAAGAGGTTTCTAGTAGAAGACATATATTAATACTCTTATGTATCTCTAATCAATCTTAACCCTAGGTTTAAGCCTCCAAATAAATCCTAGCCATCCAAATTTGATTGATCATGACAAAAATAAGATATTTTTGTCCAAAACACATACTACATGATTTGTACAAACGTACGAAATCGGTACAATATGCTTACGTATGTATATATCTATACACCGATAATTTTCGTTTGTAAAACCGCATAATCCGTATAATTATAAATTAATTCCGAAAATAATAATAAAATAAATTTTATTATCAGCCCGAAAGATTTCAGTACCAATTTGATACAATACAAATGTATACAGACTGGTATATATATACGGATAACGTTTATTAACAAAACCGGGTGATATCCACCAAAAATATTTCATTTCGAGAAATGAAAATAAAATAATAATAAAATAATAATTTTCATTCGCCCGGGATTTTCCAGACATTTTCTCAAAAATGAGTTTTTCAGGGTTTTGTACAAGTGCACAAAACTGATACAATACCTATATATATTTACTAGTATATATGTGCAGGTAACTTTTTATGTGTAAAACCAAGAAATTCCCATTTAAAATATTTTAATTTAAAAATAATAATTTATACAATATAATATCCGTCCGGGATATTACATGTAACCCTCTAGTAGAAATTCAGAACCTGCAGTCAAATAATTAAAAAAATAGTGTGGAACCCACCAGCGTCTCACGTAAAATAGACACCACAAAGGCCAAGTTGTAAATTCTGACCCCACCAAGCACTTGATTTTGGGATCCTTGTAGACCCATCACAGCGAGAATCCTAATTTAACTTTCCAATCATTAAAAAGACAAAATGAAAAGGCTCCGTATAGGAAGATGAGAAGTGGATAGGTTACCATATAACCTTGCAGGTACCACCACCTGGTATACATTCATACATACTATTAAACTTTCTCCATAACCGTTTCTCTTTCAATATTTTCTAGAGAGAGAAAATCTAGGGAGAAGCTTTTCCAAAAAATCCAAAAAAGAAAACCCTGGATCTAGATCTGTGTTTGGAGGGGGTGGCGGCTAGGTTTTCTCCGCCCTCTCCCCGTTCGTCCCTCACCGTCCCTCCCCGTTCGTCCTCCATCTTGCGGCTCCAACGACCAAGCCCCCCTCCGATCGATGTCCCTACTTCCTCTCTCGCTCAAATTTGGGGGAGAAACATCGAGATAGTGATCGCTGTGTCCCAGACGGGGACCTTCTCTGACCACTGCGATGACAACGTTCTGCTGCTCAATTACGGTGGAGGAACGAGCCAACAACCACCACTAGTCGGCACTCGTCGTCGACTTTCGCTTCCGTTCAGCAGTAGCTTGGGCCAGCACGACGAGGGGTGGGTTTTGTGTTCTCCGTGGTGGAGCCCGCATCGTCGGCAGCGTCTTCGTCACTGGGTCGACGAATCGTGAACACCGTGCTTGTGCCGCCGCCTTTTTTCGATCTCTTGAGCTTCCTCCAGCAAGGGTCACTTCCTCTTTGACAGAGCCACCTCTTCCCTCATCAGCATCCCTCACATCGGCAAAGCCACCGCCCGCCGTGGCGCGAGGTATCAATTATTGTTGTTGGGTTTGAGTTTCTGTTTGAGAGTGAGTGTCAGTAAGGATGATGAGTTATTCTCTCTTTGGGTGTCTGTGTGGTGAGAAATCGTCTGAGAAAGCAAGAGCGTGAGAGAGGTGAAGGTATCATTTCCACGACTCTTTCTTGGGTCGTGGTTTGGTTGGGGTGAGTGAGAAAGTTCCTTTGGTGAGAAATTGCCTGAGAGAGAAAGAACATGAGAGAGGTGAAGGTTTCCTCTTCATGGATCTCTCTTTGGTAGCGACACTCTCTTTGGGTTCGGCGGGTGTCTAGTCCCGCCTGAAGGGAGTAATTGTTGCTGCACGGCTGCGGGGTTTGGGCTCGAAGAAGGGGTCCCCCCATCGATGATTCGATAGGCGTCTTCGAGGCATCCTCACCACTGCGCCATCATCATTGAATATGACATCCAACAGCAACGCCCATTGGGGTGAGAGGAGAAGGTGATGCTTCAGTTTGTTGGGATTCGTTTTTGGTTTTTTGATTGAGAGAGATAGTGAGAGAGTGAGTGAGTGAAGATATTTCTCCTTAATACTCTATGTCGGTGTTTGTCTATATTTGTGAGAAATCACTGAAGAGAGCAAGAGCGTGAGGGAGGCGAATGTATCCTTTTCACGGCTCTCTTTGACTGCGACTTTGGTGGGGTGACCGATGGTTGCGATATTATGGGGGGGGGGGGGGAGAAGACTAGGTTCGAGGGATGTCACAGTCCTGCCTACGGGGCTTGGGCCCAAAGAAAGAGTCCCCCCATCGATGAGACGACAGGGTTTGGCGGGTGATAAAATCCCGCCTGAGTAGCTTCAGGTGGGTGTGCACGTGTCGTGGAGGCAGTGTACGAAGCTAAAGTGACGTACATACAATTTTTTGGGGCCGAGCTTTGTGTTTGGGCCCAAGATGGGGTCCATTACAATTTTAGAGGATTAGGTTTGTCCTCGTCGATAGTGTGTGAGGGCAATCGGTTTGTCGGCCCACCCTTCAGGATTGTTGGAGGAATTTGTTGTCTGTACGGGTCATGTTACTTCATGTTTTATTTTCTATTCGTAGTTTGTATGTTTTATTAATTTTTGATTAATGAAACAGGGTGGCTATATTCCACCTTTTCCTTTCACAAAAAAAACTTTCTCCATAACCTAACCTATTTTATCATTCAATTATTGGTCTCACTGTCTAAATCATGTGGTCTCATACGAAACGAGAGGCTGGAGATTTTAATGTAAATTCTCCTAAGTTCCAAACCAGTGGAAGTGTGTACAATCTAAGTATTATTTAGCAAGGATTTCCGTAGGTTTGCATTGCACTATGGTAAGGTTCTCTTGTTTCATTCTCTAAGTATAGAATGCATATCATTTGACAGTCTGCCAAACAAAAAGTATAGAATTTCCGTAAGGTACTATTATTTCAGCAAGGATTTCCATAAGTTTGCATTGCACTATGGTAAGGTTCTCTTGTTTCACTCTCTAAGTATAGAATGCAAAGACTTCCGAGCTGATATGAGTATGACATTGCATTTGACGGTCTGCCAAACAAAAAGTATGTTGTTCAGAGCTAGATATAGAGCTCAATTTAGTAACATCATGTAAAAGTATATTTATTGCTAACATTCTGTTTTTTTTTCTAATAAAAGGTGACCAACGATCACTGGTTTCATTAATGAGCTGATGACTTAACAGCAAAAGAGTAGTTACAAACAATCCGAATAACAATCAAATTACAAAGGGTAACCGCCCAAGTCGGTTAACCCTCCAAATAAAAAGTCAATAATCAACAACTAAAATCAACACCTAGTACGCAAATAAAAGTAGATACAGATACAGATATAGATACATCTTCAATGGAACAAGTCCCATCCACCCTGACTGCCAAAGAAAAAACCCACTTCTAGCATACTGCGTTCCCAATTGCCTAGTCCCACCTGTCAACTACTCCATGTCATCCATACAGAGTCTCTTTCTTGCTCCTTAATCTATCCATGCATCAGCCAGAAATAATATTTTATGCATGATGACGTGGAATCTATTAATATGATTATTAAAACATACATCATTGTGATCTAGCTATAGAGTCCACATGATAGCAACAGCTAAAATATCCCAAGCTATCTTACACTCTCTTAACTGATCTATCTTTTCATTTACCGCACACATCATTGGGAGAAACAGGACCCATCTGGAACCCAAAACCCAACAAACAATCTCCCAAGCCAGTTTGGCCTTATGACATAGAAATAAAATGTGACTAGTGTCCTCTTCAACTAAGTTGCACCTAGGGCAGGTAGCGTCAACAATCATGTTGCCAGACTTTAGATTAACTCTAGAAATAATAGAATTCTTGTCCACCAACCAAAGGAAGGCCTTTACTTTTGTCGGCACCTACATTTTCCAAATGATCCTAGCTTCCCCACTTCTCAGCCTTCCATCATTAAGCCAGTTGTATATTGATCATACCGAGAACTTTCATGTTACTTCTAGCCTCCAGATCATATCATCTTCTTCTTCTTCTCTTCAGTGCACGCCTTCTAATATAGTGTTTTTCAGAATATCAATATGATCTCGCCCTTTCGTTGATTCGATTCTCACTATTCCTTTCTTCCATACATCCACCACCAATGCATCCTCATTATGTGTTTCTGATAATAAATTAGGGAATAAAGATTTGAAGGTGTTGTTCCCACACCATTTATCCTTCCAATTCCTCGCATCCTTCCCATTCCTTACTCCACACTTAGTATTAGCATGGAATTATCTCTCCTACTTGCGCTACTCATTTCCATATACACTTCGCCCTCCATATCAAAACCTTTTTCACCTCCTATCACGTGCAAACAACTTACACCACCACGAGTTCCGTTTTCTGTACATCTTCCACCACCATTTGTTGAATAGTGCCTTGTTCTTGTCTCTTAAATTCATCATTCCTAGCCCCCCAAATTCCTTTATCTTACACACTCTTCCCCAATTGACTAGATGTGGTCCTTTACTATTCCCGTTTGCCCATTTCCATAGGAAGCCTCTCCTACATTTACATGTTATGTTGATAACCAAAATGGGGACCTCGGAGATTGACATCAAGTAAGTGGGCAGACTGCTCAGCACTGAGTTAATTAAAGTGATTCTACTGCCTAATGATAGAAATCTCCCTTTCCATCCCACTAGCTGTTTCTCCACTTCCACCAACGATACCCAGTCTTGTCACTTCATGTGGCCTGGTCAAATAGCCATTCTGAGATACTTTAACGAAAAGTCTCCTTTAACACATTTTAAACATTCCGTGATGGTCTCTACCGTTGTTGACATCTTCTTTCCTAGGCCAATAATACAACTCTTGTTGTCATTGACCGCTAAACCCAACCATGCTTCAAAGCATCTCAATAAAACTCCAAGGGACATAATTTCTTCCATGTTTGCATCCCCAAACATCATTTGTGTCGTCGGCATATCAAAGTATGGATACAGGATGTGATATTCCTTTAATTGATACCCCCTTCACCACTCTCGCCTCACATCATACTCTGACCATTTCTGATAAGCCATCAGCCACTAGGGTAAAAAGGAGTGGAGATCAGGGATCTCCTTGTCTCAGTCCCCAATGATATCGAGTTTCGTGCCCATATTCTCCTGTCCAATGTACGAATGACTTTACTTCCATGACGCACATCTTAATCCACATTCTCCATGTAGTCCCAAATCCTTTCAACTCTACTGCTTAATCAACACAATCCAACTCTACCATATCGTACGCCTTCTCAAAGTCATGTTTCAGCATAAATCCGTCAGCATTTTCCTTCTATCCTCTGAAAATGATCTCATGTGCCGACACAAAGCTATCCATAATGTCTCTCCATTTTACAAAATCGCTCGGTGATTCTCCAATGAAGTCTTGAAGGTGTGGGGAAAGCCTATTAGATAGAACATTGGTGATAATCTTAAAGGTTCCATTGAGAAGGCCAATCAGACTCAGATCTACAACCCTCAACATCTCCTACTTCTTTGGGATAAGAATAACATTGGCATAATTCAGCCTATCCACCTCTGCATTTCCCAAGTATAATTCGTCAAAAGTTTAAAGGAAATCTGCTTTGATGATCGACCAATAAAAGTTATAGAAAAAAATGGAGAATCTGTCTGGCCCTGGTGCTTTATCCTGACCCAGGTTCTTAATTGTGTGGTTCACCTCCTCTCAGTGAACATCTCCTCTATCTGTTACTCTATTCAATTCTCGAATCGTTTCACATATCACCGTTCTTTGAACATCTAAGATTTCTCTTGCTACCGAATAGGTCTCTAATGTTTGCATCAATCCGATTCCTAGTTTGTGTTTCCACTTCCACCCAGGTGTTCCCAATGAAAAGTCCCGCAATATGATTGTGTCTTCTTCAACCTTTAGCGATCTTATGAAAGAATGCAGTATTTTTAACATCCCCTTCCTTCAGCCATTGCACCCTAGGCCTCTATCTCCAATAGTATTCTTCAATTTCTCCAACGCGATATAACTCTCTCCTTTTATTCATTTGTTCTTTAAACTTTGTTCCATCAAGATCCATTTCTTCTTCTAAAACTTCTAATTCTTGGACTCTTTCTCTTAATATTTCTTTCTTCCTCTTCAGATCCCCAAATTCATGTTTCGTCCATCCTTTTAGGTGCATGCACAATCTTTTTATCTTCATGTTCCATCTCGCAACCACCTTACTTGCATTAGTTGGCTCATTCATGACTCTTCAATCACTGCCTTCAAATTATCTTTAAGCATCCAAGCCTTCTCAAACCTAAAAGGTCATTGATGGGATCTCTTGTTTAAACCACAGTCTAGTACGAGAGGGATATGATCATATGTGTATCTAGCGACCGTAGAAACTGATGCCAACAGGAAAAACTCATCCCATTCAGCCGAGACAAAAATCATATCCTACCAAGCTAGGGTTGGGTTAGCTTGCATATTTGTCCATGTAAACCTTCTTCCCAATGTCTGGAACTCCATGAGCTCCAAATCATTAATCGTGGAGTTAAACTCAATTCTATCTGAGATACTAGCTCCTGTACCTCTGTGTTCATTTTGAAACCTAGAAATATTGAAATCTCCCCTTACCACCAATGGGCATTCCCATCTAGCTCGAATCATTCTTATTTCTACCCATACTTCCGTTCTACGATTGGAGCAATAAGGCCCATTATTGCTAACATTTGAAATGTAAGAACTCGTGCATTGATGCACCAAGCTTACAGTTTCATTGAATAGTTTTCCTTCTACCTCCAGATCCAAATATATATCCAGAGGACAAATCAGTTATGACTGGTACAGGTTGGCATATAACCACTACACTAGGGTACAACAATATTCAACCGGAGAAGCATTATTGATGGAGAAAGAAATCAAGCATATATGACATTTTGAATGTTCTCCCTCGTAGATTCATCAAACAGACAAACTAAATAGAGAGGTAAAAACCTCTACTTCCTAAAGAACAATTGAACTTGAGGAATGAAGTACTAGCGCATAGTAGGCTAGTAGCATATATGCCAGTCAATAGGTGTCACGTCTTGCTTCACAAAAGAAAATACGGAATACGGATACGCAACAAAAGCCCAGCGAATGATTTTCATCATCCATAAGCTGTTCAAGAATCTTTACAACATTCATAAGAAAAATCAGAGTCGGAAGCAAAAGAATCAACTAACATGCACATATGAACCAAAATACCAACAAGAATACTTGAAACCAAAATAAATTAATCTCAAATAGTCATGATCTGAATAAGTCAAAATCCTGGGTCATATTGCCCAAATACAAGAATAAATCCAAATATCAAAATACAATTGTTCAAGCAAGCTATAAGAAATAATAATAACAAAATTTAGCACTAATACTTTATGTCATCAATACCATCTGGAACTTGTTCTCCAAAATCTGCAATTTAACAATTACAGGAATAGGAAAAAAGAAAACAAGTACCCGTCAATTGCAAGTTACGGGCCGCTTGTAATGCAGGATACAAGTACATGGACAAAACTAACTAATAACATGGAATATGCATGATAACATAATGGAATACTCGTATGGCAAGATGAACAAGTGCAAGTGGCATATATCAAGTATCAAGTGTCAAGTGAGCATGTATCATGTAAACGTGTAACAAGTATCAAGTGTCAAGTATCACGAAATCAAGTAATAAGTAACAAGGGTCAAGTAGTCAAGTACATGTGTCAAGTATCATGTTCAAGCATCAAGTCTCATGTATCATGTAATCAAGTATCAAGTAAGTATGTATCATGTTCAAGTGTCGTATATTAAGTCTTGTAGTTATTACTATCTAGGTAGCACTTCATGTGCCATCCTTTTATGACATGGCTGCTACAGTCAACACAATTTTGTTTTAGATTTCATAGTGAACCATAAAGGACAGTGTACTCAGGGACAAGCCTCAAGAATCAAGTATCAAGTATCAAGCCTCAAGTATCAAGTAAACAAGCCATAAGAGTGAAGTATCAAGCCTCAAGTATCAAGTAAACAAGCCTCAAGAGTGAAGTATCAAGCCTCAAGCCTCAAGTATCAAGTAAATCAAGCCTCAAGTATCAAGTAAACAAGCCTCAAGAGTGAAGTATCAAGCCTCAAGTATCAAGTAAACAAGCCTCAAGTAGTGAAGTATCAAGCCTCAAGTATCAAGTATCAAGCCAAGTGAAATATTCAAGACTCAAGTATCAAGCCAAGTATCAAGTATCAAGTAACAAGCCTCAAGCGGTGAAATATCAAGCCTCAAGTATCACATAGGATCAAAAGATCCTCTTCCGAGTACACGTTTCTGAATTATCCACTATTAGATCTGTCCCGTTAAACCCCGGCTTGGTTAATTTATTATTAATGTCAAACAAGCATATATGTATCACGAAACAAGCAAGTATATCATGTTATGATCAAGTAACAAGTTCAAGTTCCAAGATAAACATGTACGGGTAATAGGTAACACACAAAAGAAAGAAATAACTAAATCTCAAGTTCAGGATAGCAAGACCATACTGTAGTAAAACTGAAATTACCAGTGTTACAAACATGAAAATCTGAATCCGTTGAAAGATCTAGAAAATAGACTCTCAACTGAATCCAACGAATATAAATAAGTTATATATTATTCACAAAAACATAACTCAAAACTGATTTGAATCCAGAAAATACGTTTAGCCAGAAATCGGAAAATTAAATTCATAATCTAGAAAACAGCATCAAAACATCTCAAATAAATCCAGAAAAAATCTGGATAATTCCTCTATATGTCTAGTATCAGAATATAAAGTTTCATAATTTTCTAGTAAGATTAGTTTAGTCATCAAAAATCAGAAAACATCAAGAAACGATAGTTTGGCAAATCTGGAATTCCCAACACAGTGAAAACTGTAATATCTCGCAAACCGTGAAACGAAATCCAAATCCACCAAAGGGAGATGAAAATAGACAAAATAATCTAACTTTCATATCTCACAAATATTTTTCATACAGTAAAAGGATTTAGGGTAAAAATACAAATCTTTACAGAACAGCGAGCAAAATCCAGCCAGTACAGTTTTTATAAACAAGCATGAAACGGTATATAACCTCATCCATAAAATCCACCAAAATTTTGGATAATCCCTAAATAGATATTGAAATACTGACCAAAATTTTAGATCAAAATAACATGTTTAACACTAGTATCAAAATAGTTTAGTCATCAAAATTATCAAGAAACGAAATCTAGAAATGAAATACACCTCTGTATTAAAATAGGCATATCTCACACATACAAAAATAAAATCGATCACGGTCAGAGAGTTTGGAAAGAAGACGGATTTCTCTAAAAATCATGTTTTATACTGAAATTAAGATTTTGACCTCAATATGGTCTAAATCACTGATCAAGAAAGATTATCGGCAAAATACAGAATTTCCTTTTCGAAACAAATTCAACATGAATCACATGAACTTGGTCAAAACATAACTAAACATGAATTAGAGTCTACTAAGTATCCAAACAACATGAAATAGGGTATACGACATGTCCACAACAAGTATATCACATGGATCTCACAAGCACACAAGTTCTCATCATTGTTTCACATATACATCACATCAAGAAAAGGTCACTCATAGATTAATTTATGTCATATGTGTCGTGAGGCAACTATGGTCAAGATAGCGCTATAGAGACAATACTCATCAAGATAACACACACACGAGTTGTTTCTAGAACCCAAGCAGTATTTATGACTTGTATCATACAAAGGAATTGAGTATAAGTTACTTACCTTAATCGAAGATGAAACATACACCAAGAATAACGGGAACAGATTCCTTGGGCACGAACACGATTCCAACGGATCATGAACATAAGGAACAACAGATCACGAACACGATCGGACGACTGAGATCAACAGATCAAGAGATCAAGGCAATCGGATCAGATCAGACGACTCTGATCGAAGATCAAGTTCAAGATCAAGATGTAATCAGTATCTTGATGATGATGATCAGATCAGATCGACGATCGGACGGCCACCAATCAAAGTGATCAAAGAACTCCATGATGACGATGATCATGATGATCGACGGCCCACGATCAAGGAAGATCAAAACCCCATGAACACCTCATAATAACAGCAACTCAGGAGGTCGCGAAGGTGGTCGGCACAACAACGGGCGAGGGTCGCCGGCAACTACGGCGCGACGGCAGCTAGAGATCGATGACGATGGTGCGGCTGCTGCGGCTAGCTGCTATTGCAGCATCGCGCGCGACTGAAGGAGGACAGCCCTGCAGTGCGACTGGGAGGCGCTGGCTGGCGAGGCTTTACTGCAGAGGTGGGGGAGTCGACTAGGGGGTGGCGACTGGCCGCTGCAGCGCTGTCTGGCTGGCGTCTGACCGCTAGGGCGCTGGGTTGCGTCGAGGTAGTGGCTGGGAAGAAGACGGGAAGGGGTGCAGGGTGGAAGAAGATCGGGAGAGATGAGGGTAGCGGAAAGATGGGTTTGGAAGATGGAAGGTCAGGATGAAGATGGTTAAGGGTTGCGGCTGTTGGGTTTTTAGAATATTAGGGATATGAATAGGAGTTAACATGTTATATAGGTGGTAGAGATATTAGGGTTAGGGGTTGAAACGGTTATTGGGTTGTAGGATAATGGATCCAATATAGATATAGAATAGGGTTTAGGGTTTAATGGTTATTAAAATCCAATAAGAAGATATACAATTATAGAAAACTAAATAAATAAATAGATCAATAATAATATAGTAATAAAATAAATCAATTTGTGTGCATCAAATTAATACTAAAATACTACTAAATACAATAGAAATATATTTTTAATTCAACAATCAAATATAATAATATTAATAACAATAATAATAATTTTGATATACATATCAAAATGGGATTTGAGATAAACAAGTTTATTAAAATCCAAGTAGTAATTAAATAAGATACAAAGAGCCGATGACTTAGAAAATAAACATTAAAGTTAGAATATACTATTATTCGAACAAAATACAATCTTTTCGGTTCGAAAAGATTTTAATAGAAGGCCCAAATCGAGATTAAAATAATACTGAATTTATAATTAATCAAAATACAAAAAAATATTTAAAAAATACGTATTTAGGGAAACAGGGCTTACAATAGGTCAAGTATCAATGCAAGATTAATCTACATAAAAAGAGAGAGGGAGAGAGAGAGAGAGAGAGAGAGAGAGAGAAGAAAAGAAAAGGAGAAAAAAGGGAAGAAGAAGAAAAGAAGAAAAACTACACCTGTAATGAGGATAATATACCTAACCAACTCCCATGTTAAGTAGTTTTAGCCAAAACTTCTGCCATTTTCATCAGAACTGTAAAAAAATAATATATTTCGCTCAACGCTGATGTTGGGTCTATCCAAGTACGTAGTATTTATTTTGTGCATTTTACCTTTATAGTTTATTCCTTCATACTGGAATTCCCGTTTGTGATCTAAGTGATGTACTTGTTAATATATGTATATACTCTCTAGTATGTGTATGACACGTGTTTATCTTATCTTGTATAAACTTATATATATGGTTGTCTTCTATGGCCTAATAGATTGGATTTACACTTTCTTTATCTCTATCTCTATCATGGTATCAGAACCACTTGCTCTTAATCCTCAAATCCAAAATCAGATTAGATAAATCTAAATATAAATATTCTCTTTTAATTTTGAGCTCAAACCCAAAATGCAAAATCTAAACCGGATCAAACCCGACTCCCGATCCCAAATCCACATCTGAATTCAAATTCCAAATCCAAATCCTTACCGATTCCTTAAATCTGATCGGATCCCAAATCCAACTCCCAACTCCCAACTCTCAATTGTAATCCTTCCTCAAATCCTAATCCTGAATGGATTCCAAATCCAACTCCCAATTCCCGATCGTAATCCTTCCTCAAATCCCGTTCCTGAATGGATCCCAAATCCAACTCCCAACTGTCGATCCCTAATCCTTCCTTAAATCTCGATCCCTAATCCTTCCTCAAATGAAAATCCTAACTTCTATTGCACACCCACTCCCGATCCCTAATCCTTCCTCAAATACTGATCTCGATCAAATCCCAAATCAAACTCCAAACTCGGATCCCACTCCAACTACCAAAAAAAAAAACCAACTCTGGTTCCAAATCCACGTGCGCAACTCGTCGACCAACTCCATGGACATCCTCATCGTTGTTGATCGATTCGTTTGATGCCACTAGGTTGAATCATGGGTTTCTCTTCCTCTCCATCACCAATCTACTCCATTCCCACTATTCCAAAAAAATTATGTGGCCTTGAAAACTATTAAACTTGGTATCTTCACTTGCTTGTGCTTCTTCGAGATCATGGCCTTATCCATATCTCTTACGGATGATCCATCATCGATGACACCTCCTACTCTTACTTCAGACTCTACCATTACCTCTTCTACTGCATCCGCTCAAGGAGTGGAAAGCTTTCGATTCTTGAATACAGGATATTATTTGTTATTCCACTGAGGTCTCTATATTTGAACAAATTGCTACTCTTTCATCTGCAAAGGCTATTTGGATCCATATTCGAGATAGTTATGAGCACTCTAGTCATGCACGTGAGTATGGCTTGAATCAAAACTTACAACAACCACTCAAGGCAATCACTCAATATTGGATTTCTTTGTTTCTCTTTAAAACCTTCAGCAACAAATTGATGAGATTGAGGATGTTAGGTTTCAATAGAAAACACAGATTGAATACACAGAGAAAAAATTACAAAAATTATTGAAACCTCGTCATGGATCCATGCGAAAACCATAATCGTGTTTGGGAATTATATCTTATGGATGGATCTGCTGTCTCCAAGATATGTCGATCATAACACTGCAATGTTGTGGTGACTCTAAGGTATCTACATGAACATATCAAAACCAAGTTTTCCTCATGCCGTGGTGCTAGTTGCGGGATGAGGCTGTTCCTCACAATCTCCCTCTCAAAATTTCTGTGACGGCTAGGGTTTTCTCGTGTAACTCATTTCCACAGATATGTATCATATATATAGATGCAGAAAATTAACCCTAAGAGAGTAATGAAGTTGTTGGGCTCACAATCTGACCTGGGTCAGATTCGTGTGTGGGCCTCTGAACTTTAGTTAGCCCATTTAATCTAAGTAAATGTCCAACCGATGTAGGTGTCCAAGTCTTACTTGAATTCCCAATTAAATTTATCTTAAGAATTTAAATCCCAATTTCCATACATTCTAAGTGTGTGACCATGTAGGTTCTCGTTACGTTGACAGTAATACTAAAATCATATTCTAGTATTACAAACAGTGAGTAGTATCTAGCAATACATCACTCCTACTCAAGTAACCGGAATGCCAGTGATTAGACATAACCTATCCGTGACTAATGTTACCATGTAATCCAGTCCCTTTGTCCAAATATCTTAATTGACCACAAGGCATAGAGTGTGTCACCATGGTATAGTTCAATCTTTAGTTTCTTGATGTCCGAGTAGACTTACTAAAACAAATGAGCTCAATATCTCATATTAACTCATTTGAACACGGCCATGCATTTTGCAGTCTCACTCATTCAAGGGGCCCATAAACATCGCTCTTGTTATGTAAGAGGGATAAGTCCTATCTAAGTCACTCACATCCCTCCGCATGATTTGTAGTATATCCAATAGTTGACTTTATACTCACCTTATTACAGGCAACGTTTGACGATATTAAAACATATAACTTGTCATATAAGGAACCATAGTGACTTCAAGTTAAAGGACTACATACACCATGGTCACTGTGAGAACCGCTTATGATACTCACGTAACGATCCATGCAGCATTCTCATGGTGGGTCAATCCAGTACATTATTACTCTAATATGTACCCATGTGAAGACTTGATATCTCATATCTATGACCTGTAAGATATGGTCATCAGTCTACGCACATACTAGTCTCTGTGCATTATTGTTGTCCTAATTTACAATAATACTTAACTAGGGACATTTAAGAATAGTGTTCTGATTACAATCAATAGGATCTAACAATCAAGTCATACACTTGATATCCCATGGTATTGAACCTACTATTCTAAGGACTTTATTATGCTCATTAATCCCAATAAATAAAACAATAAATAAAATGCCACATATATAAAATAAATGTTATAATGCAATGTAAACTAGTAATGTCAATACACAACTGGCCTCTAGGGCATACACCAACAGAGGAGTGCTGTAAGGAGAAGAAGTGTGCAGAATCACGTACTCGGAAACGTCCCTACGAGTTTTTGATGAAGCTTCAGAGTTCACCGTTGTTCACAGTCAGCTCATGTTTCATGAGATAGTCGCACCTTGGATCATGCCAAATCAGCTGTGTCAGATGAGGAGCCCAATCTTTGGACTACTTCTTTTTTAGCTACACAACAGTCTACACCTTCTGTGTTGGTTTTTGACACTGACTGTCCCTCCACCATCACCTTTGCAGCATATCTTTCCTCTGCTCCATCTTCTTTTCGTCTAATAAAGTCAAAGAAATAATGTAACTATTGTCACATTTATGGACACACCATAGATCATTATTGCAAGCGCTTGTGCTTGAAACCGAGACCTCCTGTAGATACTCATGTTGAAACCTCTAATGGTTATTCTCCAGACCAGTTCATTTAGTTCATATTTCAGCAGCTCAGTCGTCATCTACATCAGATGAGCATTATTGCTCCCACTGCCTCTTCTTCTTCTGGTACTCTAACTCATCTGCCACAAGCCATGAGTGTTACCACTCCTAGCTCCTCCTCGTAACTTACATTGTTTCTCGAATCAAGTGCTTCCTATCACATGACCTCTGATATTTCTATCTTCACAATCGTTCTCATACGTTATCTTTTAATTTTGTGCAAACTACCTCTGGAGATCTCCTCCCAATTTTTCAATAAAGGGAATTCTCGTCTACAAAATTTATTATTCCCTCATTCCTTCATGTTCCTAATTTATCTACGAACTTAATTTTTGTTGGAGAAATTATCGATAACAATTGCACCATTACATTTGATTTTTCTTCTTGTCTCATACAGGATCGTAGGATGAGGGCACTACTTGGGGATGATCATAGGCATAATGGTACATATGTCATGGATCACTTGTACATTCATATTGCCAAAGCCTTGAGCTCCATTGTTCCTACATGAATTTTTAGCATCAGTGTTTAGGTCACTCTTATTCTTCCAGATTATCCTCTTTATTCAGTCAGCTTAGGTAGTATGTCTAAGCAATATACTAGTAACCTTAGTGACTGTCTCAGTTGTCATCTCAGTAAACAAACTCAATTATCTTATTGTTTGAGTGATAATGGTACTTCTGTCTTGTTTAAGCTTGTGCATTCTGATGTTTGGAGACATTTTTCTCATGTATCCAAATTAGGATATAAATATTACGTTGTTTTCATTGATGACTACTCTCATTTTACATTGATTTATTTCATGCACTATTGCATTCAATTTTTTAATATTTACAAAATTTTTATCACAATGATTGCCACAAAGTACAATCGTAAGATCAAGACATTTCGGTATGACAATGGTGGAAAGTATATATCTACGGAGTTTATAAATTTTCTCGCCACTCAGGGAACTTTTCCTCAACTATCTCGTCCTGGTGCTCAAGCTTAAAATGACACTGCAGAAGCTGCTCTTACCACTATCTACTTAATTAATATCCACCCTTCGAATGTCATTGATGGCAATACATCATTCTCTCGACTCGAGAAAACCACCTTCGGATTTTGTGTGTGTTTGTTATGTTCTCCTTCAACATCGTGAACATAACAAATTATTAGAACAATCTTTTGAGTGTGTATTCCTTAATTATGACCCTGAGTGAAAAGGGTATCATTGCTATGATAAAAAAGGACATCTTTGTGTGTCGTGGTGTTCACTTTGTAGAAGATTGATTCTATTTTGATAAAAAAGTGATCATTCGACGTATTTCCTTCCGAAGGTGGTAACGAGGGTCCGGCAGTTTCGGAATGTGCCGGCATGTTAAGATCTGTCACTGAGTAATGACGATCTATGAGCAATTGACTCTCCTGCATTTGATCATCATCCTTTGAATTTTCTATATCTTTCTCCCACCTTCATTGATTTCTCTTCTATGATTCTAGCACCACCTCCGATCATGCCCACACCCACACAAGAGTTGTCGTCATCTTTGCCTTGTTTACAACCTTCTCCTTCTTTAGCTCGTCAACGTATTCAACCACTTCCGCATCACTTTACTCATCGTGCTTGACCCATGATGCACCCTCACTCTATGCCTTGTCCACAACCTTCTCCTTCTTTAGCTCGTCAGTGCATTCAACCACTTCTGCATCACTTTATTCATCGTTCTTGACCCACGACACATGAACCCTCACTGCCTTCACCGGCACCTACAGTGCCTCCACATGCTAATCTCTCTGAGCCTCGCTATCAATTGATGTCCCACCGTCTTCTTCTACTTAACTACCCATTCACGGGAAATCCGGAGACCTCTGCATTCATTGCCAATATTCATTCTCAGATTGAACCTCAAAACTTCAAAGAAGCATCACAGGTTTCCGTTTAGCAACAAACTATGGCAAATGGGTTGGATGCTTTAAGCAGAACATGTACTTAGGAATTTGTTTCAACTCTTTCGTGGGTACGACCAATTACATGCAAGTCGGTACATAAGATCAAAACCGGTCTAATAGCACTTTTTAGCGCTACAAGGCTCGTCTTGTTACATGTGGTTTCCAACAAGAATATGAGATTGATTATCATGAGACTTTTGCTCTCATTGCACACATGACAAAGATTAGGACTTTTGTTGTTGTTACTGTAGTCCGTAACTGGCCTATGTGGCAGTTGGATGTGAAGAATCCATTTTTCCATGGAGAACTTCGTGAAGAATTTTGCATGTTTCCTCCCCTATCCTCTATCATCCCCCAAATACTGTATGTCGCCTACGAGTACATTCTGTGGTCTCAAACTGGCTCCACGAGCTTGGTTTGAGCATTATTATTCCACAGTATGCTCTGCTAGTTTTCGATAGAGTTCCCATGGTCCACCTATGTTCATTCACTCCTCTTTGATGGAGGTCGCACAATTTTGTTGTTATATGTTGATGCTATGATTATTACTGGTGACGACCTAGCCTATATAGACTGTGAAAACCTGTATGCATAATAAATTTTCTATGACTGATATTGGTTTGCTTCTGTATCTTCTTGGAATTGAAGTTTCCTCTAGTGACCATGGTTATCTTCTTCTCAACAAAAATATACTGCAGATCTCTGCCCCATGCCAATATATCTGATACCCGTACTGAAGCAAATCCTATGGAACCTACGAAGTTAAAATCGATTTTCGAAACTAATTGTTCTGTGAGCGATTAATGATTAATCAGTTAATTGGAAATTTTATATATATATATATAGTTCCCTTTTGTTGTGCACTAGGCCTCCGTGTGGACCCGACCTTCCCGCCTTTGTATTGACGATCCAAACCGTTCACATTGATTTACACATCTAAATTAGTCTAAATATGTAAAATCAAATCATTTGAAATTCATTGGCCCATTCATTGAAGTGTTAAAGAATTGTATGGCTAAAATTCGTTGTATTTTATTGTCACATGATGGAAGGGCAAATGAATTTCAAATGATTTGATTTTATATATTTAGACTAATTTAGATGTGTAGATCAATGTAAAAGGTTCAGATTTTCAATATGAAGGTCGGAAGGCCGAGTGCACACGAGTGCACACGGAGGCCTAGTGCATAACGGAAGAGGACTTTCTCTCTCTAATTAAGTAAGCATCCCTTCAAACTCAACGATAACATATTCAAAATATAAATAAATAGTAAATAGTCCACACCAATTTTCATATTCATATTTCAAGTTTAATGTCACATCCACACCCGTATTCATATTCTTAATTCACATTTAATGTCATATACCAAAAAGAAATAAATATAAATAAACATTTCTAGTTTTCCAGCCATTGTCATGTTTAATACCAAAACACAAAAGATCAAAATAAAGTGAAACAAACCTTTTGTATTAACTGATTATCGGCAGATTACCGACTTAACTGGTGAATATTCCCGTAAAACTGCTACCAATAGAAATATTCTAAATCGCTAGACGACCCTGCCCATATAAACAGTGAAAACATATCTGCAGAATCAGTTTGCTATGACTGATCTTGGTTAGCTTCTTCTTGGAATTGAAGTTACTTATAATGACCATACTTATCTTCTTCTCAACGAAAATATATCGCAGATCTTCTGCCCCATGCCAATATCTCTGATACCCGTACTGAAGCAACTTATATGGAACCTAAGCAGTTAAAATTGATTTTCGTAACTAATTGTTCTATGAGCGATTAATGATTAATCGGTTAATCGAAAAAATAATCGGGGATTACATAAAAAAAATTCGTATGTGTGTGTGTGTGTGTGTGTGTGTGTGTGTGTGTGTGTGAAAAGAAAAATGATCTATGCTCTCTAAAATATATGATCAAGCAGAACTTAACTTTTGAAAGACAAGTTAACACGTGAAATATCAAGTTTAATGCCACTAATTAAGTAAGCATCCCTTAAAACTTAGAAATAATACATTCAAAATATAAATAAATTCACACCTATTTTTATATTTATCATTCATGTTTAATGTTACATTCACTTCCATCTACATATTTACAATTCACATTTAATATCACATACAAAAAAGAACTATATATAAATAAATATTTCTTGTTTTCCAGACATTATCATGTTTAATACCAAAATGCAAAAGACCAAAACAAAGTGAAACAACCCTAGAATAGTTTTACTCAGTTAATCAGATTAACCAATTATTGGCTGATCACCGACTTAATCGGTGATTATTCCCGATATAACCGCTATTGATAGAAATATTGTAAATCGCTAGAAAATTAGTCGACTTAGGTCTAATTAACAATTAAACAACTATTTTTTTTTTCCAATTTTAACTGCTTAGTAAGGAACTCAACTTGAGGCTTCAAGAATCAAATGGGATTCCTCTTCCCGATCCTACTCGATACGGACATCTTATGGGTAGTCTTGTCTATCCAACCATTACCCGTCCAGTTATTTCTCATGTGGTTCATGTTCTGAGTTAGTTTGTGTTTGTTCCTACGTTTGTGCACTATGGGCATATGCTTCGGGTGATTCGCTATTTTCGTGGCACGATCACTCAATTTCTATTCTTTTTCAAGTCCTCTTTACTAGTACTATAGGCCTATACAAATGCCACCTGGGCTAGTAATCTTGATGATAGGAGATCCATCATAGGCTATTATGTCTTTTTTGAACTTCTCTCATTTCTTTGAAGTTCAAGAAGCAGACTACGGTCTCTCACTCAAGTTCGGAGATTGAACTTCATACTCTTGCCGTCACCACAGCGGAAGTGGAATAGTTATGATGGTTACTGGAGATATTGTTTCGAAGCTCACTCCCATATTTTGTGACAATAGTAGTATCATCAAAATTTCCCTTGATCCTGTTAAGTATGAGTTTACTAAATATATTGTTGTTGATGCTTTCTTAACTCAAGAACGTGTTTCTAAAGTCATATCTCTTCATTATGTGCCTTCCAAAGTTCATTGTGTGGATTTCTTCATGAAATCTCAGACAAGGGTCCAACACCACGTGTTGCTTTCCAAACTCACTTTTATTGATCCACCTTGAGTTTGAGAGAGTCAGTTAATATATGTATGTACTCTTTAGTATGTGTATGACACATGTTTATCCTATCTTGTGTAGACTCATATATATGATTGACTTTTATGGCATAATAAATAAGGTTTACATTTTTTCAATCTCATTCTCTATAAGTACTATATTTAACCCACAAATGGTTTCCTATAATTAAAAGGGGGAAAATTTTTCAAACCAGATTAGTATCATCTCTTCAAAGCTGTTATTGTGGTCTGCGTAGAGATAATGAACTGAACCATGAGAGCAACTGTAAAAGCTCCAGCCCATTGACATTAAAAGCGCTCCCCATCAGCTAGTCTTGTTTGGGCTGAACCGTTAACTCTGCGAAGGCTAAAACAAAATCAACTGGACAATGATATGATTCTCGATGCATTTTCTATCAGTGTGGTTGAGTTCCTATACTGTCATGCACTTAATGAGATATATTATTTCCTTTATACAAGTTAGGGTCTATTTGACATAATTTCTTTTTTTAATATATGCTATTTTTGAAACTATTTGTAAAAAGATGTCAGTTGTCAAAGTATTTGAGCTCGGAAACTCAACAACTAAACTCACCATTTCCAATGGGGAGCTTAGTTATTTCGTGCTCGCTGTTGGGAATGGCAGACCTATTTTTATTTTTTTTGGAGAAACTCGTCGTTCCCAATTCCGAGTTTAACTCAAAATTATCAAACAAGACTCGCCACTTTCAATGGCGATGTTCTGTATACTAGACTTGCTGTTGAGATTGGCGAGGTTATATTAAATTTCACAGAGAGTGAAACTTATTAGATTAAGATGAGTAATTAGGGTTACGGTTTATATCTCATAGCCGTTTAAGATATTATACCCTGCTTATCAATATTGGAATATCACAGAGCACTACCTCTAGACCAGCTTTTATATGAGATGAACTGGGTTTAGGGTACTGGACTTTATGCCCACTCAACCCGGTCCAACAATTAAACAGATAACATGTGCTTTGCACGTGTTGCCGCATAGAACATTATACACAATAATATTCTATTATATTGAGAATATACCTATATATCCAACAATCTCCTCCTATATTCTCAATACATTAGGTAATGCCCCGTTAAATCATTGGCTCACAATATAATACAGTTCATAGACTAAATCAATTATAACTCGAATAGTTCAAATGAGACTAAACCAAAATAATCAAATAGTTCAAAGACCATATCAAAACAGAATAGTTCACAATGACTAAACCAACTAGAGAAACCTATCCTAGTTTCAAAATCAACCAAACCAAATAAACTTCAAGAACAAAATATGAGTTTTAAGCTCATGAACACAAGAGTCTTAAACTCAACAGAAGTTTTATCAAGCAAGTGATAAATTTATTCTTTAGAGAAATAAACCAAAATTATATCCTTGCAAACTGCTTATGTTTACTCCTCCATTTTGAGCAAATCATTATTCTGAAATCTATGTTGACAGATTCAACTCCTCTATCTTTGCTAGCTTATTGAAAATAAGAATATTAAGAGTAACATGTCTCAGAATTCTAACAAATTTCATAAAGTATCTAGTTCTACTAAAGAACTTAATACAATTCAACGATATCTTAGCAAAATGTAATGCAAGCATCACAATCAAGTTTCTTTAACAAAACAAAGAACAAGAACTATTATAGTTTCTGCACAAGAACTATACTATGTTTCATATTGAAATGATAGAACAGTCAAATCAATTATGGTTAATTCTGAATCATCAAAATTGAAATGAAACATGAATCCATAAAAGAGTTATATCATCAAAATTGGAATGATATAATAACCATTCTAAACATCGGAAACACACCGACAAGTTTTCATGATTTCTTTTGGAATAATGAGATGATTCTAAGTGAATTATGAAAATATATAGCATCATCAAAATTGGAATGAAGTTATATATTAACAGAATTTACATAGAACTTTTCAAATTATCTAAAGCATGCCAACTGCCTAAAATTGATGCTTCAGTTTGAACTTCTCTATGGCTCCAATTGGATTCTAAATCTCAAAATAACTTGGATGTTAAAGCTTTTGACTCAATAGCTTTTAACTCCATTTCTCCACAGTTTTGATAATTAGATCACTTTCAAGTCTCTTAGTAAGAGCATTAGTCATACTTGTCGCAATTGCACTTAATCTATGAGAAAGTTCAACTAGGCTTCTTTCAGCCTTAATATACTCCTCTTACTATTATAGAGTGAGTTATAAGCTACAGTGCATTATAGCTTGATAATCGCATAACAGAATTAGAGAATTTACTTTAAACTTCTCAATGGATGATTAGCAATAAGTCATTCAATCCACTCAGCCTCTTTCCCTACAGAGGATAGCACATAGAGGTCTGATTTCTTGGATGAGATTGCAATACTTGTTTGCCTTTTAATCTCCATAATTTTTTTTTTTCTGCTCCTCCTAGTGTGAACACATATTTACTAGTTGTCGACTTTCACTAAACTTTGAGTAGCACAAAGAAAACTCTTGAGTACCACTCAAGTATCTCATTAGCCTCTTAAGGGCACTCAAATATGTATGGGATTATTAGTGAATTTGCAGATCATACCTACCTCAAATGCTATGTCATTCTAGTGCAGATCTTTGTATACACGAGACTTTCAATTCTTTTAGAATGATCTACTTGTCTCATAGTTGTACCATCATAAGGTGTCAACCTTTTATTATAATCATAAGGTGTTTCAAAACACACTTTCAATCACTATATCCCCACTTTTGAAACACATTATTGATTTATCGAGTTTGACTAAGGATTATCCCTTGCCAACTAAAACTCACCCTTATACGTAATATGGTGTCCACAAAACTTAGGTGTTTCATACTAAATTTATTTGGATAGAACAATTTTAACTCTATTTATAATAAAGATGTCACTTCCAATCAACAAGTATGTCAATAAAACCAAGTAAATAATAACCATTATATTTGACACACCACAAAGTTAAAGGCACCAATCGAATTACTTGATTCATATACTAGGATCTTTGAGAAATTTGTCAAATTATTTATATCTTAGCTATATTACATGTTTTAAAACATACGATGATTTTCCTAAATTGTAAATCTTGTTCACTAAATATATTAGTACAAAACTCTTAGTACAAAACTATTCAGTACAAAACTTTTCAATATAAAATATTTAGTACGGAAATTTTCAGTACAAAACTGTTTAAAATCTTTTATGAATAACAAAATTTTCAAAGGATGTAAGGGCAAGAAGAATCCTTATTGTAGCAATATGACAAACATGTGAGTAGACAATATATCAGTCTACCCTATTTATCTCAGTCAATTCTTAGCTACTAGAAGTGCACTAAAATTGCTACTGAACAATCAAAATTAAGTTTCTTCTACAAAATCTTACTTACTTACTATAGTTTTAGCCCATTTCGGCAGATCAACTAATTTAATGTATTATTGTATGACACAAAATCATCCCATTGTCTACTAAAGACTCTTCTTAGCTCATTTTTCATTCAAGTTTAAGTGTCAGTAGGACTGGTTCTTGATTCAAACTGTGAATCATTGACCGTAACAGTAGGACTGATAATTTCATAGATTTGTTTTTGATGAACACATCGTCAAATTACTTTGCAAGTCCAGATTCTACTAACCCAAATTAGATAGATCCAAAACTGTCTATAGAACCACATTCTGCACTTTCTAAGTATACACAAATATTTGTTATAGGTCCTACTTTAGGCTTTCTGGGATCATGTACTTTAACAAATGTATCATACCACATTTTTTACTTTGACAAAATTATTTGTGTTTTTATACCATTAATCTACATGGTGTAAGTAACTTAGAGTGTGGTAACAAATTACAAATATGATTGATAATGTAACATCACTCATAATTACTCAAAGTCAAACTAACAGTCAATAACATAGAATTCAACATTTCACTGAGTGTTTGATTCTAACTTTATCAATACTGTTTGACAATGGTAAATATAGTGCACGAGAGATTATGCCAAATGCAAATTACTCTAAAATTATTAAACATATTCATCACCTCCATCAACATTGAACCCTTGATTTTTAGCATTTAACTGGGTTTTAATTTATCACAATAGCGAGTGTTACATCCTCCATATATGTATGACAAAAATTCAATAATCATCTACATAGGTGATTAAATACTTTTGCCCAATTATCGTCTCATCTAGTCACAAAGCTACTGTGATCACAAATATCAGAATGTATTGACTCAAGAAGTTGTTGCTCCTAGAGACCATACTAAATGATTTTCCAGTGATCATAATCTGAGCACAACTTTCATATTTATCATATAATAGAGTGTCATTTAGCAGAGTTATGAGTTTTAACAAGAACAAACAATTTAATATATATAGTTCTCAAATCCTAGTCAATTTGCTATGTTCAGGAACAATACACAATTAGAACTATTATTATTAATTGTCTCGTTTGTTAAACTCAACTTATACATGCGATTGACAATATATGCACATTATAAGAGTTAAAACAAAATTACACTATCACATTTTACAAAATTGTTTGCTTTCTCTAGTGATTCTAACAATGTCTACTTGTTCAAACAAATTGAGCTATATTTTCCTTTATTCGTTCTTCATCATCTTCGAATCGCTAAACGAGATAATGACCAATATTTTATAATTCAATTTTGCACACACAATACAATGAACGAAAAAGAACAAAACGTAACTAATTGAGTCATATGCTGCATTACAAAATGCTCTTATCTAAGTTACGGATATTTGTTACAGATCTTATGCATCATTTATTTATTTTTAATGAGATAAGAAAATATATAATCTCACACAAACTACAGACAATGGATTTGTCAATATATCTATACACATAGTATGATAAAACACTTAACAACCCTAAACATGCTAGTTTTTCAAAGCGAGAATAACTATGATCTAAAACTCTCTATCATATGATCAAACGCAAAAAACGTTAACACATTCATCACATGAAAATACTAAGAAAGATTAGAATAGATCATACCGACACTTCAAGTTAGAAGTGTTTTCCAAATTCGATAGAGAAGTCTACGTAGTGCAGACTAATTATACCATGATGCAAATCCATCGTCTCCAATACACACAATTTGTATGTAACTTTGAAGTTCCTACATTCATCAAATCGTTAAAGATTAGTTAATTAAACAAATTATTAGCACTATCTAATTCACAACAATTTAACTGGAGCAATTTTATAGTTATAACATATAGTTTAACTTATCAAAATATATATTTGATCCTTAGCACATAGCCAAAACAGTTTTTCAAACTTGTATTTAATTAACCAATGATCAACACGGTTTAAAATGCTTGCACTTAGCAACCACAGATAATTAAAATATATATGCAGGTAAAGAACTTATCTTTAATTTTAGATCTGATCCAGTCTAATCATACTTGGATCTAGTCCAAACAACATCCCCATTGCTCGCACTGTCTCCAGCAATTACATCCACATCTCTTATTGAGCTTTTCACTTTCCAACTATTAAATTCAGCACTTCTGAATCCCTCTCATTTAGGAACCTCGTACGGACGATTATGTTTTTCCATCACAAAGGAATAAACAATAGATTCCCAACAATAGAAAGTTCTTTTGAATAATTACTACTTATGTAATTTAGTAAAGAGAAAAATAACTAAGTTTAGAATGGACCAAATCTGAAGAGCACACAGCAGTGAATCAAGTGGAGAACCAGATCTGATCCGATCAATGCCTCCAAATAGCAACAGCAAGTCCAACCAATGAGAGAGATCCACACACAGCGATCTACCGGTGGATCAAGAGAACCAGATCTGATCTCGATCCCCAAATACCAACAGCAAATCAACCAGATTTGGATCTAGCGACGCTCGATTTCAAGAACACGGCCAAAGGGGGAAGATCCACGTTGGAGATGGTCGAGATCGGTCTGGATTTGGCAGCGCTCAACTCTGAGAACGCGGCCGAGAGGGAGAAGATCCATGCTGGCGACCGGCGAGAGCGGTCTGGATCTGGCGGCGGTTTGACTCAACGGTGGAGGCGTGGGATCGCGGTGGTCTGCATAGAGGTGTGCGACGGCGAGCGGGAGCATCAACGACTGCACCGACTTCGTCGAAGTCAGATCTGGAGTCGAGATCGACAACGGCGTCAGCAGATGTGGATGACAACGTTGGCGGGTATGGGCCACAGTGTCGGCGGGTAAGGACGATGTCAGTTTCCGACGAACCTTCTTTCTCTCAATCTCAGTATTTTGATTTCTTTAATATCTTAAGATTGTTAGATTAAGAGGAGTAATTAGGGTTAGGGTTTATTTCTCATAGCCGCTTAAGATATTATACTTTGCTTATCAGTATTGGAATATCACAGACCACAACCTCTAGACCAGCTTTTATATGAGATGAACTGGGTTTAGGGTACTGGGTTTTATGCCCACTCAACCCGGTCCAACAATTAAATAGATAACACGTGCTTTGCACGTGTTGCCCCATAGAACATTATACACAATAATATTCTATTATATTGAGAATATACCATTATGTTGGACTTTGTTAAGTTTTGAAAAAACTCTGTTGCACCATCTGTGAAATTTCATATAATCTCGTCGTTCCCAACTGCAAGTCTAGTATAAAGATTCTCGCCACTGGGAATGACGAGTCTTGTTAGAAAGTTTTGAACTAAACTCGCAGTTGGGAACGACGAGTTTCTCAAAAATTTTAGAATTAGACTCGTCATTACCAATGGTGAGCATGAAATAATCAAGCTCACTGTTAGAAACGGCAAATGGTGAAATAATCAAGCTCACAGTTGGGAACGACGAGTTTCTCAAAAATTTTAGAATTAGACTCGTCATTACCAATGGTGAGCATGAAATAATCAAGCTCACTGTTAGAAACGGCAAATTTAGTTGCTGAGTTCATGGATACAAATATTTTAGCAACTGTTATCTTTTTTATAAATAGTCTCGAAAAAGGGCATAACTTTTATTTAAAAATTCTATTTGGCAAAGGCATTTTTGCATCAGATTTTAATTGTCCAATTTTTTGGCTTTTGATTGCAGCTACAGGTTCTTTGGCGTTTGTAATAATTTTGGTCAAATAAGTGGGCTGGCCCCCTAGACACATCAGCAACACATAGCTGTCTATCAGTCTATGGTGAGAATTTTCATTCCCCATACCTTCGTAAACTCTGTCACTTCTCATTTTCTTTCTTCTTTTGAATTGGAGTCAAGAATCCACACGGAATAGAATTTTTTTCCAAACTCTCCCACGTTTTGAAAGTTTTTCTGAAACTGTTCTATTTTTTTTTTAAATTTTCAAACTGCCTCACTCGCTCTCTGAAAAAGCGAATGTGATTAATACCTCATCGCTTTTTCAGAAAGCGAGTATAAGCTTTGGAAAACGCTATGAGGTTTTAACTACACTCGCTTTCTCAAAAAGCAAGTGTCACTTAGTTCATACCAATTAGTCACTCAAGCCTTATTGATCAGTGGGTGCGTTTTAGGGCTGTTACTGTTCATGAGACTGTTGGGTCTGGGTTTGAATTCGGCATTTACCATTTTTATTTTTCAATTCATTTTTTTGAGTTTTTGGTGAAATAAAAGTTAGAAAAAAATATTATAATTCGTTTTTATTTATAATCATGAAGGTAGTAGAGACAGTTGAAGATGGAGTTCTGGAAGAAGCTGAAACAGGCCAGGAATTGTTAACTTCGAATTCTGCTTATTGCTTGACCCCTTCAATCCGTTAACAACATGCATGGGATATATATATATATCATTGGCTCGTGATTCAGTTAATGTGGTTTAGTGGTTCACGATTGAAGATAGTCCGTGCAGGCACATTGCTGCGTACTGAGTAGTAGAGATTTATTCGTGGGTTCGTCTATCAGGTGAAGAATAGATTGGATTTGGAGGCCAGGGGTTTTATTCATGGGCATTGGGTCGTGTTGGTTATAAAACATCAAAAACTTGTTAAACTGGGCTGGCCAACAATGCCCATATGAATAAACATGGCACCAATAGGTGGATGAATTTGCCTTCATAAAACTGTATATGTTAATCGTTTATATCTCTTTGAAAAAAAAGGTTTTATCATCGAGTGTTGAACTTATCATGGTGAGATGCTCATTATCAATCGAGGACTAATGAGTAAGAAGTTAAGAACAGTGTTAATTGTACTACTTTTGATTATATTTTAGCTCCTTGCTTGACCAAATCTTACCATGTGCTCAGGCATTGTTGGTCATGGGCAAAAGGAAATCATCGCATGTACTAATAATCTACGACTACATCATGTACGCGTCTAAGAAGCTGGAGTCTTCAGGCTATGAGTGCTTATTTAATTCATATATTTGCTTCTAATCATGCATTACATACTAATCCATTCACCAAATCTGTTAGGCTTCTGATTTTATATAAACACTAATCTCCTTTTGTTAACTAACATTACATTATGTGTTAGTTTCTTCTTTCTGGGCATATTGCCTTTGTCTTAAATGTGAGATACATATAGCCTAAAAAAAGCAAATTAGCAAACCATCTATATAATAAAACACAAAGAAAGCTATCAAGTAGCTCTGCTTCAATTTCTCCAAAATTAAAGGCTCAAATCTAACCTCACAAAACGCATCCCCCCACCCCTAAAAAAAGTTTCTCCTCAAAACTCAAATTCAAATCCCTCAAAAGTTTCTCTCTCTCTCTCTCTTCTATTCAAAAAATTAAGAAAACAAAAAGTTTAAAATTTTAAAAATTAAAAAAATTTAAAAACGAAAAAAATAAAATTTTAGAACTTTAAAAATAATTCCCAAAAAAAAACTTATGAAAAATTACAAAAGTTTTAAAAAAATTAAAAAAAACATATATTTTTTAATTATTTAAAAAATTTAAAATTTTAAAAAATTGAAAATTTATAAAATTGAAAATTTATAAAATTTATAATTTTTTTTTGAAAGTTTAGAATTTTTGAAAATTTTGAAAATTAAAATTACTTTTTAAAAAAAATTAAAATTTAAAAAAATTTAAAAATTTTTACAAAAAATTTAAAATTTTTTTAAAAAAAAATTAAATTTAAAATTTTGAAAATTTGAAAATCTTAAAGCAAATCCAAATCCAATGTCGAACCCCAATTAAGAGGTCGTTGCCGATATCTGATCCGCTACTGATTCTGTATCGATGACTCCCCTCCACCAAATCGAGTACGAATATCAAGCGACTCTGTATCGACGACTCCCTTCCACCGAATTGAGAGCTTCTATATGCGATGCGACGACTCTAATTTTATCTCATAGACCGAATTCTCATTCTAATTTTTAATTTTTTTTGTGCAGAGGATTACTCAGTTTTTTGCTGACTCGAATTTTGTGTGTGCATGGAATTTAAATTCAGAGAGGTATGCTTGTTTTATTTTTGGGTTTAAAAATTTTTAATTTGGTGATTTATTTGATGAGTTTTTTATTGGTTTTGATTTAAGGGTACGCAAGTGAGAGATGAATTATTTGGTGACCTTAATTTTGACTTTCAAACCATAGCAGGACAGGTAAGCTGATTAGCAACCTAAAGTAACTTGACAAATATGCAACATTAATTTCTTTACTACAAGAGAAAATACTATCGTGAGGTGTTTCCTTTACTGGTGATTAGAAACCATCGATAACATAACATATAAGAACTTTTAGTGAATGTTTGGATATATAGGATTGGGATGACTGGAGTTTACCTGTGAATTGTGCAAACTTTTCACTCAAGAAAGATAGCTAAAGTAAATTTAGACAGCTAAAGTAAATTTGTTATTTATCCATTTTGATTTTTTTCTATAAAGGTGCAATGGGAAGACAAAGTGGAGATAAAAGAAATAATTCGTTTGGATTAGAGTTTTGAGAACTTCATGTATTTCATTTTGGTTGAAATAATAATAAGAGATATTTCAATTGCAAACTGGGTCTCAGGCAAACAAATTTTTAGATTATTGGTATTGTAGATACCTTCGCACATGCACTTGCGTTACCATTGTATTTAGACATGCTCATAGTGGTTATAGGATTAGAGTAAATTCTATAAAACCTATATGATAATGTCCTTACAAAACTATTAAAAGTATCTAAAAGAAGTGCTGAAGTTAAGAAAAACTCAATACAATGTTTTTAACAAACTATATGCATTCCAGGTAAGTTCAAGCTAATAATCAAGAAGGCGATGGTTGAGCTTAAAGGCAAATATACTACTTTCTCACTTTCTCATATAATATATTTACTACTTCAATTAATTTGTTGGACCTCCAAAACTATTTTATATAATCAAACCAGGTGCATCGTTCCGAAGACAACACGTGTCAACGGGCAAACCTAGTTCCTCTATAACAAACAAAGCCATGCATGCAACCAAATTTAGTTTCACCTACTCCTCTCTGCAACCTTCAAAAAAGTTCTATATAATTGCAAGTAATAATATTTAAATTTTGGAATTTTTGTACATCAATTAGGTGCCTTCTCTTCCACGTACTCTTCCTTTTCACGGTCAAAGTGTTGGAACATTCTTATTTTGCTTATTCTTCTTTTAAGATCTAATTAATTTATAAGGAATTATAATATTTTTTTCCAACTTTTATTTAACCAAAAACTCAAAAAAAAAAAAAAAGAATTAAAAAATAAAAGTGGAAAATGCCAGATTCGAACCAAGACCCAACAGCCCCATGAACAGTTCAGCCCTAAAACGCACCCACTGACCAATAAGACCTAAGTGACTAATTGATATGAAGTAAGTGACACTTGCTTTTTGAGAAAGAGTGTGTGGTTAAAACCTCATCGCTTTTTCAGAAAGCAAGTGTAGGCTTTTGAAAATCAAAAGCTTCACACTTGCTTTCTGAAAAAGAGATGAGGTTTTAGCCACACTCGCTTTTTCAGAAAACGAGTGTAGGCTTTTGAAAAGCCTCACACTTGTTTTCTAAAAAAGAGATGAGGTTTTAAGCACATTCGCTTTTTCAGAAAGCGAGTGAGGCAGTTTGAAAATTTAAAAAAAAATTAGAGTAGTTTGAAAAAAATCTCAAAAAGTGGGACAGTTTGGGAAAAAATTCCACGGAATAGTGACATAGAAAAGAGGTGCAGATTAATATTTTATATGAAGAGGATATAAAGTACAATGCTTCTTCTTATCAATTTAGAATTTTTATTGGGAATTTTCATGATCTAGGTGGGTCATAGTTAGGCTATTTAGAGCAGTCGGGTTCTCTGTATTTTCAAAATTTAAAAATCTGGGAATTGAGACGTAGTTCGTTTTCTACATTTTCAAATTTTGAAAAAAAAAAAAAAACAGTAATCGTCTATATTTGAGAGAAGATATAGAAAATTCTCAAATATAGGAATCAAAATATCTTGCATCCGTTTTAAAAAAATTTCTCGGACGCAAGATGATCTTGCGTGTGCTAAAATGTGTCGGACGCAAGATAAATTTTTTTTAAAAAATGTGTAAGGTCCTACGTCCGTGATTTTTCCCTTATTGTTTTTTTAATTTTCTATGAAATATAGCCTATATGATTTTCTATGCGTATAAGTATAAAATTAATTTGAGACTGGTTTGATTTTTTTGATGAAGGGATGAGATGGAATGGGCCTATAAGAATTGTTATGTGTTCCAATGAGTACAATTTTTTTATTTTTCAAATGTGGACTCAAAAAAAAATTTAATTTTTTTACAATGACTGAGATTCAAAATTAAAAGATTTATCTATCGTTGGACCAAATTTTGAAATTTAACGCCTACAAGCACAACTCAAATTTCTATTTCTAAAACCCAAATATAAAAATTTTAATAAGTCTTAATAACAACTACAAATGCTCTTACAACACAATTTGCAATTGCCAAATGTGTTTTTCTGAAGGAGGGGACCAAATTTTTTTGCTACAGTTTAAAAAAAAATTAAAAAATGCAATATCCAAACAACCCCTTGGTGCCAATGTAAAAAACTTGATCATTAATAGTGTCATGCAATCATGACACACAACTTAACTTTTCTAGGACACTACCATTCTTAAGAAAATTGTCAACCAAATTGCTTGTCGCATAAGTAGCAAGCCGAACACTGAAATAATAAGAATAAACTAATATCCTTATTTATTTATTTACTATGTTTGCCCGTTGACACGTACCTACGGCACGTCTTCGGAACGGTGCACCTTGTTTGATCATATGAAATAGTTTTGGAGGTCCAGCAAATTAATTGAAGTAGCAAACATATTATATGAGAAACTTTTGGGGGTCCGACAAAAAACATATTATATGTTTTTTTTTGAATTATTTTTAAAGTTTTTAATTTTTTAATTTTTTTAGTTTTTTAATTTTTTTTTTTTAAAAATTTTTAAAATTTTTATTTTATTAAATTTTTAAATAGAAAAGGGAGGGAAAGAGAGAGAAAAAAAAATTAAATAAATATATGAGTTGTTTTGAGTGGGGGATTTGAATTTGAGTTTTGGGGGAAAAATATGTTTTGTGAGATTACATCTGGACCTTTGATTTTTGAGGGGATTGAAGCCACTTGATAGCTTTCTTTGTGTTTTATTATATAGATTATTTTTTTTTTAGGAAAACGATTTAATAATGATAATTTTAAGTGAAGTACTTCCTCCCCCAAGTTAAACTTACAATATATATATACTTTAAGACCAGTGCTAGTATATTTCAACCACACTACTTTTTTTTTTTTGATAACACTGAAAGAATAAGAATAAACTGATATCCTTATTTATTTATTTACCAGGTTTGTCCGTTGACACGTGCCTACGGCACGTATTCGGAACGGTGCACCTTGTTTGATTATATAAAATAGTTTTGGAGGTCCAGCAAATTAATTGAAGTAGCAAACATATTATATGAGAAACTTTTGGGGGTCCGGCAAAAAACATATTATATGTTTTTTTTTTTGAATTATTTTTGAAGTTTTTAATTTTTTAATTTTTTTAGTTTTTTAATTTTTTTATCTTTTAGAAATTTTTAAAATTTTTATTTTCTTAATTTTTTAAATAGAAAAGGGAAGGAAAGAGAGAGAGAAAAAAATTAAATAAATATATGAGTTGTTTTGAGTGGGGGATTTGAATTTGAGTTTTGAGGGAAACTTTTGGGGGGAAAATATGTTTTGTGAGGTTACATCTGGACCTTTGATTTTTGAGGGGATTGAAGCCACTTGATAGCTTTCTTTGTGTTTTATTATATAGATTATTATTTTTTTAGGGAAACGATTTAATAATGATAATTTTAAGTGAAGTACTTCCTCCCCCAAGTTAAACTTACAATATATATATACTTTAAGACCAGTGCTAGTATATTTCAACTACACTACTTTTTTTTTTGATACAACCCTGAAACTCAAAACGCGGTTGGAAACTAGCAAGACAAGATGAGGAGCAAGTGGAACCGCAATACAAGACTCACCAGTTGAGCATGGAAGAAAAATACCCTAGCCAAAGGAGGAGCGACACAGCCATCGCCCAACCATTCCCTAAAATGCCAGCCAGTGAAGACGCACAAAACAAGCAGCAACTGGCCACCAAAAACGAGATCCCGCTAAACGGATCACGAAGCAACATCCTGAAGTAGGCAAAAGCGGCTAATACCCAGAAAAGCCAGAAAAGTGGAGCAGTGAGTAAGTTACCACCAAATCTGGGTAAACAGTTGCTGCAAAAAAGGGCCAAGAAGAAACTAATAATAGGTGAAGAAGGGAACGCCTATAACTTGGGTTTGATGCACAAGAAGCATCCACAAACCAAGACATCAAAGAGAATAAAGACCACAAAAATAGAAACCTTCCATCATGCAAGCAAGAAAATCCTGAAATTACAGAAAATCCAAAATGGGCGCACAAAACACACATCACCTAACAGTGCATGCCGCACAGCAAAAGGCACATACAATTGGGCACAACCAGAACAACCAAATAAAACACAACCAAAAGGACCCCAACTTAACCGTCAGGAAACAACTACAAAAGAGAATACACTGTTAGGATTGTGTCCTGAATACTCGTTGTTCCGATTAAAAGAAGGTAATATAAAGCACAGAGGTCGAAGCGTCGAAGTGAGTAGAAGGAGAAACAACAACAGTAGGGTGCAGGCTAGTTGCGGTCGACCGGTCTTGGTCACAGTCGACCGCACCCCCTGAGCGCTCGTTGTACATGGATTGTCAGAGAGTGGTATGGTCGACCTTGTTGGACGGTCGACCGACTGCAGTACTGAATCTGTTTTGGTCCCTGATTTGTTAGGTCGCTTTAGCCCAATCTTCAACTCCAAGTTAGATCGTGCAGCTCCTATTCAGTTACTTATTTTTCAAGTTTTATCGAACGACAGAGGATCAATATTAGACCTACGTTTTCTCTCTATTCTTCTATATATATTGTAAACTCCTCCAATATAAGAGGCAGTACTTCATAGATTCTTTTCTCCATTGCAAAGAGAGGCTCGAGAGAGAGATAGTTCTTGGTGGGTGAGTTTAATTCCTTGTATCAAGAAAATCAGTAACTCCTTGTAATCTCTTCTAGTTGAATATCAGATCTTCCTATATTTTTTCCCAGATTAAGCAAAAGCTAACCGGGATAAGTCATCGTTGTTGTGTTTGTGTTAGTTCGGTGGATCTACTTGCTTGCTTAATTTATTCGCCTTGTCTACTTCGACTTCCTCATTGCTCTAATTAGTTTCGTTGTGACCAGATGGCGTTTATTGATGATCCAATCCCAACAACTGGTATCAGAGCTTCAGGTTGCTGAGTTCCTTGGTTAAGATGGCAGACCACAGTATTTTGAAGATCAAGCAGTTTGATGGAAAGATCAATTTCAATCTTTGGAAGACTAACATGTATGATGTTCTTGTTCAAGAACGATTGCAGTTAGCAGTCAAGAAGAAAGAAAAGCCAACTGATATAAAGGATGACGTTTGGGAAGATATTCGTGAAAGATCCATAAGTCTAATCCGACTATCCTTAACAGACGAGGTCAAGTGCAGATTTCTTGTAGAAACTGATGCGGCGAGTTTGTGAGAAAAACTCATAGCCGACTACTCTGGTTCGTCGTTATTAGATCGGATGCATTAGAAGAGGAAGTTGTTCCGTTTATCTATGAAGGAAGGTACCGATATTCAAGACCACATTACAAAGTTCAATAAGGTATTATCTGAACTTAAGGCGATCAACGCAGATGTGTGTAAGGAAGATAAAAATTTCAACCTGATATATTCACTTCCGGATTCGTACGAGCCTTTGATCACGACCATGCTACACGGTAGATCTGCCAAGGAGAGTATTTCGGTAGATGGTGTAATCAAAGCATTGAAAGAAAATCAACTTAGGAAGGAGACCCATAAATTTTCATTGTCTATTCCTACAAGTTGTCTAGCGGTGGATGGTCCTTCAGGAGGAAGGCAAAGTGCTTTGTAAAAGGATTTGATCCGTTGCCGATATTGCAAGAGACTAGGGCATATCAAGAAAGAATATTGGAAATTACAGAATTAAGATAGCGCCAAGAACAGGAGTTCAGCCGCTAATATAGTTAGTGCCTTTGGTGTCTTTGATTCAGGTGCTTCGTGTCTTCTTGTTTCAAATTCTTTAGAAGTGGATTCTAGTTGGTTTCTTGACTCAAAAAGTTCTTCTCATATTTGCTCCGAGAGAGAGTTGTTTTCTACTTATAAGTCAACTACAGGGCATTGTGTGACAACAGGAACTGGGAAGATTTGTGAAGTAGAGGGTGAGGGAACGGTTGAGTTGAAGATGCCAGGTCTAAATATATTCACTTTAAGGGATGTTTTGCATATTACTCTGCTGAAACATAATCTGATTTCCTTGGGAACTCTTGATGCACGGGATTGTAGGTACACAGCTCGAGATGGAGTTCTGTCTGTTTTTCAAGGTCGTCGTAAGGTGATTAGAGGTATAAGAATGGTTGGGCCAAGCCAAAACAATCTCTAAAAGCTTTGGGGAATCCAAAATACTTGCGCAAGTGTTGCTCCTTTTCCCGTTATTCCCGCATGTTCAGCTAGTTTGCCGCAACTAGATTCATCGAGACGAGACCACGACGTTCGAATATCGTCGAAAGGTGGAGAAAGTCTACGGGTAGGTAAAGTTTCAGCAGAGTTTGGCAACTTCGTGAGTAAATCTATGAAGGTGTGCCTTTGAAGGGGTATACTGGATTTGGTGAGGTTGGGTAGAGATCAGTTCAACTGGAGGAAGAAGCTATTGTTCTAAGTTTTTTTTGCAAGTGGAATTTGTTAGAGTTTGGAGATGAGTAACACATCATGTGATAGCACTCGAATGCAATCCAAGGTAGAGTTTGTTAGGATTGTGTCTTGAATACTCGTTGTTCTGATTAAAAGAAGGTAATATGAAGCACGGAGGTCGAAGCGTCGAAGTGAGTAGAAAGAGAAATAGCAACAGTAGGGTGCAGGCTAGTTGCGGTCGACCGGTCTTGGTGACAGTCGACCGCACTCCCCGACCGCTCGTTGTACATGGATTGTTAGAGAGTGGTACGGTCGACCGGTCTTGTTGGACGGTCGACCAATCACGGCGCTGAATCTGTTTTGCACCCTGATTTGTTAGTTCGCTTTAGCCAAATCTTCAACTCCAAGTTAGATCGTGCGGTTCCTATTCAGTTCGCTTTAGGTTTTATCGGACGATTGAGGATCAAGATTAAACATAGGTTTTCTCTCTATTCTTCTATATATATTGTAAAGTCCTCCAATATGAGAGGCAGTACTTCCTAGATTCTTTTCTCCATTGCAAAGAGAGGCTCGAGAGTAAGAGAGATAGTTCTTGGTGGGTGAGTTTAATTCCCTGTATTAAGTGAATCAGTAACTCCTTGTAATCTCTTCTAGTTGAATATCAGATCTTCCTATATTTCCCTCCGGATTAAGCAAAAGCTAGCCGGGATAAGTCATCATTGTTGTGTTTGTGTTAGTTTTGTGGATCTACTTGCTTGCTTAATTTATTCGCCTCGTCTACTTCGACTTCCTCATTTCTCTAATTAGTTCTGCTACGACCAGAGGGCGTTTGTTGATGCCCCAATCCCAACATACACTACTACTAGCGGAGAAGGAAAAGAATTAGGAATACAGAAAAGAGCATAAGACGAACTACAAAAAAGATACTAAGAACAAAAGGAGGTACATGAATCATATGTCACAAAATAGAAGGAAAGGGAAACCAGTTGAGGAGGAAACAGAGGAGTGTTCCTTGTTAAGCCTGCTCGTAGGGAAACGAGCGTCAGAAAGCAGAACTACAAGAGGACTGAAGCCAAAAGAAACCCTTGGAAAACGACATTGTTAGTTCTACAAGAAAAGAAAAGCAGAACAGGTTAGAAGAGAAAATAAAAGCCATAAAATCCAAAACAACATAGGAAATAAAATGCAAGACGGATGTAAGAAGGTGAAAAACTAGACTAGTGTATTAGGGAAACCATGGACCGAGAAATAAAAGGACGCCTCATCAAGATTCTGCATATGATAAGTGCGGGTTTTGGAGGAATTAAGAGTAGAAGCCCATAAATTAATGAAGAAAAGGAAATCATCAATTAAAGCATTAATCGATCTCGAAGAATTAGAGAAGATTCTATTATTACGCTCTTCCCATATAAGCCAAATTAAGGCCATCATCGCTAAATTCCATGACGGTCTAAACACTTTGTTAACATGAAGCTGCCTCCAAGAACTCAACCACACAGGGATGGAGGTAGGCAAGCCTTGGACATGCCAAGCTTTCATACTAAGGGCCCAAAATGGAAGAATGAAAGAGCAATTAAGGAATAACTGGGCATCCTCGTCCTCAGAGTGACAGAAGGGGCACTTCTGATCAAGGGCCATAAATCTATGGTTGAGAGCTACCACCGTAGGCAGCTTGTTGTGGATAGTCAACCAAGTAAGAATTTTCACTTTCAGCGAGGCAATGCAACTCCAAATAGTCTTGGAGAAAGGAGAAGTTACTCCCCCAGAATTAAGGAAATTATAGCAAGACTTGACCGTATAAGAGCCAGAACCGGTCCACTACCAAGTAATACAATCCTGAGGTTGCCAATTGTAAGCGCGTAGAAGTGCACGAAGCCTGTGACAATGCAGGAAAAGAGCATAAAGGAGAGCTAGCTTAAAAGGGATATGCCAAGACCTACGGTTGTTGGAGAAGACGAAATAATCATTAACCATAGAATAGGGGTTGGAAGCGAGTGAAAATAATTGGGGGAACTCAGAGGCAATTTTGTTGTCCCTCAGCCAAAAATCTGTCCAAAATTTGACCGAGGATCCCAACCCACAATGTTTCCGCAACCCGCATTTAAACGGTTCGACCACCTTCCACACCCCTTTCCAAAATGGCGAAGCATTGGAGGAGATAGCCTGGTGCAAATCCCAAATAGGATGACATCGATGGTATTTACGGATCACCAATTTAGTCCATGAGCAATCATGAGAATAGAGAGATTTCTATAGCCATTTACCGAGAAGGGCCAAGTTTTGATTTCTAAGATTAAGAATGCCCAACCCTCCTTCCAGTTTGGATTTGCAGATCAATTCCCATTTGCACAGATGCTTGCCAGCTTTATAAGTGGAAGACCCAGACCAAAAAAAGTTTCTTCTAATCTTATCAATCTGCTGGATAACCCAGGACAGGACGAAGAAAAAGGATACCATAAACAAAGGGATAGACAATAGAACCAAATTAACTAGCACCAGTCTACCTCCTCTCGAAAGATGACGACCAGACCAGCCATTAAATCTAGATTCGATCTTATCGATCACAAGAATCCAGTCGTTTTTGTGAAGTTTTCCCCATCTTAGAGGGATACCAAGATAAGAAATAGGGAAAGAGGTGGAAGAACAATTAAAAAAATGTGAAGTCTCAACCTAATGATCGGTGGACCCACCTATCCAAAGAACCGATGTTTTGCAGAAATTGATAGATAAACCGGAAGCCTCTTCGAAAATGTAAAGTAGAAGCTTAAGGTAACAAAGTGTGATCCCATTGGGTTTAGCAAAGAGGATAGTGTCATCTGCATATTACATATTAAGAACCCCTCGAAACTCTGGGAACCCACCTAAACCTTCAATAATGTTGGCCTCCCATGCTCTAAGGATCAGTTTGCTAAAAACGTCCACCACTAGAGAGAAGAGAAGAGAGGAGATAGGATCGCCGTGACAGAGTCCCCTCTTACATTTAAATTTATTACCTTCAATACCATTGATAATGATGGAGGAGGTCCCGGCAAAAAACTGGACTTAATCCAATAAATCCACCTTGGACCGAATCCGCGGTGCAAAAGAATCTAAAAAAGGAAAGCCCAATTGACTATGTCGTAAGCTTCCTCAAAATCTAATTTAAGGAGAACCCCCCCAACTGCACCACTTAATACCACGAAATGCCCATAAAGAATCAACATAATATGTTTTTGAAGGACTCAAACCGGTCCAAGATATCAACCTTACGTGTGTCTGCAAAGAGAGAGAGAGAGAGGGGGGGGGGGGGGGAGGGAGGTTGTGACATCCTAAATTTTCATTTATAATTAAATATAAGTTTTGTTTGGTTTCACATATTTTGCACGTGCAAATTTATGTACATTCTCCCTTAAATATTAGTTATTTTTATGTCATGAACAAATATTTTATTTCTTCTTTTTTTCAAAAGCCTATTAGTATCTATTATTAATTCTTAAAGGCCTAATTGTTTAACTTCTAGCCCACACTAATTAAATTAATTAAATAAATTAAGAGTCCATGCCTTTTTTAGCCCACTAAAATAAGCCCATTAGTTTATTCTCATTTAAATGAGACAACTTGTAGGGTAGACTTGTTTTTGTAACAAATTAATTAAGAACACATGAACATTTAGTAATTAGGAGTGCATGGAGAGGCATGTGCATTGCACATGCACGTGCAATGGTGCTTGGAGGGGTAGGCCGGATTTTTCAAGAGAGAGTGGGGAGGGAGTGTGGAGAGGTAGTTTTCACTAGTGGGTAGTTCTTCTAACTCCCTAATACATCCTAGCCCTTTATCTAAATGCATCTCCACCCTTCATTTTACCTTGATTAGTGTATAAATAGTCCCCCTTAGCCATTCATCTCTTGGCACCATTAGATATTTGTAAAGAAAGTGAGAAGAAAGAAACAAGTTGTGAGTAAAAGATTGAGAGTAGTGTGAGTAAAAAGATTGAGAGATTGTGTGGTGTGTTCTTGCACTAGGGGAGGCCGGCCAACATCAAGAGGAGGAGGAAGGAGAGCTCGGGTTTCACACAACAAGGAGGAGAAGGCTCACAACTAGGAGAGGATTGTGTGTTCAAGGAGTTTCTCTAAGGAGTTTTCTTTGTTTCTTCATTTAAGGTGGGTGATTTCTCTACTTCTAATGTAGATACCATGCTACGAATTGAATTGATGAATATGCTAAGAAAACCTAGTTAAAATTGGCCCTATGATTGTTAAAAAGAGACTAATTAGAAATGAGATGAATTCTTCATGAATAGGTTGATAATTGATATAAATTGTGACTACTAGAATAGAAGTTGTCATGTTGCTATAGAATATGTATTTTTGAACCATGTTAGATTAAGAAAATTTGCTTGTGAATGATTAGTTTGTTAATTAAACTATGATATGTGTTATTTTGTGCAACTTTAATGTCAAAATGAAAGGAAATATGTTCTAAATTTTTTGTAGAAATAAAAGAAAGTAAGAAAAACATCTTTTTGTGATAATTGTTTGGCCAAATTGTGAAGAAATTATTGTTGTATTTTCAAAGTCGAAATTGCAGACTTAAAATATAAATTGGGAAGAGAATTCACTTAATGTCAAGATAATGATTTTTTAAATTACTATTATGCTGTAAATTTCTAAGATTAAGATTCAGAAAATTTTTTATGATACAAAAATAGAGGAAAAGAAAATAAAAAAGATTTAGAATTGTGAAAATTTGTAAATAAACAGCGAGTTGAGTTATAAACAACTCGACTCAATTCATATCGGTTAGTCACTCAGGCCTTAGTGGTCAGTGGGTGCGCTTTAGTACTGTTACTGTAGCTCAGCGGAAAGTTTGGACATGGATTCGAGTCTCTCCAAAGACTTTATTTTTTCTGAAATTCAATTTTTACTCAAACCCGAAACCCAAGCCTTAAGTATAAATTAAGCCCCCTTTTAAACAATTAGCCACCTTGGCCTTAGTGGTTCTTGGGTGCGACCTAGGACAGTTACTGTTCATCTGAGTGGGGGTTTGGTTCTAGGTTCGATCTGGCCTCTGGCCTTTTGAGGTTTTTCTGATATTTTTTTATTTTAAAGTGATTTCAAGTGTATAAAAATAATTGAGAAAAATATTAAAATTATTCTAAATATACCTAGACTTCATGAAAATTTATTTCTACAATAATGGCTCATTATAACGAGAATTAGAAGCAATTTTGAGAAGAAAGAGATTAATAAGTTTCCTAAAATATGATTTCTTTTTGTAATTTAAGACAACAAATATTTTGAGTATAGAGAAAGCTTGTATAGAGTTCTAAAATGAGATTTTGATATGGAAGATTGAGTAAGACTAGAAAAGAGATTGTTATTTAAAATTATACAAAGTGAAAATGTGATTTTTGGCTTAATAAGTGAAAGAATGACCTTGTGAATGCAAATAAATTATGTGGAGTTAAATTTTGAATGTGGTAAATTAAAAGAAATGAATTGTCGTATTATACATGAATTAGTGCATGGAAATGAAAGGAAAGATCATGATGAATTATGAGAAAAAAATTGTGAGTATGAATATTCAATTCTTATGAACATGAAATGAGATTAAAGACTAGAGTGTAGCTAAGTACTTATACCAGCATGGATTAATTCTTTCAAGATGAAATGTTGAAATGAAAGACCAAGTTTGGGGCGTTATTGATGATTGATGGTTAAGACCGGTATAGAGGAAGTGCTAACTCTAGGGTGTTAATTTTATTCATGATTCAAATAACTAAGGACAACACAATAGTGGAGATGTGATGAAAGTAAGAGACAAACACAAGTATGAGGGCCTCAGATTCGCGGTGTGAGAATTTTTATAGGCTCTCTACATGTTGCATCATGTCATGACGTGAATCTATCTCCGGAATTATCGGGATCGTCGCGACACTTGTGGGGTGTTTGGTGACTACGTAGTGCCATTGTCCCATGATGCACATATTCGAAGAGGACTACTACCCTGGACAGGGAATTTCGACGAAGAAGATCCTAAGGAGTCCGAAGGAGAATGGCCCGAGTCCCGAGAGATCACCCCACCTCCGGACTCATCAGACATTTCATCCAACGAGGAAGAGCCAGTTCGGGAAGGTCTCATCGTGTCTCTTTAGAGACAAATAGAGACTTAAAGGGAGAGAGCAGAGCTATTACAGGCCTAGTGCGCGAAGTGCAAGGAGAATATTGCAACCCTCAGTCATCGTGTTTGGGAACTCAAGAAGAGAAAGAACATATATGATGTACTGAAGGAAGAAGTAGGAGAACTACAGGAAAACTTAGGAAAGCTAAGAGGAACCAAAGGGATTAGAATGTTGTATCTTCTCAATGCTTTTGCTTGATATCAGCCGATGTTTTAAATTTGAATGTACAAAGTTTGAATTCAATGAAATGAAAGAAGTTGGTTTAAATTCATGTTTTTTACTTCAAATTTAATGGATCTTTTGAATCAGAGTATGGCTGGAAGAAGATCAAGGAATAGAGAATGACCCAGCTGTGGACTCAACTTGGAAACAGTGTTGGCTAGAGTCAATCAGACCCTCAATGCCGTAGCCATGAATCCAAACCATAGGGGGATGCCTGCGAATCCAGTTTCTGAGGCGATCAAACTCATGGAGTCATTCAAAAGGATGAAGCCACCAGTGTTTGAAGGGAAGCCAGATCCAGATGCAGTTGACAATTGGATTCAGCAAGTCGAGACTATCTTTGAAGTCTTGGAAACTCCAGAAGGTAGCAAGGTGAATCTGGCTACATTGCAGCTTGAGAAGGATGCTGTTGTGTGGTGGCAGTCGATGAAGCGGACTATGGGAAATGGTGTTGTCGGCTGGGAGGAATTATTAGAGGGGTTCTGCGGTCACTATTTTCCATCTGATGTCCAAGAGAAGAAAGCAATGGAGTTCCTGACACTACATCAGGGAGGCATGTCTGTCAGGGAGTATGAGATAAGATTTACTCAACTCTCGAGGTATGCACCCGAACTTGTGATGGACGAGGCAAAGAAAGCTCAGAAGTTTGAGCACGGATTGAGGCCGAGTCTGAGATCAAGGATGTACCCCTTGGTATCAGGAGGTTTGACAAGTTAGTCAAGCGAGCTGCAGCTACTGAGGCGGCTATGGAGCAGTTTCATGCCGTCCAGAACTGGAGGAACAATTGGAATGTCGGGAATAGGCCCACAGTTTCTGGGAATATCAAAGAGCAGCTGCCAGTTCAAAGGTTCTAACCTACGTGGGCGAACGCTGTCATTGTGGCTGGAAGACCCATAAATGGTTGGGTGAGACCTCCTGTAGTGACTTATTTTAATTGTGGAGAGATAGGCCATTACAGGTCTCACTGCCCCAAGTAGCAGAATGTCGCCGAAAGTAGACCACCGCAGTAGGTTGAGAAGAAGCCATACCAGCAGGGGGCGAGTATTTGCCTTGACTGAAGCCGACGCTGATGAAGTGGATCACGTCATTACTGGGAAGGGAACGGATGTTTAGAAGTTTCCATTGTTCTCTTTTCCCTGTTTTATTTAGTAAGAAATGTTATGTAACGAGAGTGTGTTATGTAACAGGAGAACTTTTATTAAATGGAAAGAAAGCTGTTGTTCTGTTCGATACTGGATCCTCTCATACTTTTGTATGTCCTAAATTTGCTAAAGTTTTGGGAGTCGAACCGAAGATTGTTCTTGACAAGGTCTTAGCAGTAGCTACTCCATTAGGGAAGAATTTAACCAATGATCGGTATTACGCAGATTGCGAGACCGAGATTGGAGACAAAATTTTCGGGATTGATCTGATTGAGCTGAATATCCTGGGGGTCGATGTTATCATTGGCATTGATTGGATGTCGTTGTACTGTGCAAACATCGAGTACAAGACCAAGAAAGTAAAAGTGAAGGCTTCCGGAGGTCCTGTAGTCACTTTCCAGGGGATAAACAGATGTTTAGATTTGGTGGCAGCTATCAGCAAGAAGAAAGTTCCTGTAGAGGTGCAGCGAATTCGAGTGGTTCGGGAGTACCTGACTGTGTTCTTGAAAGATTTGTTTGGGTTACCCCCGTATCTTGATGTAGAGTTCAGCATCACTATTTAGCCAGGGAGTGCACCCATTTCCAAGGCACCGTATAGGATGGCGCCTGTGGAGCAGGATGAAGTCAAACAACAGATTGAGGAATTATTGGGGAAATGCTTTATTCGGCCGAGTGCGTCACCCTGGGGAGCACATGTGCTGTTGGTAAAGAAGAAGGATGGGTTGATGAGGATGTGTATCGATTACCGAGAGCTAAATAAGGTCATTGTTCAGAATAAATATCCAATTCCCCAAATTGATGACCTATTTGATCGTCTACAATGAGCTGCTGTTTTCTCTAAAATAGTCCTTCGATCGGGATACCATCAGGTTCGAGTAAAAGTGGAAGATGTGCATAAGAATGCATTTAAAAATCGACATGGGCATTACGAATTCTTAGTTATGCCATTTGGAGTGCCGAATGCACCTGCAATCTTTATGGATATGATGAACAGAGTTCTGAGGCCGTTTATTGATTCTTTTGTCATGGTGTTTATCGATGATATTCTTGTGTACTCCAAGTCGGAGGAGGAGCACACTGAGCATCTGGCTGAGGTTCTGAAGAAGCTTCAAGAGCATAGTTGTATGCTAATTTATCAAAGTGCAATTTCTAGAAATCTGAAGTGGTATTCTTGGGTCACATCCTTTCTAAGGAGGGAGTGGCAACTGATCCGCAGAAGATAGAGACGGTAAAGGATTGGGCAAGGCATACTACAGTGAAGGAAATCAGAAGTTTTTTTGGGCTAACTGGATACTACAGGAGGTTTATTCAAGGCTATACTCAGATAGCCATGCCGCTCACTGGTCTGACCAAGAAGAATGTGAATTTCAAGTGGACTGAACAGTGCGAGGCAAGCTTTCAGGAGTTGAAAGAGAAGTTGACTACTGCTCCCATTTTGGCTTTGCCTAGAGCAGGTGTTGAGTATAATGTTTACAGCGATGCTTCACATCGTGGGCTTAATTGTGTCTTGATGCAAGAAGGAAAAGTAATCGCTTATGGGTCTAGGCAACTACGACCACATGAGAAGAATTATCTGACTCATGATCTAGAGTTGACTGCGATTAACTTTGCCTTGAAGCAATGGAGACACTACGTGTACGGTGAGAAATTAAATATGTATACAGACCATAAAAGCTTGAAGTATATCTATCAGCAGAAGGACCTGAATCTGAGGCAACGGAGGAGGCTGGAAGTACTTGAGGACATTCGTCCAGAGTTAAGTACCATCCGGGGAAGGCTAATGTTGTTGCTGATGCACTTAGCTGTAAAAGCAGTTTGGCCGGGTTGATTACGACCCAGAGGCATCTTGCAGAGGAGTTGGATCGGGCTGGTATTGTGGTTGTTTTGCAAGGCTTGGGAGCATCTTTGGCTCAGCTGAGGCTTCAGCCTACGCTGAATGAAAAGATTATTGCAAGTCAGAAGGAAGATGTAGAGATTCAGAAGTTGAAGGAGCAGGTTGGTGTTGGCAGGTTGTCAGAGTTTCAGATCAGAGATGAATTGTTGTGGTTTGGAGAGAGGCTATGTGTTCCGGACAATCAGATTTGAAGGATAGTATTCTTCATGAGGCACATGCTACTCTTTTGTCAGTACATCCTGGGAGTATGTAACCCCTGTTTTCCTAAATACGTATTTTCTGAATATTTTTTTCGTATTTTGATTATTATAAATTCAGTATTATTTTAAACTCGAATTGAGCCTTCCATTTAAAATCTTTTCGAACCGGAAGTTGTATTTTCTTCGAATAGTAGTATATTCTAATTTTAATGATTATTTTCGAAGTGATTGACTATTTGTATTTTATTTCATTACAAATTGGATTTTATTAAACTTGTTTATCTCAAATCTCATTTTAATGTGTGTATCAAAATTATTACTTTTGTTATTAATATTGTTATCTTGATCATAGATTTAAAAACCTATTTCCATTGATTTTCATTTTTATATTTGTAACGATTTCAAATAATTTTCATATGGTAGTACAATACATATGTCTTGATATATAATCCTACAATTTATTTATTATTTAATTTTTCCCTATTGGATATTATTTTAAACCCATTATTGGCCCTATACCCATTAACTTTCAATCCTACTACCCAAACCCATTTTCTAAAATCCTGTATTTTTTTTAAATCCCCAAACCCATTTATACCCAACCCAACCCGTTTTCACTCTCACCCTGTATATATACTCTTTTCCCTTTAACCCTAATATCCCTATTCATCTTCCCCTACAGCCGCAACGCTCCCTTCCTTCTGTTTTCCTCTCGATCCCATCTTCGTGTCCCGGGGCCCTCCTCCTTCTCTCCCGCCTCCTCGTCGACCGCGACGCCCATTTCGACGTCCTGCCAGCATTGCCGATGCCCCAACTGCACCAGCCTCGACATCGCGAGCCTCCCTCGCGATGCTGCATCGCCGGGCGCCCCTCGCGCCACCTCAACGCCTTCCTGTGCTTTCCGATCACCTCGCACACCGGTGCGTCGTCTCCCCTCCACCGCAGCGGCCACCTCGCAGCCGTCAACACCACCTTTTTCTCCACCATCGTCCTCACGGAACCCAACTCCTGAACCCATTCAACCTCGACGCCATTAACCGTCTCCTTCAATCTCGCACCCACCTCACCTTTATCCAACTCCCCGCCAATCTCGCCGCCTCGCCTTCGCTCCATTCCTTCGCCACAGCCCCAACACCTCACCGCCACCATCCTCGCCTTCCACATCCCCGAACCCACTCCGTCTTCAACCTCCTGCTCCTTCCTCCGTCCATGCCCAAACCCAAATTGCCATCGCCAGTCTCCTCATCCCCTCGACTATCGCTCCAACCTCCGTTCGCTTTGCCAACACTCCTAAATCACCACAGAACCATCCCCTAACCCACCTCCCCTGTTTTCGAACCCCAAAGCAGAGACATCGCCGCGCCTCTTCCATCGCCGTCGTCGCCGCCCCAGTCGTGTCGCCGTCCTTCTCATCGTCGCGAGCCACGACGCCGCCTCGTCGCTCGCCGGTGCCATCGTTGCATCCCTTCTCTCTCTTGCACTCTGTTTCGAAGAAGAGAACAGAGAAGAAGGAGGATTGGGCGGGATCGAAGCTCAGCCATTGGATCGCGCCAAGATTCGTGTAATCAGATCGATGTCCTGTGTTTGTCCACACCGGATCCCACATCCGCTGTCCGCTGTTTGGATCGGATCCGGTGCAAGGACGAAATCTGATTCGCTGGATCTGGTGTTTGCTGTTTTGCCGCCCCAAATCCCGATTGGCCGTTTGCTGTTTTGGCTGATCCGGTGTAGGAGAAAACTCGATCTACGGTCGATCTTCGCACGTGCTTCACACGTGTTTTTGGGCGACTTTCTTCCGGAATTTTTCAATCCAATTTTCTTCAACAATCGGATCTACCGTCGTCAATTAAGGCAAGTATCCCTTGTACAATTTTAATTGTTCTAGTACAAGCATCCCTTGAAAAATACTACAAATAGTTAGAATTGTGACTCCTCCTTGACTATCGTTGTTGATCAATATCAATCCTCCAAAATTTTATAATTCTAAGAGTCACAAAAATTTCATTGTATTAAAGTATAATTACTTGGACTCTTTTACCCCTTGAACACATGAACACATGAGATTTAGGAGCCCTAAATTTGTAGATACATGTTATATTTTGTATTTGATGAACTTGCAACCCTTTGACTTGGAAAATAATTATTACTTGCTATTTGGACCACCAATATCATGTATTTATATCACACAATAATTTAGACGCCTAATAACAAATTTCCATGAAATCTATACTAGTAAGTTATTCCCACATGTTGCTGTCTTGAATCTTCTTCTACTGTTTTGACCCATTTAACATTAGAATCTGAACCCGAGCCCTGAACAATAAACGTATCTCTAGATGTCTAGATGTCGATAGCCTCCGGTATTTTCGAATTTGGAGTTGCGGTCTAGGAGTTATTGCAGTTTTACTGCAGCTGTGTCGATAGACGCAGATTTACAAAACTGCTCTACACTTTTACTTTGCGAATTAATTTAGCTATGTAAACAGCAAGCGTTGGACATGAAATTTTATATGTAGTTGCTGGACACCCTATAGGACATTCCCAAATTTTCTTAGAATTAATTTACAGCATTTCACACACTTGTATGCTTGCTTGATAAAAATTAATAAATGTAATAAGCCGGGGTTAAGGGAAAGACCATAGTAGTGGACAATATAGGTAAGTGTACTCGGAAGGGGGCCCGTGTTTCCCACTTGATACATGTCTCATGAACTAGTATATTATAAATCGATTCATGGACTAGTATATTATTGATCCATGAACTAGTATATATATGTGATTCATGACTTGTCTTGCTATGACTCGACATATGAACTAGTTATATGATTACCCGATTCATGAGCATGACTTGCTTGTTGCTTGATACTTGATACCTGAGTACGCCGCCCTATAAAATCCATTACTAGGCCTAAACGAAATTGTTTTGACTGTAGCAACCATGTAGTAAAAGTATGGATGCATGAAGTGCTACCTAGATAGTAATAACTACAAGACTTGAACATGATACCTGTTTACTCAATACTTGATTACTTGATACATGAAACCCGATACATGAAACTTGAACTGGATACATGTTACTTGATACTCGATAACTTGTTACTTGATACTTGACAACTTGATACTTGAGATTAGATACCTGACAATTGAACTAGATGCGTGTCACTTGAGGTTAGATACCCTATGTGTTCACTTGTCACTCGGTTCGTCACTAGTATTTCTTATCCAGCCTGTTTACTAAGATGTCCCTCTTGCTAGCTAGTTCTTGGTTTTTCCAATAATTGTTGTATCCCTGTTACATTCTTGATTCCAATTCTTATTCCCCATTACTTGTACTTGTTTTTACTATTTGTGGCCCTAACTTGCACTAAGGGCATTTTCTCTTGTTTTCCCTAATTTTTCCTTTTTATATTTATTAAGCAGACTTTGGAGACGAGCTACCCGCTGGAATTGGTGAGCAAAGGTTCTAGCCTTCAAGTGAAGAAAGGACTTGATTAGAATATTTGTTTTTCTTGAATTATTATTCTTTCTGTTTAAGAACTTGTAACGGGCTGATGTTCCCGAGTTTTAATTTGATCCAGACTTGAAAACTATTTGAATATTATTAATGTTTCAATTGTTTTCTGTTGTTTAATAAATTATTCATGCATGCTTGGTTATATATAAATCTTGTTATATTCTTGTTATGATGCTGAGTCGATCCTACAGCTTATGGATGATGTTAAAATTATTCGCTGGGCTTTGTCATGCGCTCGTATTCCATATTTTTTGGGAAGCGGGCTACCAAGATGTATTAGGATATCAAGCAACATTTCTGGTGGTCAGGTTTGACGTGGGATGTGGCTGAGTTTGTGGTGAGGTGTGAGATTTGTCAACAAGTAAAAGCCGAGAATCAGAATCCCGGAGGATTATTGCAACTATTACCCATTCCGGAGTGGAAGTGGGATAATATCAGCATGGATTTCATCAAGAGTTTTCCCAAGAGTTCAAAGGGTAATGATGCGATTTGGGTCATAGTCGATCGATTAACCAAGTCAGCTCACTTCTTTGCAATGAAACTCACTTCGACTATGGACAAGTTAGCCGAGATGTATGTTGGGGAGATCGTCAGGCTTCTTGGTGTTCCATTGACCATTGTGTCTGATCGAGATACGCAGTTTACTTCGCATTTCTGGAGGAGTCTTTAGGCAGCTTTTGGTACTAAGACGGATTTCAGCACTGCCTTCCATCCTCAGACTGATGGACAGACTGAGAGAGTAAATCGAGTTCTTGAGGACATGCTTCGGTGTTGTGTTTTAGATTTTGGAGGCAGTTGGGAGAAGCATCTAGCTCTGGTAGAATTTGCCTACAACTACAGTTTTCAGACTAGTATCGGGATGACTCCGTACGAAGCTCTATATGGCAGGAAGTGTAGAACACCGGTTTGCTGGTTTGAAGTGGGGGAGCGACATATGTTTGGTCCCGAGATCATGCTGCAAACCTCTGAAAAGATCATTTTGATCAGGAAGAGGTTGGTGGATGCTCAAAGTAGGCAGAAGAGTTATGCAGAGAACCGGAGGAGGGACCTTGAGTTCGAGGAAGGTGACTTTGTCTTTCTGAAGATATCACCTAGTAAGGGTGTGATTCGTTTTGGCAGAGATGGGAAGTTAGCCCAAAGGTTCATAGGCCCGTATAAGATATTGAAGAGGATTGGGAAAACTGCTTACCGATTGGAGTTACCGGAAGAGTTGTCTTAGGTGCGCAATGTCTTCCATGTGTTTATTCTGAGAGGTTACATTCCGAATCCAAGTCACCATTTTCCCGAAGTGCCGGAGGGTTTACAGTTAAATCTGAGTTACATTGAGCTACCAGTTAAAATCGTGGATCATCGGGAGAAAGTCTTGACGAACAAGACGATACCGATGGTCAAAGTAGTCTGGAGAAACCAGTCAGTTGAAGAGGCTACTTAGGAATCCGAGGAGCGGATGTTGAAGGATCAACCTGAGCTTTTTATTTGATTGGATTACTTTTCTTTCTTCTTTTATATTTTGCTTTCTCACTCTTTAAGCGTAGTTCCGGGGACGGAACCATTCTAAGGAGGGAGTGTTGTAACATCCTGAATATTCATTTATAATTAAATATAAGTTTTGTTTGGTTTCACGTGATTTGCACGTGCAAATTTAGGTACATTCTCCCTTAAAAAACTATTTATTTTTATGTCATGAACAAGTATTTTATTTCTTCTTTTTTTCAAAAGACTATAAGTATCTATTATTAATTCTTAAAGGCCTAATTGTTTAATTTCTAGCCCACACTAATTAAATTAATTAAATAAATTAAGGGCCCATGGATTTTTAGCCCACTAAAATAAGCCCATTAGTTTATTCTTATTTAAATGAGACAAATTGTAGGGTAGACTTGTTTTTGTAACAAATTAATTAATAATACATGAACATTTAGTAATTAGGGGTGTATGGAGAGGTACGTGCATTGCACATGCACGTGCAATGGTGCTTGGAGGGGTAAGCCGGATTGTTCAAGAGAGAGTGGGGAGTGTGGAGTAGTGGAGAGGTAGTTTTCACTAGCAGGTAGTTCTTCTAACTCCCTAATACATCCTAGCCCTTCATCTAAATGCATCTCCACCCTTCATTTTGCCTTGATTAGTGTATAAATAGTCCCCCTTAGCCATTCACCTCTTGGCACCATTAGAAATTTGTAAAGAAAGTGAGAAGAAAGAAACAAGTTGTGAGTAAAAGATTGAGAGTAGTGTGAGTAAAAAGATTGAGAGATTGTGTGGTGTGTTCTTGCACTAGTGGAGGACGGCCTACATCAAGAGGAGGAGGAAGGAGAGCTCGAGTTTCACACAACAAGGAGGAGAAGGCTCACAACTATGAGAGGATCGTGTGTTCAAGGAGTTTCTCTAAGGAGTTTTCTTTTTTTCTTCATTTAAGGTGGGTGATTTCTGTAGATACCATGCTACGAATTGAATTGATGAATATGCTATGAAAACCTAGTTAAAATTGGCCCTATGATTGTTAAAAAGAGACTAATTAGAAATGAGATGAATTCTTGATGAATTAGTTGATAATTGATATAAATTGTGACTATTAGAATAGAAGTTGTCATGTTGCTATGGAATATGTATTTTTGAACCATGTTAGATTAAGTATAAATTAAGCCCCCTTTTAAACAATTAGCCACCTTGGCTTTACTGGTTCTTGGGTGCGACCTAGGACGGTTACTTTTCATCCGAGCGAGGGTTTGGTTCTGGGTTCGATCCGTCCTCTGGCCTTTTGGGTTTTTTTTTGATATTTTTTTATTTTAAAGTGATTTCAAGTGTATAAAAAAAATTGAGAAAAATATTTAAATTATTCTAAAAATACCTAGATTTCATGAAAATTTATTTCTACAATATTGGCCCATTATAATGAGCATTAGAAGCAATTTTGAGAAGAAAGAGATTAATAAGTTTCTTAAAATATGATTTCTTTTTGTAATTAAAGACAACAAATATTTTGAGTATAGAGAAAGCTTGTATAGAGTTCTAAAATGAGATTTTGATATGGAAGATTGAGTAAGACTAGAAAAGCGATTGTTGTTTAAAATTATTCGAAGCGGAAAATGTGATTTTTGGCTTAATAAGTGAAAGAATGACCTTGTGAATGCAAATAAATTATGTGGAGTTAAATTTTGAATGTGGTAAATTAAAAGAAATGAATTGTCCTATTATACATGAATTAGTGCATGGAAATGAATAAAAGATCAAGATGATTTATGAGAAAAAAATTGTGAGTATGAATATTCAATTCTTATGAACATGAAATGAGCTTAAAGACTAGAGTGTAGCTAAGTCCTTATACCAGCATGGATTAATTCTTTCGAGATAAAATGTTGAAATGAAAGACCAAGTTTGGGTCGTTATTAATGATTGATGGTTAAAACCTTGTATAGAGGAAGTGCTAACTCTAGGGTGTTGATTTTATTCTTGATTCAAATAACTAAGGACAACACAATAGTGGAGATGTGATGAAAGTTAAAGACAAACACAAGTATGAGGGCCTCGGATTCACGATGTGAGAATTTTCACAGGCTGTCTCCATGATGCGTCATGTCATAACGTGAATCTATCTCCGAAATTATCGGGATCGTCGCGACACTTGTGGGGTGTTTGCTGTCTATGTACTGCCATTGTCCCATGATGTAGGATGAATTTTTCATAGGCTCTCTACATGATGTGTCATGTCATGACGTGAGAATCCCCTCCAGGCTGTCTAGACATGGGCTCGTAGTTCACAGGACATCTAAGATACTTGCCGTAGTTACCGTAGTAGTTTAAGTCATAGCGAGGGATCCAGCCCTACAAAATGAAGAACGACTATGGGCTTGCCCTCGGATGTATGTAGTATCGGATGCATAGAATCCAAACAAATGTGCATTTGTGTCATGTAATATAAATGACTGCATTAAGGACTGAGTGCACATTCACACACGACATCAATAGGATAGTCCGTCTTAGCTTGGTTTGTGACAAGTATGTGCTTTCTAAGTAAGAGAAATTGATGTATTATATCCTACCGTCAATTGTATGCAATTGACGTGGCCACAATTTCTATGCAAGATAAAATAATTGACATGACTAAAGAATGAATGCTGCTTAAAGAAATGTTCAAGATATTGTTTAATTCATGTAACATGTTATAATTTATAATTCCGCTGCGTTGATGTAATTATTGTTTTATAAAATTTTTAAATTCCTTGTAAAATTGTACGAAGTGAAGTGTAAAGATCCTGTGGAACTTCGAATTCAGTCTTATTTGAAATTCGGGATGTTACAGAGTGGTATCAAAGCCACGCTTCCAAGTAGTAAAAATTTATAAGGAACGACACCCAAGAGTAGACATTAGAGTGTGAGTTGGGTATAGAGATTTAAATGTAAGCTATTTACATTTGTTTCGCTCTATGATAAATGCTTCTTCTTCTCCCTTCCCCAAGATGGAGATCCACCACGACCTAGCAGGCGATGATGCACATATTCGAAGAGGACTGCTACCCTGGATAGGGAATTCTGACGAAGAAGATCCCGAGGAGTATGAAGGAGAATGGCCCGAGTCCCGAGAGATCACCCCACCTCTGGACTCATCATACATTTCATTCGACGAGGAAGAGCCAGTTCGGGAAGGTCTCATCGTGTCTCCTCAGATGCAAGTAGAGAATCAGAGGGAGAGAGCAGAGCTATTGCAGTCACAGGGGGGACAGCTGGGGGGGACAGCAAGGCCACAAAACGGTGGAGCTGCGCGGCTGACGGTGGTCGATGGGTTTGCAGAAGAACAAAGGAGCGGCAGGATGGTGAAGCACAGGGGTTGGTCGACGAGGACCGGAGGCAATCAGAATGGGTTTTGGTGCGGAAGAAGAGGAGGAGGGCCAGGGTGCAAGCGGCAGTAGAGGGCAGGCTAGACTGGGTGCAGGGTTGCAGCAGTGGGAGGCAGGAGGCTGGACTGGTGGTCGAACGACATAGGGTGAAGAGGATGGTGGTGGAAAGGGGATGCGAGCGGGGATTCAACAATGGAGAAGGTGATAGTGGTTGCGAGGATCTGCGACTAGACGGTGATGGCGATGAGCGGCAATGGCGAATGGTCGAGGAAGAGGACGATGGGTTGAGAAGGTGCAGGGAGAAGAGGAAGATGATGAGTCGGGGGGAAATGAGTAAGCGGCTGTTAATAGGGTAATTAAGATGGGGTTACGGTTTTAACAGAGGATTATATATAGGATTTAGATTGGGGTTAAGGTGGGTTATTGGATGCGGGTTTAAATCCAATAGGGAGGAATTGATTAAAACTAGGCTTAAAAAAATAGATAATTGGAATTTACAATGTGAAATTGATTGAACAAGAAGGACAATAATCTAGGATTAATAGAATAATTCAAATTAAATAAATTGTGAAGCAAAAACTGAGTCGAAGGCGAATTCATTAAGGGAGAAAAATCAAATACAAGGTTCAGAGTTGAACAAAGAAGAGTACATTGAATAAATATACAGAAGAAAGTACAATAACAGAAACAAGGGTTACAACTCTACCCACTTAACAAGCATAATTTCGTCCTCAAAATTCAGACAAGTGGTACATAGGGAAACCCCGAAAAGAAAGAAAACAAAGGAACTACTCGGACAAATGGGGAAATTTTTTCTGGATGTCCTCCTCCAGTTCCCAAGTCGACTCACCCGGCAAGTGTGGATTCCAATAAACCCGAACCAACTTGATAACCTTGTTCTTAAGTACTTTCTCCCGCCTGTCCAAGATGGTAGCTGGTGGGATCTCACAAGACAGATTCGGCTGCACAGACAATTTTGAATAGTCGATCACATGGCTCTCGTCCGTGATGTACCTCCTAAGTTGGGAGACATGAAAGACATCACGCACCCCAGATAGAGCCAGCGGCAATACGAGTCTATAGGCCACCTTGCCAACCCTCTCCACAATATCAAACAGCCCAATGAACCTGGGGCTTAGCTTGCCCCCACCTCCAAATCGGATAATACCTCTCCACGCTGATACCTTAAGGAACACATGATCTCCCATTGTGAACTCCAAAGGCCTTCTCCTGTGCTGCCTATAGATGCTTCCTGATCTGAGTTACTACATTGACAGTCCTTGTGATCAACTCTGGCACCAATAGCCTCCTTTCACCAGTGTCATCCCAACACACTGGTGATCTACACATCTGAACCTAAAGTGCCTCGTACGGTGCAGCCTTAAGACTTGCTTTAGCTGTTGTTGTACGAGAACTCTACCAGATGTAGGTGATCTTCTCATGATCTTCCAAACTGCAGAACACAGGACCTCAACATGTCCTCCAATGTCTGAATGGTTCTTTCTGACTGTCCATCTGTCTGAGGATGAAAAGATGTGCTGTAGTTCAATTTTCTTCCAAGACTGCTTTGAAGACTCTCTCAGAACTGAGATCTGAATCTCGTATCCCTGTCGGATAAAATGCTGACCAGAACTGCATGAAGGTGCATAATCTCTTGCATGTACTTCTCTGCAAGGCTCCCAGTAGACTGACCAACTTTGAAAGGAATGAAGTGGGCACTCTTCGCCAGCCTATCCACAATCACCGAAATGGCATTGTGACCCTTGGGACTCCTCGGCAAGGCAGTAAAAAAATCCATCGTGATGTTCTCCCACTTCCACTCCGGAATGGAAAGAGGTTGAAGAAGCCCAGCAGTCCTCTAATGTTCTGCCTTCACCTGCTGGTAGGTCAAGCACTGTGAAACAAACCTTGCCACGACCCTCTTCATACCATGCCACCAGAAGTGTAGCTTCAAATCCTGATACATCTTAGTACCACCGGGATGAATAGAGTATGACGAGCGATGAACCTCCTCGAGAAACTTCTGCCTGACTTCCCCCTTTGGAACGCATATACGGGTCCCAAAGCGGAGAGATCTTCCTCATAAACAACCATGTCAGTCCTAGAACCTGCCTCAACATCAGCTCTGAACTTCTACAACTGCTCATCATTAGCCTGTGCCTCTTTAATCTGCTCCACTGGAGACGACTGTAACTAAAGCATCATACAACTTCGATCGGTACTTGGCAACATCACTTCCAATTCCAACCTTCTCATATGCTCAACAAGTTCCCTATGCTTAGTTAGGACCATGGTGACTGACCTTCTGCTCAGAGCATCCGACACCAAGTTAATCTTGCAAGGGTGGTACTGCAAGTTAATATCATTGTCCTCCATCAGTTCCATCCAGAGCCTTTGCCTCATGTTCAGTTCCTTCTGGGTGAATACATACTTGAAACTTTTGTGATCAGTGAAGATCTCCACTCGGTATCCAAGTAAATAATGCTTCCAAAGCTTCAAGGCAAAGATCACTGCTGTCAGCTCCAAGTCATGAGTAGGATAGTTCTTCTCGTGCGGCCTCAACTGTTTGGATGCATAGGCAACAACTCGGCTCTTCTAGAAAAGACCATAGTCGCAGTTGGTAACTGCAGCCTATGTACAACTAAGGCCGTAGTTACCTACTGCAACTGTGGTGTTCTCAATTTTCTAGAGAGTTGGCAACTCTCTGGGAAAGTGAAAAGACCACAGTTGCAGTTGGTAATTGCGGCCAATGTACAACTAAGGCCACAATTACCTACTGCGACTATGGTGTTTTCAATTTTTCCAAAGAGTTGGCAACTCTCTAGAAAATTGAAAACACCAAAATCGCAGTTGATAACTGCGACCTATGTACAACTAAGGTCGCAGTTACCTATTGCGACTATGGTGTTTTCAATTTTCCAGAGAGTTGACAGCTCTCTGGAAAATTGAAAACACCACCATCACAGTTGATAACTACGACCTAATTTGTACATAGACCGCAGTTGGAAACTGCGGCATCTGTTGGTTGAAATTACACAACTCTCTGGAAAATTGAAAACACCACCATCGCAGTTGATAACTGCGACCTAATTTGTACATAGACCGCAATTGGAAACTGCAGCATCTGTTGGTTGAAATTACAGAACTTAATAACATCATCAAATTTTCTGTTTACAACTCAATTAACCATCAAGCTAACATTCGATTCACATCCAACCTAACATTCAATTCACATCCAAATTACTCAACATATGCAACTGCGACTCCTAACATTCAATTCACATCCAAATTACTCAACATATGCAACTGCGACTCAAGCCAGTGCAGTCCATCTTCAATAAAAATATACATTTCCAAATGACAATTGTAAAAACATCTATCAAAAGAAAAAAAAAATCTAAAATAACCATCGAAAGCAACAAAAAACCTGCAAGCATATCTATCAAAAGTTATTGTTCTTCTACTCCAAAATTAATACACCATCAAAAGCAATTGTTCTTGTACTACTACTTCAGTACACAAGTAACTAAGAAAAGTAAAAACTACTAAACTACTACATTCATTCATGCTGGTGTATATATGTTTGTTTGCTTTCTCATCCGTTTTGACCTTTTCGGGGCTTCTTGAGTGACTTGGGATATAGGGATATGATCTTCTGGGTCATCCTCCTCTTGATGTTCATGTTGTATTTCTTTTTATTCTACATGTTGTGGTTGAATCGGATCGGATCGTTTTGTGTCTCTTATTTTTGACTGCCACCTTTTTCCTTCGTTTCCCCGTGTTCGGCATCGGAGCGGTCAAAAGGGCATCCAGCCGAGCTCTTTCACCAACATGTTCTAGCTGCGACCTGCACGGTTTGAGAATCCCTCTTGCAAAATCTTTCACTGCATCGGTCACATTGCTCGACAGGGGACGCGCACACTACTTCGCAATATCCCATCCATCTTCGATGTACAACAATAAGTTAATGAATTTATAACGGTATGTGGGTCATAAATGATATAAGCATGAATCTATTAATGAATTGTGTAGAAAAGAATAACAATATAATGTTCACTTACTGCAGCACGGTGAGTCGGTGCCTTCGGTTGATACATTGGCTGTAAGCTAGAATGCCCCAGGGCTGGATCGACCTTTCTCTTTGAAACTAGAACTTGAACGCATGCTGGAGTAGGTAGGGGAGGTGCAACAAATAACCGTGTTATTTTACGGTACCAAAACATATATGGGCGATGTAAATCTTGGTCAAAGGAGGGGAGAGGTCTACTATTCAATCAAACCATTCCTCATTCCAATGGTTCACATGTTGTTGGTGATATAATGCCCAGTTGTGATCTCGTAGCCGACCCATTCCCTTAACACTGTGTAATTTACTGTCATGACTTCTTCTTACCAGAATGGGTTGATGATGACCAAATTGTCAAAGCACATGGTCTGCGAAATAGAACTCAACAATACCAAAGTTGACGAGTGGTGATGTCGTCGACCAAAGCTGCTGGGTCACCCTACATGCAGGTGGTAATCTGCCAACTCTCTTGTCATTGTAAGGAGACCAATTAACATACTTCTCTCGCAATTGATCGAGCTTGTCCTTGTAATACGCCAACACATCACGTGGGTTATCTTTCCACGTGTGTGAACTCGTCCAGTAGACCCCAATGGGAGCCAACATTGTTTCATCCTCTAGAGCGGCCATCCACCACTGTGATTGCCAGCTTATGCTGGGCTGCCCTACATGCAAGTGCTCCCAGCTCCACACTATTAGTATTACCAACGGCCCCATCATATGAACCGCATTTAAGGTACAAATGCATAAACTTTTATACAATGCGGCTAATGCTGCACTGGCCCAACTGTACTGGCCGGCTTTTCTAATGTCGGCGATCAAAGGAAGATACACTAATGGCACAGTATCACCCGTCGAGTTTGGAAATATCACACCGCCAAAAATTGTCATTATATATGCCTGGGTAGAGCACTCAACTTGGAACTCTGATGAATCATCATTAAAGAGTTTTTGAATACCTCATCTGACCATGAAAGTTTAATGGATTGCCCAACAAAGGTTCCATCTTCCGGCTCTACACCGAGGTATTCTCGTAGAAGTTCATATTTATCAAAACCCATACTCCCGATTACAGCTACACCATCAACGTGAAGACCTGATATCATCGCAACATCTTGGAGTGTTATCGTCATTTCTCCTACGGGTAAATGGAAAGTATAGGTTTTTGGTTTCCATCTTTCGAAGAGAGCGGTAAGAAGAGACCGATCAAGCTTGATAGACCCCATCATGCTTATTCCAAGCAACACAACGGTGGCCAAAAGCTCGTGTGTGCGGACGTGTAGTGGCAAATGTGAAGGATGTCTATGAAACGTGCACTCCTTCGATACACCGTTCCAAATGGATTGTGATCGGTGTTCACAATGCAAAGTTAAGAGGTTAGGGTCTAACGGGCCTGGACCTCCACGTGCAACGGAAGAGGATCTAGGCTCGGCCGCTTTGGAAGATGAGGGAACCTATAAAACCATGTATTAAATCCTATTTTAGGAAGAAATTTATTTTAACACCAAATTATAGAAATGAAAATTATTGAACACTTCTTACATGTGTAGGTGGTGGACCACAGCCTTCGGCTTCATTACTACTAGGGGGCCTACCACTGAGATTTAATGGTCATTGAGCTCGGTCATTTAGACCCATCGTTCTTGTCATTATCTTCTTACACGATCACTACACATGATAGTATCTAATATTAGATAATGTTAGTATATAACAAACACATCATATGATATGTAAAATCTAAACCGTTTATTATTAACAACAATTATTATTTTTATTACTAACCAACTATACGCAATGTTTCAAAAAATATCAAACTAGCCAAAACAATTATTATTTTCATTACTAATCAAAAAAATTTCTAAAGAGATTATAACATTGTTAGTGAACATTGCTATGTTTGCCAAAATGGTTCTGCGACTCATGAAAATCCAACACTATACATGGCAACCAAAATTTAGGTGGTACGAAAATGGAAACTTCCTAAATGTATGATTGCAAAATTCGAATAAGAATCATTCGAGAATATATGACAAACTTTCACATATCTATATAATAAAACACAAAGAAAGCTATCAAGTGGCTCACATTCAATCTATCCCAAAATCAATGGACCAGATCTACTCTCACAAAACATATTTTCCCGCCCAAATTTCAAACTCCACAAATTCAAACACACACACACACACACTCTCTCTTTTTCCCCAAAAACAAAAAACACCCCTTCTCTCTCTCTCTTTCTCCCCGTTCTCTCTCTCTTTCTCCCGCCCACTCTCTCTCTCACTGTCTCCCTCTCTTTATCTAATCTCCCCGCTCTCGCACTCTCTCCCTCCTCCTCCCTTCCGCTCTCATCCATCAGTGCCCCCCCACCTCCCGATCCTAACCCCCTCATCCTCCCGATCTCCGCTCTCACCTCCAGATCTCCCGCTCTTTCACTCTCTCCCTCCTCTGCCCTCTCATCCTCCACCTCAGACGTCGTCATTCGCACCTTCCCTGCGCCGTCTCTCCATCGACAGCCCCCGACCTCGACAACTCCGCAGTCCCGTCACCTTCCCCCGTTCGAGCTTCGATCCTCCACCAACCATCGATTTCCCGTCGCCTTCCCGTCGCCTTCCGCACAGTCCCGTGGCCTTCCCGTCGCCTTCCGCACGGTCCAGTCGCCATCGCACTCAACCATCGATTTCATCTCTCAGGTATACAAAATCTCTCCATCGATTTCACCTCACAGCTTTTTTTTGGCTTGGGGTATTGATTTCACCTCACAGCAGAATTTTTTTTCTTGAATCGGAATTAGGATGTTTTGATTAATTTGAATTCTTGATTATTTGATTTCTTTGCTTTTATCATTTTTAGCTTAGTTGATTTTTTTTAATTAAGAGAATTAAGTCAATTATACAATGTGAAGTGATATTTAATTTGAGAATGACTATTCAAACTATGTGCAAACTGCAACTAAAAAAAAATAAATTCAAGAAGATGCACTCAAACTTTTGTTTGGTGAAAAACTACCTCAAAGTTTTACTGGATGATGGAGTATTTGAAGTATAACTGCATTTTGTGTTCAAATACTGTTTTTCTGAATTGTGAATGTTTGGTTAAAAGGGTATGTCTATAATGCAACAAAAGAAAAATTACCCAAAGTTAAAAAAAAAGTTTCTAACAAAAAATTACCTTAAGTTTCCATGGGCAATCAAGAAGTGATGTAGAAGTGCATTTTGTGATCATATATATTCACAATTGCCGTGGAGGGCTATTGGTACTTTTTTTGTTAGAAAAAAAGGTTGAGGGTAATTTTTTGCATTTTGGTGTAGAAGTATTGGTTGTGAATAGTATGTTGCGATGGTGTGATGGTGAATGGTAGAATATTAATTGTATGGTTGTTAATTAATGGTATACAGTAAGGAAGTATGTAATATTTCCATGGTTGTCATAACAATCTTTGTTTTAATTGTTTAAGGCAAGAATGAATCATGAATTTTGGATGTTGTGTGGAAGGTTAAAATGTAGGTCCTAATTTTTTTGGAAGTTTGTTGGTGGTGATTTATGTATGGGATTTTGCCATGTTACTTGGATGTTGTGGGTAAAGAGGTTTTGAGTTGGCTAGATCCTTAGATTGATAGCTTTTCGACTATTTTTTTTGCTGGTTGGGAATTGGTCTTGGAAATAGATACAAATATTTTGATCATTTCGATGACTAATTAAATGTACGGTTCATGTCGATGACTAAGAAATACCTTTCACTATTTATGTTTGATCCTTCACTTGATTAGGGAATTGATGAGGTTGTTATCCATAAAATTGAAGCAGGATGACCAAAATATAGTGTTTATGTGGTATTGTGTGAATGCAAAAAACCCGTAAAGTTAATTGGAATGGTATTCTAATTTGGGTATTGACAAATTAGAAGAATTGGGTATTGAAGGAAGTTTGTGTATTGAGAGAGATTTGGATATTTGTGTGTTCACAGATTACTAATTTGGGTATTGAGAGAGATTTGGGTATTAAGAAATTTGGGTATCTTTAAAAGCACGTATGTTTGGGTATTGAAGGAAGTCAATGTGGGTGGTTTGGGAGGGATTAAGGGGAATTTTGTTGATTTTCGATATTGAAAATGCTTGATAATTCTGTAGGTGTTGACAATGGGCTTAGTGTTATTGATTTCGAAGAGTTTGCACTGTATAGTTTGTAATGTTGTAGGTGTAGGCAATGGGCTTAGTGTTGTACGTGTGGAAGCTTATCGTGTTTCTGAGGATGGTTCCAAATTTTCAATGACTTCAGCTCCTATCGCTTCGTCAAGTAGAGTTGTGGATGGGGCGAGTTGGGTTTAGAATGAGTGGCGATTTTTGCCTAATTTAAGTAAACAATATGAAGATCAAACATAGAATGCATAGCGTTTATTCTAGGTTTGTTTATTACATAGAATGCTTCATTGTATCCACACCAGCTATGCAGTGTCTTTTACTAACTTGGACGTAGTCAGATGAGAGGAAAGGAAGTACTAAATTGAGGAAAGTTGTACTCTCATGGCATGAGTGATTGGGCATCACCAAGAACATTATAGACATGCTTCTAATCCAACCTTCAAGTGCCAACTACAACTAATATCATCTATAGAAAACAAGATAATCAACTAGGGCGGTCCGAAAGCACCAACTGAAATTCATCTCCATTTACCAGCAATATACACAGTTATCATAAAAAGATTTAATTAGCTGCAAAAGATAAATGATCACAATTAGCATACTTTCAAGAAAAGAAATTTAAACCAACTAATATTAACATAATTAATTTATTATAACAGAGAATAATACGGGAGGATAAAAAAGCTTCGCGAATAAGAACTAACAGAGAATCTACTAAACAAGAATTCTAATACTACCCATTACTCCATCAGACAGATTCGAAAAACAATTCATAAGTGAAAACTGAATCAACCAACTTTAGGGTATATTTTGAAACAAACTTGATACAACCTATGGTTAGTTTATAAATAAATAAAAAAGTACCCAAATCTCAACCCCCCAAAATTCAACATAATCACAAAACACAGAAATAAACAAAACCCATGAAAAAGGTTTCAATCTTGATTGAGGAATAATTAAAAAGATCATTTTTAAATAAAAAAATTGAAGGCAATTCTATTATACCACAAGCACATCAAAACTGCTATGTTTAACCCAAAACACAATCAATTTGAAAGAAAAAATCATTACAATCTTCAGATATGGAATCTTAGGATTTAGTCCGATTCTCCCAAAAAACTGTGCTTAGTCATTCTACATCCTGTTCATCTTTCTTGATCACCCGAATAAACACCATATCTCATAGTAGTTAATACATTTTTTAAAATAATTTATAATCATCAAAGAAGATAGATCATAGTAATTAATAGTAGTTAATACGTTTTCTTGATTGGTTTGTTAAAATAATTAGAACGTCAATTGCTCCAATTAAAGAACGTCAATTGGTTAGTTAATATATTTCCTCTCCCTTATATACAGGTCAATTGCTCCAATTAAAGAACAGCAACGGATGACATCACTATATATGGCCATGTAAGTATCTTCTTTTTTTTTAAAAAACTACAACTCTTGATATAATAATAAGTTCCTCTCATTTTAATGTTAATACCTTACAGGTTGATGTTGACTTGGAAAAAACAGTAAGTTAAGCTTTTCATTGTGTTCTTAGCACATTAATTAATTGTCCACTTACATTCAAAATTGATATTTTTCTATTGCAGGTGCAATTCCTTCGACAAAAAAATGTCGGGGTTACCATTCGAGATGAACGCTAGCTTAATCTAATATCTCTTCACAAGGTAAGCTTCACCCCTTATTACTTGGTTGGTCTTTTGCTCATTATTGATTTTTTTATTAATTCCTACTTTTTAACCACCCAATGTAGAGAAAGGAAACAAGTTATTCTGGCAAGGGAAATGGAAAAGAAAATGAAATGTCCAGTGCGGTATATGCTTATCTTGCTTCTTTATCTTGCTTTATCTACAATGCTTTTTCTTTATGTTTCCTCACACTGCTTCTTTTATTTATCCTCACACTGTGAAAATTAATACATTCTCAAATAAGTAAGTGGTTCTCCTCTTAAACAGTCATTTATAATGATTCATTTTCACAAATTTAGGCTCATAATGTTCATGTTATATCGAAAGCTACGTTGGCCCAACGTAGACGACGAGAACGAGAGAAACTTGAAATGTGCTCTATACGAGTATTAGACGCAACTGACGAATGTTTACCTCGAACAACTGTTCCTTCTAATGTACCACAGAAACATATGTATGATGGACAAACTACTTCAGTACTGCCAAATATTGGCCTGTAAAGAACCTTTCAAACTTCTGACGCTGTTAGGTAAATAATGTTTGCTTTTTTAATCTTAACTTTTTCAGAATGTCTTTAGTTAGTTGTTCTCCATGTTCAGCCATATGATTGATTCACAAGTAGCGAGACTTGAAGGGTGCACCACGCGTCAATTGGCCCAACGTGAAAGACAATATCGAACTGCTACGTCCAAATCAAATAGGTTAATTTTATTTTACCTTTAACCCGTGTATATTATCCATAGGTTAAAATATATACAACTGTTAACTTACATGGCCATCGTAACTAATAGGTTCAATTCCGAACGACACTTTCTCGGCATGATGAATGTAACATGCTCTTATTGTTCAGCACTGCATTGGAATGATGAAAAATTATCAGTCTCAATTGCCAGAAATAATTATTTCGGAAAATGGTGTTCACAAGGAAAAGTGAAACTACCTTTGCTCATTACTCCACTCCCACCTCTTCAAGATTTATATGATGGTGATAGTGTACAATCGACTTCATTTCGGACTTATACTCGAGAATACAATGCAGCAAATGCTTTTACGAGTTTGGGTGTCAGAATGGATGAAAGGGTCATCCATGGTCGGGGGCCTACCTCATTCACCATACATGGAGAGCTGCGCCACTGAACGGGGTCATTAATACCACAGCCAGGTCAAGCTGCTGTTTATGCACAACTCTACATTTACGATCCAGTTTCTGCTTTAGGTTTTCGTACATCGCAAAATCCTCATTTGAGAGCTGATGTTCTCAATATTATTCAGGATTGTTTGGAGTTCAATGAATTTGCAGATAAGTTCCGTCAAGCTTATACAATTTTAAACCAGACAAGTTCTTCGGATCACAGCTTACCTGCGGTTCTACACTATAATTCAGCAACTGACCGGCGCAGGTAAAATCTTCCAACTACTGATGAGATTGCAGTGATTATACCTGGTGATGGAACTGAAATTAGTGGTATGAGAGATATCATACTGCATTTGAGGGGAAACAACAAGTTAATGCAAATTAACGAGTGCCATCCAGCATATTTGCCCTTGCATTATGTCTTGCTATTCCCTTATGGTGAGTTTGGATGGGAACCAGATTTGAAACAATGGGATGTCATCAATGGAAGACCTTCGACTGCTAGACTAACTCAAATGCAATTCTATAGTTATCGTTTATTTCGACGCAATACAAAGTATTCAACTATTCTGAGAGCAGGAAAACTTTTGCAAGAATTTATTGTCGATGCTTGGGCAGCAACTGAGCCGAATCGACTGACATATCATAAGCTTAATTAGGGAAAACTTCTAGCTGAACTTTACCAAGATCTTACCGACATCGCTGCAGATGGGTTCGGACTTAATCAGGTCGGACAACAAATCATTTTGCCATCTTCCTTCATTGGTAGTCCAAGACATATGTTTGAAATCTTTCAAGATTCAATGGCTATTACGTGCCACTACCAACACCCAGATATTTTCCTTACCATGACTGCAAATCCCAAATGGCCAGAAATAACTGCAACTCTATTGCCGCATCAAAAAGCCACTGATCGCCCTGATTTAGTTTCTCGCGTTTTTGAGTTAAAGAAAAATGCTTTGATGAAGGGGATAGAAAAAGCAAAAGTATTTGGTCAGAAAGTTGCGCATGTCTTTACCATTGAGTTTCAGAAACGCGGGCTACCTCATATGCACGCTCTTTTCTTTCTTGCAAATCCAGACAAAATTCGTACATGCCAACAAGTAGATGAAGTAGTTTCTGCTGAATTTCCAGATCCGATAGCGGATCCCCTACTCTTTGAAACTGTCAAAAATTGTATGGTGCATGGCCCGTGTGGTGGACGAAATCCTCAAGCATCGTGCATGGAAAATGGAAAATGTCAAAAGAGGTATCCTAGAGAGTTCTCTGAGGCAATAACTATGGATCAAGATGGCTATCCAATCTATCGTCGTCGTGATACTAAACATTTTTATACTGTGAAGGGGCAGCAGGTTGATAATAGAGATGTTGTACCCCATAATGCTTACCTTTCTAAAATGTTTAATTGTCATATTAATGTTGAAGTTTGTGCTGGGGTGAGATGTGTTAAATATATCCACAAATATATTTTCAAAGGAAACGAACGCACAACAATTGTGTTGGGAGGAGTAGATGAGATCAAGCAATATCTCGACGCACGGTATATTGGCCCTCCAAAAGCTGCATGGCGAATTTTTGGACACTCTTTACATGAAGAGGTGCCAGCAGTTGTACGCTTGGCACTGCATTTGCCTGGAATGCATCGTGTTGTTTATAATTCGGCTGATAGGATTGACGACGTCGTATCTAGAGCGGAACTAGAAATGACAACTTTTACCCGTTTTTTTTGCATGTTGCTCATCAAATTTAGCTGCACGCGCATTCACCTACCAACAGTTCCCGCAACATTTTGTTTGGAATAAGTCTTCGAAGATGTGGACGCCGAGAAAGAAGGGGTACGCAATCGGCAGAATGTACTTTGCAACTCCAAATTCGGGTGAGCGTTTTTATTTGCGTTTGCTACTAACAGTTGTGAAGGGACCACGATCATTTCAATGCTTACGTACAGTCGACAATGTTGAGTATGCTACTTTCAAATTAGCATGTATTGCCAAAGGACTATTGGAAGATGATGGCGAGTGGGTACAATGTCTCCAAGAAGCTGCAATTACGAGCACCGGCTACCAACTTAGTAGGTTATTTAGTGTCATTCTTACGGAATGCTCTCCGTTGGAACCACTTACCTTATGGAACCAATTCTCAGTGCATATATGTGATGATCTTGAACACAAACTGCGTACATTATTTTTCATTCCCAATCCTACCCAAGCCTAAGTCCTAGATTATGGTCTATATCTTTTAAACCAAATGCTTCAAGAATCAGGCAAGAGTTTAGATAACTTCCGACCCATGCCCCATCCTATGCAAAATTGGAGTACGGTTGTTGGCAACAAGTTTATTTGGGAACATAGAGTACTGCAAGTTGAAGCCCTACAAGCTAATATACAAGCAAGTATAAATTCACTTAATGATGCACAGTTATCTGCATATACTGCAATAATTACATCAGTTATGGGCGGCAAGGGAACTACATTCTTCTTGAACGGAGGGGCCGGTACTGGAAAAACCTTCTTATACAATACACTAGCAACGAAATACCGTCGAGATGGTTTCATTGTTGTAACTGTTGCTTCTTCTGGCATTGCATCATTGTTACTGGTAGGAGGTAGAACTGCACACTCAACATTTTCCATTCCACTTGATGTGTTGGATAATTCCTTTTGTGGGTTCACTAAGAAATCACCTCAGGCGGATTTTTTCAGGGAAGCAAAGCTAATCATTTGGGATGAGGTCCCTATGCAGCATAGGTTTTGTGTAGAAGCTATTGACCGTACACTTCAAGATATACGTGATAATAAAAATCCATTTGGTGGTATCACTGTGGTGCTCAGTGGGGATTTTCGACAAATCCTACCAGTAGTACCGAAGGGGGTTCGGGAACAAATAGTTGGTGCATCGCTAAGAAAATCTTTACTTTGGAATGTCGTACAAGTCTTAATTTTGAACGTGAACATGCGTCTAGATTCATCCGATATCAGAAATGTTTCATTTGCCAATTTTCTAAACGAGGTTGTCTTCTTACATATTTTTTGTAATAACTAAGAAAATCTCTCCTTTTGACTCTTACTGACAAATAAGTCTTCTTTATTATATAGATTGGCTCCAAACCCGATGAGACCATACAACTTCCTTCAACAATTCGGAGGTGTCACACATTGGATGAACTTTTATCTATCGTTTTACCCGCAACTAGACGTTATCGGCACTATCACTCCCAAATATCTCACAGAGCGGACAATTCTATCAGCGAGAAATGATGATGTCAATTTCATTAATGCTGTTGCATTAAATCTTCATCTGGGGCCAAAATTAACATTTCTTGCTGTCGATAAAATGTCTGAGGAGGATGGAGTTGATCGAAACATCACCAATCGATACCCTAACGAGTTTTTGAACTCTTTAGATCCTCCCGGGCTACCACCATTTAAACTGGAGCTGAAAGTGGGGTGCCCAATCATATTGTTGAGGAATGTTGCACCAAAGGATGGTATGTGTAATGGCACTCGGTTAATTGTAGTTCGGTGTGCTCAGTCGACGCGGGTAATTGAGGCTATGATTTTTAACTTGCGATAAAGCAGGAAATTTGGTCTTCATTCCAAGAATACCTCTAACCCCTAAACCTTCGTCTTCGGATCTACCTTTTGCAATGACAAGACGGCAATTTCCAGTTCGATTAGCGTATGCTGTAACAAAAAATAAAGCACAAGGCCAATCTGTTGATATTGTGGGGATAGATTTACGCTCACCAGTTTTCAGTCACGGACAACTCTATGTTGCACCCTCTAGGTGTACAAGTTTTGATCGTATTTTTCTACTTCTACCAGAAGATTGTTTGAGCTCAACAACAAACATTGTTTATCCTGAAGTTCTTTTATAGAGGTACCACTACCATACTCTCAACAGAAAATACAGGTACTTTATGACTTTGATTATCTTTCAATAAAATTTTTTCATACTCTAACTAATGAACCTTACTTGAATAAAACTTTTAATTCAGTTAGGTGATCTCCATAAACTCAAGTCACCAATATTTATTATAACTATTAAATAGTATTATGGATGATCCACAAACTATTAAATTTTCTCTAAATAGAATTAAAAAATGCATCTACCAAACTGTGCATGAGCTACCACTACCATACTCTCAGCACATCCTCTCAAGTATACAGTGTCTAAATTACATTTTAGATGATATTATATTCTTTGTTTTTCCACCACCTCGGCAGAACAATAGTATAGCAAGCACAAGAAGATTATAATGAAGCTGTTAGCATAGTAACAATAATTTCTTCATATGGTATGGGGCAGACCAATAATTTCTTTCTTCCATCAAACCTTTTGGTTCACTACCTAGAAAATATAACCTGAGTCTGTTCTGTAATCTAAATTAAGGAAACATTCAAAAAAAAGGGGACGATTCAAATGCACACCAATTTAACGAAACTGTAGATTGTAATGTAAAGTAGTAGAAGCGTAGTTAAGCGAGAAGCTGGAGATTAAGCTTCAAACGCTGTAGCTGGGAAAAATCTGAAAGAGCACAACCCTATATTTTAGATTTGAAATATTGTGTATATACAATTTTTTAGTAGAAGATGAAGTAATTAAGGAGAGAGAGGAAGAGGAAGAGGATGAGAGGGGGGGGGGGGGGATAGTCTAGAATATTTGGAAGCATATTTAAATGACAAAATTAACTAGAAAGATACACTGTATAATAAACTAAAAATAGAAAGTTAAGGATGGATGAATGTCAAACTACTAATATTGTTACTCACCTTTCTTCAACAAATTAACCATCCTTAACAACAATGATGATAACAAAAAAAACTTCTAAATCTAACTTGAATGAAGTTTCGATTGATGTTGGCTGAGCCACCTCTGTATCATACCAATTGTGAGGATCAGTGAAGGCATGTGGATGCCATTGTTAGATGCTATGAGACCGGGATAGAGGAAAAGCCGAAAAGGATGATTAATGAAGGTTGAAGATAACTTATTGATTGGAGGTGGAGAGAGGACTGATAGAGGTTGCTCAGTGGTGATGAGCTTCATGGAAATTAGAGAACCATAGGCTGGTGTTGTTGGAGGTTTAAAAGGAAATTACAAGAACAAAGAGAGTGATATGTGAAGCAGGCCTGAGAGAGAAAGGCAGAGATTTAGCGATTGGGTTGAGCAAAGATAGAGATAATGGTACAATTAATTTAGTCAACTGTATGAGTTTTATGATAGTTGATGTGAGTTTGCTGTAATTTTTTAGTGGTTTAGTTTAAACCCACTAACTAGACCTGGCCCACATTTTATAAAGTTGTGTCCTCTCATGTATACAGATAATCTTATTAACTATATATTTCAGTATGCATGGCAACAATGATCTTAACAGTTATTATTTTGGGAGATGATGTATAACAATGATCGTAAAAGAAAAGTATATACATTAGTATCTTATCAGGCCATTAATGTGATCATCTATTTATCAATTCACACTTCACAGTTACACTATCAAGCCTTTAGTGTGATCATCTTTTTTTCAATTCACACTTCACAGTTACACTGCTCATATGTTTAAATCTGTAACAGATTAACTTCTTTACTTATTTCATAGAGATGGATATTAAATATAACTATGGGTATCTTAAACACAAGCATATATATATTGAGTCTCTCTTTATTTTTCTACAAGACGATGCTAAATTTTCAACTATATAGCAATTGGAGTTGCAATAACAAACAATTATTTTAGCAAAAACAAGTATCACCATTTCTATTATTTGATGGCAAACATTAAATCAATAATGAGCCAGCAAACTCTTCAAATCAATTAACTTATCAGTAATGAAATATTGACACCATATATAAGAAGAAAAAAATAGAAAGAGGGTCGTCTATTAACTTATTATTTTTTCTTTAATGAAACAAGACGACAAAATAAAAAAATCCATTTATATATGATAGATTTACCTTACTAAAACTTATTTTCATTGTTGTTTTACTTTTGAACTTTAATAGAACTGGGAAGCAGCTGACATGGACCTCAAATTTATAAATGCAACTACATTGATGAATTGGAGTTGCAATAAGGTAAATTTATATTTATTACAACTACACCCTATGTTAACTGTTAATTGCTGCTAATTTAATGCTTCTTCTTTTTTTCCCAGATTGTCGTCCACACTCAAAACCGTCATGTACATATTGACAGTTTAGCTTTTTGTAGGGTGATGAGGAACATGTTTGGTTGAAGCCATTGTTCTGTTTAAAAGGTAATGGTTTCAAAACTATTACTATTGTTTTAATTGTTTATTGTAAACTCTTACTATTTGATTCAAAACTCTAACTATTTTTTTAGGCTCACTGTTTGGTCCTATTTTTGAAGACTTCAACCATTGTGTTCTCCTACAACCATGTAATTTTTTTTTTCATTCAGTTGGTTGGTGTTTAGTATGGTGGAGGATGTAATAGTTGTAATAATTGTAATATTTAGCATTTTAGGAGATGATGTAAGTAACTGTATATAATGATGATATAATATAGTTATGTTAATACCCGTACCCGCAATTTTGTGGAGTATTGGGTTCTGTGTTTGGTTTTTTAAAGGTTTTTCGAAGGTTTTTCAAAATATTTATTACATTTTCAAATGAATTTTTGGTTTTTATTTTGTATCTTGCATTATATTCTGATTTTTTCCCCCAGAGCCTTATATATATGATGCCTGTGTGATGTTGCTCGGTTGAGCCTGGGGAGGATTGATATTTATTGCCTGTGATATCATATATTTAATTGTTAGCAGAATTCCGTAAGGAATTTCTGTAAAAGGGCTAATATTTTAGGGGAGGTTCTGTCAAAATTTTTACTAAATTTTCTAAAATCTATTCTGTTTTCAAACGATATCTTGGTTTTTATTTTGTATCTTAGTCATATGAAGATTTTTTCTTCCCAGAGCCCTATATATATAATGTCTATGTGATGTTGCTTGGATTGGCCTGGGGAGGATTTATATTTCTTGACTATGATGATAAATTTTTAATTGTGAGCAGAATTTCGTAAGGAATTTCTGTAAAATGGCTAATATTTTAAGGGAGGCCATGTCAAAATTTTCAGAAAATTTCCTAAAATCTATTATGATTCCAAACTATATCTTTAGTCATATGAAGTTTTTTTTTTTTCCAGAGCCTAATATATATTATGACTGTGAAATGTGGCTTGGATTGGGCTAGGGAGGATTCAATTTCACTATCTATGATGTTAAAGAATTGCTCTCAAAGGAATAATATTTCATTAGAGATTCTATCGAAATTTTTACTACAACCATGCCTGTAAAATTTTAAATAATACTTTCGAAATATTTACTAAACAATTTAAAGAAAGTTAAGACGTCGCGATAACGTGCCGTATGAAACATTTTAAAGACATCGTATTAGAAAACTATTAGGAAGCAATATAATTTCAGAGGAGGCATGTGTGGAGTAGTTGATTGTATTAGAAAGGTGGGTGTATTTGTTTACACCCACCTTTTTTGTTTACACCCACTTATTCGTTCAAATATTTTAATTTTTTTAGAAATTTATATGCAGTTCACCCAATCAAATAAATCTAACTAAATTTACATGCAGTCCCGAATACGTGCCGTAGGCACGTCCCACAAGCATACCTAGTAATTACATAATATGCATACAAATGGCAATTGTATGCTAAAACTGCTATACTAAATTAAAGATACATCAAAGAAATGGAAATTCCGACTCTTATAATAAAGCAAACAGATTAGCTATAATTAAGCATATCTAATCAAGTATAGGTGCAATCAAACACCAACTAAACTAGCGTAAAGAAGATGTAATTCAATATAGTATAAGCAACAATAGCAACATACAATTCTATACAACCATTATTACCACATTAATTTTCCATTTTTCTTGAAGTAGCCATAAACGATAATGAATACAACCATTAGTACCAACTATACGATTCTGACAACCTAGATCAACCAACCATACCATAGCAAACTATTCAAAACGAGCAAAAACATCTGAACCTTGTCATCGTTAAAATTAATTTTTGCCTTCGGAATTATCACTAACAATTCATAATATTCACCAACAATTCACTAATAATGTTCACTAAAAATTCTTAATTATCACTAACAGTTCATAATAATTACTAACTGTCATTATATTGCTCACTAACAATTCTTAATATTCACTTGCAATTCATACCTTATATAAAGAAACAACACATTCTAATCAACCAAGACATAACTTCAACAACATCAGGTGATGGCGGAGATGATGTCCTGTGCTAATGAAGGAGAGGAAGAGTTTCAATAACTTGTTCGATTGATGGTGGGTTGCCGCTGTTGGGCGATTTGGAAGATAAATGAAAAAGTTGGGTTTGGGGAATTAGGGAAACTAAATGGGATGGATAGAGGAAGATGGAGTGAAAATGAGAGTTGGATTTGGGAGAGATTTTAGGGAATGGGAGGAAAGTGATTTCAGATTTTCAAGGATTTTGGGTTTCGGAGTTGGGAAAATTCTTTGGAGAAAAGAAGTGAAGTTGAGAATAGGGGAAAGAGAATTTTAAGAGAACTGGACCCCCCCCCCCAACGAGGCCGCAGTTGTGAACTGCGGACTAAGTATTAACGAGGCCGTGGTACGCAACAGCGGCCTCAGTGAAATCGCTTTACAACTTCTTTGAACTTGAGAAATTTTTTAAACAAAGCCTTCGCATCTATAATTTTTCGTACGTACGTAGGCCGCAGTAGGGTACTGCGGCCTCGTTATCAAAAAGGCCGCAATTGAAAACTGCGAGTGGTCTAAAGTGATTTATTTTAGGAATTAGTTTCAGAAAGTGGTCTATTTTGGGGGGGAAATCATGGATATCCACACCACGTTATGATCTACATTGTAGAAAAGACTATCTATAGACACTTTAAATAGTATTAATGAGTTTTTACACATGTGCCTTGAAACCACAGAAACCACATTTAAAAGGTCCGAATTACTTAATTTGGATTTTTTTTTCAAAATGACCCACCTTTTGAAAGTATCTACCAAACTAACCCACTTTCGAAACTATTTACCAAACTGACTGGTGAAAATATCCTCGCTACCTGAGATGGCGAGTGTAACCTTAGTTGTTTCTCCACCACTTTGAGGAAAAAATCGAAGAAAAATACCAAACTCAGACTCGCTGTCTGTACTACACTCACTGTTTGAGACATTGAGTTTGAGATAGTGAGTGTTGCTTGGGTTTTTTTCTTAAATCAGACTCGCTATCTCAAAATATCTTCACCTCTTCACTTCTCTCTCTCAATCCTTTCCCATTTCCGAAACCCAAAACCCTAAGTCCCAAATTCGATATCTCACCCACAAAGATCATCCAAAATCTCTTTTGATCCACTTCATCCCACACAACCCTCTCTCCTCCCACTCTCAAAACCCTAAACCCATCATCCAAGATCCCTAATATTGTTGAATTCGAGAAAGTGTAAAAAGGATTGCGGCAGAAGCAAGTTCATTCATCTCATCCTCATTCTCTACCTCCTAAAGCACCCATCTATTATATGATAAGTGTTCATACATTTGCAATTTGATTTTGGGCTAATTTTCATTTTTGGTTTGTTAGAATGTAATGTTGAAAAATGGTAATTTGTGGGATGATTGGTGTAGTCAGAATTGGTGATTGGTGTTGAGAGATGTTAGAACGTAATGTTAAGAAATGGGGATTAGTGTAGTTGGAATTGGGTTGTTGAAGTGTGATTTGTGGGATGATATAGTTTGTTCATTGAATTAGTTTGGAATGTACATTGTTAGAATGTTAATATGTAATGTTGATAAAAACCATTGTCGAAACTATGGGTTGTTGGATTGGATTTGTAGGATCATTAGATTGTTCATAAATATTCATTCTTCATTGACAAATTATATGTTTAGGTTGTTTATAATGAGTTGCTCATAATGAGTTCTTCATTTTTCATTGAATTCTTCATGGATAAATTATATGTGTAGGTTTCATTGGTGTTAAATTGTTGATAAGGAATTGTTATATTTGATTTTTAAAGTATTGAATTATACTATACTGAAATACAATCACACTTGTAGTGTACTCTTTGCTATTACATATGGCACGAATGCGGGGTAATCTTGAAGAAGGAGCGAGTAGTAGACAAGGAACCGAAACGGAGGGCCACAAACTTGTTACGGACGACCTCCGGTTAGTAGTGGTCACGGTGATGGACAAAGGCATACAAATGTACGATGAAGTTTTCTTTATTCGATTATGTAGATTTTGATTTAATAAAATAATATATTGTTAAATTGATGTTTTTTTGTGTGTAGGTCTTAGCTAATCCGTCTTCTTGGCCAAATGAGTCGGGCTCGTCTTCATCATCTTATGTTCCACCGAAGGGTCCTAGTCCTCTCGACCCCAAGGCCCTTGAAATTGCAAGCGCAACATCATTCAAAAGCCATGTGGGACGGACATTCAAAGGAGTGTACTTTCGGGGGCATGCCACCTTTTCCATGCATCCACGTATTCATGAGTTGTTACGGGATTGTGGGTTATACGACATTGGTTCGATGAGTTCAATTAAGGGCGATCGACCTCTCCTAACTGCCTTCCTCGAGAGATGGCGTCTGGAAACACACACTTTTCACTTGCCAGTAAGGGAGACGTCCATCACGCTACAGGACGTTGCAGCGTTCAGACGGATCCTAGGGCAATTATCGAGAAGTCTCTTCAGTTGAAATGGTTGAAGGATACATTCATCGATAAGTTGAATGATGATTCCAATGAATTCAAAGTCGTGTGCTATTGTAAAGCATACATAATGTCATTGTTTGGAGGTGTCATGTTCCCGAACTCAACTGGTACCTCTGTGCCGCTAATGTATTTGCCTCTAATCACAGATCTTTGAAAAGTTGGGATGTAGAGTTGAGATATTGCGGTATTGGCTACACTGTATGGGAGTTTGTGCAACTCCTCTCAGTGCAGTTAAAATGAATGGACCGATGCTTTTGCTACAAATCTGGAGTTGGGAACGTATACATGTTGGCAGACCTTGTATCAGTAAGCAATCATCAAAGTGAATGTATGTTCCCGGGTACTCACACATGCTACCTCCACAAGGTGTTTACTGGTCTGGGTCCCTCACATGGAAGGCTAACCCAAATCACTACTTCACATACTATAGGGATTAGTTAGATACATTGACAGATGGTTATGTGAAGTGAGATCCGTATACGGAGGATCGTTTAGTGAGACTGCCACCTCTTTGCACTGTGAGTCGTGAGCTATGGTTGACATGAGCACCTCTCGTCAACTTCGGGATAGTGGAGTTCTATTTCGCCGATAGAGTACTTCGACAATTTGGCCTACTTCAGAGTATTCCGGTCGTTCAACCATATGATGTCGAATTGCATGCTATAACAGGTATGCGTCGGATGTCGAGTCATGATTGGGCCGCTTGTTTGTGAACCCACGTTGACATGTGGGATGATCACCGTTTTGATCAAGGTATTGCCAATATTTCTCCAATTGATGTCACCTTACATGGACCATATATGATATGGCATCGGAGAATGACTCATCTTTATATATCTCCGACATCCCAAATGTCAGCAGGTGTACAAGTACCAATTCGGCGACGAGCCATGGATCCAGCCAATGACCAATTTGTTCTTTTGCTGATGTTCCAGCTGAAGGTATCATTGATTCAGAATCTCGTAAGTTTTATTTTATAGTTATTTATTTAACATATACTTCCCGACTTCATTGAACAACACAAAATCAAACTGTGTGTGGTGAAATTTGTTATAACACATTTTTAGTTAATTTGTAGATAGGCCAAACTTGGATTCAGACAAAAGAATGTGCTAATGTGTTAAAGAGCAATGTTGCCGAACTAGTGAAGGTGTTTGCTCAGAAAATGGTTCAGTCTTATCGGGCACAAGCTAACCTTGTTGGTGAAGGAACTAGACTGAATGCTATATTGTCAGGTCCGGTCCACCGAATAGGCCATCATAAGAAAATGGCCACAAGACCTCCATATCGTCAGATTCAGAACAACAACAAGAAGAGGATGGGCACGTCAACGAGCCACAAGAAGATGCAGCTGATGACATTCCCCTTTTGTGATTAACTCAAGCAACTCCAAAGTGTCTGAAATGGACGAGGAAACCCCCGAACTTGTTCACCCCGGATCCTTGAATTCCTATCTTTAATATTTACAATATTTGCATGTTATATTCTCATGTATAAGTGGACTTATGTGAGATAGCTAGACTTTTCTGTTGTATAATTTGGTTTGAATGTGGTGCACCACTTGTTTAGAGATATTGCATAGGAATATTATGGTGCACCACTTGTTTTGGGTTTGTTTGAGTTTATAGTTTGTTTATGTTTGTTTGTTTGTTTTTGGTGTTTTCTTTTTTTGATTGTCGATGTTTATTTTTGGATGTTTTATGTTTGATTGAGATTTTCTTTCGATTTAATTATGTGTTTGATGATACAAGAGATGGTATAATTGAGAAATGATAAGTAGTTGATGATATAGAGATGACAAAGAGTTTGGTTGTGGTTGAATGTTTCATTTGTATACAGGGAAATTAGTAGATGTTGTTAGTACTGAAAAATTTCATAACTACACTCGCTATCTGAGATAGCGAGTGTAGTTCAAAAATGCTCGATATCTCAAATAGCGAGTTCAGTTGTGATCAAATTTTACTAACTTCAAGGTCTTTGAAAAAATCACAAACCACACAGTCGCTATCTGAGATAGGGAGTGTGTGATTTAGAATTTTCCAGAGACTATGTACTCTCTGGAAAAATCTCAACCCACATAGTTGCTATCTTCCAGAGTGAACCTTTTTGAACTAAACTCGCTATATAAGATAGTGACTGTGTGGGTTGAGATTTTTCCAGCGACTATGTAGTCTCTGGAAAAATCCAAATCACACACTCGCTAGCTCAGATAGCAATTTTCTTTGTACCACACTCACTATCTCAGAATGCGACTGTGTAGTGAGGTCTTTATAAATTTGATCACAATTGAACTCACTATTTGAGATAGCACACTCGCTATCTCAGATAGCGAGTTTAGTTATGAAACTTTCCAGTACAAATAAGTTCTACTAATTTTCCTGTATACATACAAGACATAATCAAACTTTGTGATATTACAAACTCATCCAAACAACACAATCAGCCAAAATAATACATTACAAAGGTCCACTAACATTACATAAGTCCACTAATACACGAGTACAGAATATGATTTTGAAATAAATGCAAATTTAACATAGTTCAATGGCTTTGAGAAGTTCCAGCTGAGTTTTCTGACATCAATGCATATTGTGTTCTTTCAAACTATATTTTGAAAAAGTTATCCCCGTACCCGTGCTCTACCTATCTCTTACATCCAAGTCATTGCGAATTCTTGAAGCTTTCAGTTTGCCTTTCCTAGAACGTCGAAGTCTCACATAAGCTATGAGACGTGGTTCACTATGAACAGGCCAATATACTGGATCTAGTGTAGGATGAAAGGTGGGAGCCTATGTTTATGCTAAGGCACTACTGGAATAAAATTTATCAACATAAGGCTTATAATCAATTGCAAGAAATGCATAAGCTGCCAGTACATGGAAACATGGAATATGATATAGTTGGAATTTCTGACATGTGCATGTTTTATTACCCAAGTGAACACTGTGCAAGTTTCCACCCTTTCGATTCGCACCTACTATTCGTATAGCTATTTTGACTGCAAAAACTCCTGGTTAATGATAAAACATGACCACCTCATGCAAGTTTGCTTTCTCGCGCCGTATATCGATCAAGTCTTGAACTCTCGAAGCAAAGATCTTACCTTCACTTATAAGCGTATTCGCCAATTGACGAAGGGTTGCAAAGTAAGAATTTAGCCGATAGAAGATCATCTCCACAATTGCAGTTATGGGCAAACTATGGACTCCTTTCAATACTGAGTTGAACACTTCTGATAGGTTTGTAGTCATTATGTCATATCATCGACCTCCATCTACAGAAAATGCTTATTTTTCAACCGGTTTCTCTTTCAACCAAGTAGCTGCCTCCACATTGATAGTTTCAAGCTCAGCGAGTTTGCTATGAAACTTTTTGGGTTGGTTTTGACATGCTATAATTCTATTTTTTTTCCTCATAGCCTTGCTACCACATTTGGGTGAAGAAATTATTAGCAAAATAACGCATACAATAATGATGATATGCATATGGCTTGTTCCATGCTCCTTTTTGCGTTTCCGTGGCGGTCAAGATACCTGCATGATGAACGAAGATAACACATAACCCAAGTCGGTGAAAAAAATGAATGCAGCTCATGAATCATGTCTAAGTATGTACACTCTCTCAATCAACTATTGCAAAGGAAAATAGAAGTACACCATCATTCGAGTCCAGTGAAATGACAATTAACAAACAATCTTTGTATTTTTCATACAAGTGTGTTTCATCAACACTAATAACAGGTCTGCATGTCTTGAACCCTTCAATCGAAGCACCAAATGACCAAAATACTCCCTTGAATGTTTCTTCGCTAGGACCAGACTCATACTTATCCCAATGTACAACGGTTCCTAGATTTCCTACTTGTATTGCTGATAGAAGACAAGGAAACTACGTGTATGCTTCTTCAAAGGAACCGAACAATGTCTCAATTGCTTTTTGTTTTACAATCCTTCCTATACAAAATCTGATAATTGAAATGTAGCTTGACAATCTCAATTATGGTCCACAGTGTTAATCCTATCTCAGCCTTCACAGCATTCAAAATGAGATTGCAGACAAGTTTAGCATTAACTTTACAGTGCTCTTGATTCAACGTGGGATTCGGACATATATGTGGCCCTACTATATTCTTCGCCACGAAATTTATCCCACCTTTTGGATCAATTGCACGTAATCTCTACGGGCAACCGCCCTCACTTATGTGTAACGCCCCGAATCCCAAATACACTGAATTCGAGATGTTCTACAGGATCTTTTCACTTTCTTTAGTACAATTTTACAGGGAAATTAAAACTTTTCATCATACATCAGAGATTACATCATAATTACATCTTTCTTTTGCACAGCGGAAGTAAAATACAACAATTGAATACAAGTACAACAGCTTGATATAATCTTTAAGCATCCATTCTTCTTTAATCTTTAACAAGTCATTTACCTGCATATCAGACTGTGGGTACGTCAGTTTATTCAACCGACGAACATTATACACGGCCATCCTCTCTATGCTGGAAATAGTATAACTTAACTTTTCATATTTAGCAAGCACAAACTTGTCACATTCAAACTAAAGGGACTACCCTATTGATGTCGTGTTGTGATTGTGCACTTAATCCTTAATGCATTTATTAATGTTACATGACACTAATGCGCACTTGTTCGGATTCTATGCATCCCATACTACATAGGTCCGAGGGCAAGCCCTTATTCGTTCTTCATCTTTCTAGAGTTCAATCCCCCGTTATGACTTAATCTACTACTGTAATTACGGTAGTGTCTTAGATGTCCTATGATCTACGAGCCCATGTCCAGGCAGCCTGGAGGGGAATCCCACGCACTGTCACGACGCATCGAGCAGGCAATCTATGGACAATTCAGCCTCCGCCATGGAACAATGGCACCACCCATAGCCACTCGAACATCCCACGAGCGTCGCCACCGGGACGGTACTCGGGAGCAGTATCCACGCCATGTCACGACGCATCGTGAAGGACCTGTGAATACCCTCTCGCCGCAAATCCGTTGGCCCCCATACCCGTGTTTTTCTTCTACTTTCATCACATCACCACTATGTACTAGTCCTTAGTTTTATTAAAAATCATGAACAAAATAATCTCTAGAGTTAGCCTTTCCATCAACCGGACTTATTCATTTGTTTCATCATGACCAACCTTGGTCTAATTTCATTTCAACTCAATTCTCAATGCCGGGGAGACTTAGCTACTCTATTTCAAATTTCATTTCACAATCTTCAACTTGAGTACTTACAACTCATAAAATTCCTATTCATAGCCAACAAATTTCTTTTTCTTTCATCAACATGATTTCTAATTCCATAATCATACATGAACTCATGCACTTCATAATTTCACATTTGAAATTCATATTGCTAATAAACATTCATACTTCATATTTTGCACAATATTCTCAAGTGAGAATTGATAATATCATGTCACACAACAAGGTTCTTTTTGCCAATTGCTTTCTAATAAATCCATTTCAATTTATCTTTATAAACTATACTTTCATAAATGTGTATCTTAGAACCATAGCTCTAATTGTGCCTTTTGTTCACAAACCACATTGTATTTTATTCAAATAATACCCAACTCAATCTTATAAAATTCCTTGTATTTTGATGAGAATTACCATATTTTTTTCACATTTTTTGGACACCTACAACTCCCAAAAAAAATATTTTCTATAAGTGCCGATGGGAGGAATCGAACCCAGGCACGACGGAAAGAGAGCCAAGAGCACCCGCCACATGGCCGAACTGTGCTAGCGGTATGAAAGGGGCGAATTAGGTGTATATGCTTTCGGTCGACAGTTGTATATATTTTCAAATAGGGTGAAAAAAAAGTGGTGAACACAGGATTCGAACCGCACCTCTCAGAGAATCCAACCGCACTTAAAGACCGCCTGAGCTAGTAGCTCAGGTTGTCACAGTCCCAAGTTAAAATCCATATGTTTCATTTTACTACAGTTGTTAAAACAACTCGATGTTCAAGTCAATTTTGGTTCATATTGCCTTTATACAAACTACTGAAAAATTCCAGATTTAATCTCCTTTGCTAGATCTTCATAACAGTAAGTATAAAATAATTTTTTGTACTAAAAACATAATTTTTTCCACACAATTTAATAAATTGTTCATTAAGACTACCATATCTTTTATTTTCGACATTGAATAATCAATTAGTCTTCTAATCCCTTTTCATTCACGAATTCCTTATGATAATCTACTGTTTATTAATTCTCATTCAACAACACAATACATTTTTGGATTTATCCCTACCCATATCAACATGAATGTCTATTTAGCACATGAATAAGCAAAACTCAAAGCTACTAATTTTTGAGTGGTTCTTCTTTAATGACAACAAAATAATTTTATTAGTTAATCTATGTCACAACATATACTACTACTCATTAATTATCATAATTACACCTCAATCATTGAAGAAATCACTCTTTTCAAATTAAAGGGTGTCATTTTCTTAATCACTTTCATGCTTCAACCATACAATTTACAAGCGATCTAATTGGAGATTTTCGTGCATCATGCTAGCAATATTCCACCATCATTCATTCAATTTAATAATCATGGAGAATTCTATATACAATTAAATTTCATGCTAGAATTTCACACACAAGTTAATCACACATTTCAATCCATTCATACACTAACTTTTCAATTTAAGTGTGTTCTTATTAGTATTTTTCATGCATAGTGTGGATAATTAAAACTAGCATAAATTCCTACATTAGAAATATGAAAGTTTTACCCACCTTGAATGGAGAGAAACACAAAAAGTAACAAGTCCTTGCAAATAAAAGCACCTCCTCCTAGCCAAACGCACGCACAAGCTCCAAGCCACCCAAGCCCAACCGAATGCTTCCTAGCACAACCGAATGCTCCCCTTGGTGATAGCCGGCCACTCCAAGCAAGCAAACCCACACAAACTCTCTATCTTTTATAACTCACACTATTACAACAATAATACTATAGCTTGGAAATATAATTTGCATATGAAAATAGCCATGAGAGGGGGGGTATTTATACTAGAGAATAGGTGAAATGGAGGGCCAAGATTGAGTGGTTGGTTGTAGAATGAAGGGCCTAGATCAAAGTAGGAGTTATAGAAACTACCCACATCCCCAAAACTACCACCATGATCACCATGATCAATTTTGAAAATCCCTCCAAAAAGAACTGTGCCAACCGGCCACCAATAGAGAGTGTGCATTGCACGTGTACGTGTAGTGCACGTGCATGCAACTAGGCCAAAAATTTGTACATTTTAAATTTTATAAAAATAAATTAGTTAAAAAAAGTCTTCTACATGACAAGTTTAATTAAAAGAGATTAATTCATGGGCTTTCTTTTTGGGCCAAAATAGTTTATAAAAATAAATAAAATAAAATACATTTGGGCTTTTAAGAAAAGGCCTTTTTAATTAAATCAAAATAAGGCTTTAAAGAAAGGCTTTTTGTACAAAATAATTTGAGAACACATAATTAAATATTTATACACATCATTATGAAAATAATTCAACCCAAAATATTGCACGTGCACACTACGTGCAAAATAAATAATTTTTCATTAATTGAAAAATCAGGTTATTACATTATGACTAGGAGAATTTGCACCATCTCCTGAAGGGTACGTTTCCTAGGTGCCAATTTATGTTTCACGGTATATAGGGTAGGGGAAGATTTCAATGTGACAAATTCCAGATGTTTCTTGATGGAATATAGTTTCATCGCCTGCTAGATGTATTCTTTACTTTGAAACTCCGACCCAATGTACAATTCGTCTACGTTGGATGAACATGAATGACTCTTGTGGAACTTGATGTAATCTAGTACTTTGTGACATCTCCTCGGTAAGATGAACATTAACATTAGTATAAGCATCATTAAAGTTCACATGATTATCATTCCCCTCATTTATATTAACATTTGTTTATTCATTTTCTTTTAGATTTTCATCATTTTCTAAACTCTCATTAAATTCATCGTCCATTTCTTCCTTTTCTTTAGCATCTTCTAATAATTCGTTGTTAACGGCAACATTTTCAAATATTTCAAAAAACTTTGGCATTTTCAACAAAATCATGAACCAAACTAAGTTGACATGGCAACTCGAATTCTGTAGAACCTAAGCTATTTGTATTTGTTAAGTATCTTCTTGTGGGGATGGTGGGATTGCATGATTCATAAACTGGGTTAGAAGTTATCTCATGTGTCGGCACTTCACGCACGAAGCTTGAACTAGGATTAACATGTGGCTGAACACTATTAATTTGAATTTGCTAAATATATAAATCCAATGCAGACTAATTGTAATTTGAATCAAGTGTCCTACCAATCATGGACTTTAGAGCGTTATCATTAGCTACAGACATTGTCATAAAATATTGACCTTCTTTTCCCGCTGCATAGCGTGATAAAATTTTATACTACATTGGTCTCTATCCCAATTAGTAACTTCATAAATTTTCTCAACTAGTTGTGTCATTGTAATAGTACGAGCTGCCCAATTATTTCAGGTTCAACAACACTATAACAACAACATAGCTTTGGGTCATGGATTATTTCACCACCAAAACATAACCAAACAGGAATATCGTAATGCATATATATATATATATATATATATATATATATATATATAATTATTTATTTATTTATACGAAAATATGAGTCATTATTTAATCACAAACTAAACCTATCCAAGATTACACAAGAAAGGGTTACACAAATAATACTTCAAAAGCGTGATCGGGAAGATTGAGCAATTATGAGTGCAGAGAAGATGGTGTATAGAATGAGGTTGAAATGAATGAACCTGCTTCTGCCGCTGTCCTCTTTACCCTTCCCGAAATCAACAAAATTGGGGATCTTGGATGATGGATTTAAAATTTTGATAGTGGGAGGAGAGAGGGTTGTGAGAGATGAGGTGGATCAAAAGAGATTTTGGAGGGTATTTTTGGGTGAGGTCAAATTTTAGAGCTATGATTTTGGGTTTGGAGATGGGAGTTCGGGTGGAGAGAGAATGTAGAGTGATGAATTGAAGAGGTGAGAGAAAGAGAGTTCATTTTTAAAAAAAAAATTTCAAACTCAGGCTCGCTATCTCAAACAACGAGTGGTACAACCATGCTCGCTATTTAAGACAAGAGTCTATGGTATTTTTCTTTGAAATTTTTTCTCCAAGAGGGAGGAGAAACAACTAAGCCTACACTTGCTATCTCAGACAGCGAGGGTGTTTAGAGATATGGAGTGGGTCAGTTTGATAAATAGTTTCGAAAGTGGGTCTGTTTGGTAAATATTTTCAAAATGTTGGTCATTTTGGGAAAAAAATCCTTAATTTGTGGTCTAGTATACATTACTCCTTATCAACAAAATGTAATTCCTGGTAAGTATGTAATGCAGGTTCTCAATTGGTATGACATGTCGTTCACGTTGAGTTCCGCTCTTCTGTTCTTGACACACGAGCAGCTCAGTTGGTGTTGGTGTTGGTGTCGGTGTTGGTGTAAAAAGTAAAAGGACAAGAATTTTGCAATCACACAGTCGTAAAAGTACTCATATACTAATAGTTGTTGATTTGACCAGATACGACATTTTAACAAATGTGAATGAAGTAAAAGGACTCACTCGGTAGTAGCACCCCATGAATATTAGGGACTGCTGCCTAGGTATCGCAAATGGGTCGGGTCGACCCGCCACCAGCCACGTTCAACCCGATCCGAGAAGACCCAGTTCGGGTTCAGATAGAACCCGAAACCCTAATCAAGTTAACCCGGATTGGGAAAAATTGGGTTTCGACCCGATGAACTTGGCCCGCCAACCCATCGAACTGCTCGCATTCTGCCCGCCAACCAATTTGTTTGGACCCGTTGGACCCGAACAGGTCGAACGGTCGACCCAACCATTGGCTGATGTTGAATATGGGTTTTTTTTTGGCTTTTTTGTGGTTTTTGACCTATAAAAACCCCCTAACTTCAATCAAATTGTTTTTCCACATCTTACTCTCTCTACTACTACTACTCAATTCAATCAAAATAAAAATCAACAAAGAAGCAAGCAACAAAGAAGTGAACAATTTTGATCGTATCGAATTCGCGTCGATTCAACACGCTCAACTACGTCTACTACAAACTCTCTCATCGAATAAGCTATTCGCGTCGATTCAACACGCTCAACTCCGTCTACTACAAACTATCTCATCGAAGAAGCTATCTCAAATCTTTCTACGACTACGTGACTACATCTACTATACTTCTCAATCGGCTACGTCTACTTCTACTATTATTTTCTCTCATTTCTATATACGATTATTCGTGAAGTATGGTATCATAATTTCACAACCCTCTCAATAATTTATTTTTGTTATAGTTATCATTTTTATCATATTTGTTTGTTGGTTTTTCGCTACTCTCTCACTCTCTCTCAACCCTCCTATTGTTTTTTACATTTTCTTTTTCAACTTATACCTCCTAATTGTTTTTTTAATTTTTCACATACATTACTAAAACACTAAAAATCATTTTTTTTACATACTCTACTACCACTACAAACAATTTATCATGTCTAGATCACGAGGTAGCGGCAATATCAAAGTGGATAAGATTCCACTAGTTCTTCTCGTCGGCCTCCAACAATCCCACAATTAGAACCAGAATATAACCCCATGCTAAACATAGGTTTTCACGATGTTCCTACACACGACATAGAACAAGAAATGCATGATATTGGGATACAAACACAACAAACCAAAACCACACAACCCACTAGTACTAGAAAAACTAGAGGAAAAACTAGTGATTGACACAAATTTTATACCTTCATCCCCGACGAAGGGATTCCTGGTTAAGGACATAAGATTTGTATAACTTGTAACAAGAGTTACAAATGGAAGAAGGATAAGGGAACAAATACTATTAAATGGCACATTCTAATTGTACACCCTGAAGTAATACAAGACAAACAAGGCCAATAAAAAATTAACCCTAGGACCGGACAAATAGATAGCCACCCATATGATCCCGAAAATGTTCGTCGAAAAATGGTCCGACTAGTTATTAAGGATGAGTTACCTTTAATCTATTCCGTGAATAGGAACGTAGAGGCATTTAAACAAAAGATCTTTCTAGCTGATCTTCACTAATGTCAGATATTCTCCCAACGTCTCTGCACTAAATCCACATTTTAGAAGAAGTCCTAGAAACACACTCAAATCCGATTGTTTTAAACTTTACAACGAAATTAGACACGGTTTAATTGTACTATTGTATTATTTGACTTGTAGAGTATCGTTAACTTCCGATTGTAGGAAATGTTGTAACAATATTCCAATGATGGGCAAAACTGGTCATTGGATCGATAGTGATTGAATGATTCAAAAGAGAATTATCTCACTTGCCGCTTTGTTGTATCTCCATAGTGGTATGATTATTGCAATATGTATTTTAGAAGTTTGTGATTTATATCATATTCGTAATAAAACTTTTACTGTTAGTTTTGGTAATGCAGCTAACAACAATATTTCGATTAAAACATTAAAAACACAATTAGTTCCTACATGTAATGAATTTTTTCATGTTAGATGTGATATTTTAAATTTATGTGTACAAAATGCATTGAAAGTAGCCGATTCTTATATAATTGCAATTAGAAATTGTTTACATTTTATTGCTTTGAGTGGTACTATGCTTCAAGACTTTAAAGAATGGTGCAAAGTTATGAATATACATTTTAAAAAATTTCCTAGAGATGTTAAACATCGATGGAACTCTACTTTCGATTTACTAAATGTTGTTACTCAATACAAAGTTATTATAAACGATTTTTGTCTTGCAAAAAACATGAAAAACTTTCAAATGACACTCTAATCATGGTATTTTGCCGAATCTTTGTTACAATTTTTGGAACATTTTAAAACTGCAACTGTGAAGTTTTCTACATCTTATGATTCTACTTCTAGGAGTATTTTTATTTCAATAATTACTATGATGCAAACTTTTCAAGAAATGATTTCGGACGTATACATTACCGAGAATGTTGTTCCTGCTTATAATAAAATTTGAAGTATTTTAATCCTCCTCCTATATTGTATTGTATTTCTACTGTTACGGATCCTCGTATCAAATTAGCGGGTACGAGGAGTTTGATTGAAATAATTTTTTCTTTACTTGGAGAGGATTTGATTTTTTAGCCAGCTTTGAATAAATATTAAATAACTTGTATGATTATTATGATAGAACTTTTGCATCTAGTAGTACAACTAGTATAGTTACTTCTTTTTCTTCTACTTCTAAAGGTAAGGTAAGAGTACATTAGAAGATGCCGCTTATAATTTACTTGCTCATATTCAATCAAAAAAATCTAGGATTAATGCACCTAATGAAATAAATTGGTATAATCAATAAGATAGTGAAAGTTCTAGTATTAAGATTGGAGTGCTACAATGGTGGAAAGAACATTAAAATCTTTTTCCTATTCTTTCACATTTGGCTATAGATCTACTATCTCTTCATGTCTCCACAATTGCTTCAGAAAGTGTTTATTCTACAAGTGACAGAGTTCTAACAAATTACAGGAATTGCTTAAAGCCGGGTTCGTTGGATATGCTCGTGTGCACCAATGATTTGATGAAGGCTGAAGACAGGACTCAAGGAAAAGCGTAATCTACATCAACAAGTGGAACCAACTCGCCTGAAGTCCAAAAACAAAATTAGGGAATTTAGGACGATGAGATCATCGGTTTAGGTTAAGTAGAGGTGCACAACAGTAGTCCAATGTCCTCTCTTCAATCTAATTCTAGGCTATCTCGAACTCTAGATTCTAATTATCCCCTCAAATATGTAAATGTAATTCAAGAAATATTGTATGTTCTTTATGAGTTTCTATTACTTATATTAGTATGTAAAAAAACTTGTAACAAACTTATAGAAGTTGAAATAAATAATATATACATTATTTTTCATCTTATACAGTTGAGTTATACTAGTTGTAATTTTTTTTAAGTTGAGTAACAAAAAAAATTAATTAATTGGTTGGGCCAACCCGCGATCTAATCCAACCTGAAACAGTTCCACTAGAATGGGTTTGGAGATCGACCGGGTCGAACGTTCCGATCTCCAACCCGATCCGGCCCGGTCCGGTTCGGTTAACATGCCAACCCAACCCGGGCCCGCTCGAACAATGGGTGGACCCGAGCGATTTCGACCCGACCGAACGACCTGTTTGCAACCCTTACTGCCGCCTAGTAAGTAGTAGCAGCAGTAGTTGTTGTAAACCGGAGGATACATGCCAGAAGAAATTTCTGGAACCCAAGTCCTTTCCTAGTATTCATGGTAAGCTACCCTAACTAGTGGAGTATTCCCTCAACCACCATCATAGCATTCACTGTAATTGGCTTAGTCCGAGTATCCAATGCACGTGGACCATCTTAAATGATTAGTCCTCATTTATCCCCAATGAGGCTAACCTTCAGGGGCGGATCGGGGGGGGGGGGGGGGGGGGGGGGGGGGGGGGGGGGGGGGGGGGGGGGGGGGGGGGGGGGGGGGGGGGGGGGGGGGGGGGGGGGGGGGGGGGGGGGGGGGGGGTATGCTATAGCCCCCCCCCCCCAACATTTGACATTTGGTAGTATTTTTTTTTTGGTATATTAGTGTGTAATTTATGTTTCCCCCCCCCCCCCCCCCCCCCCCCCCCCCCCCCCCCCCCCCCCCCCCCCCCCCCCCCCCCCAAAAAAAATTTTTAAAGCCCACCCCAAATATATTTTAAAGCCCACCCCATATATATTTGAGCCTTCTATTTATTTTTTTAGGCCCAAGCTCAACTCTATTCTATCTAGTATCTATAACAACTTTACTTCTCTAGTATCTATAACAACTTTATATATATTTTGCATGTTACCTTGTGCAAAAAAAATTTCCAGCCCCCCTCACATTTCAATCCTGGATCCGCCCCTGCTAACCTTCATCTTTGACAAGTTCAATCTCTTATTATCCTCTATAATTTTGAGTGGTTTCCTACCATCTAGCTACATTCCTGCATTCACTTTTTCACATGTTATACTAATCGAGCCGGTACTTTCTCATCTTTAAAAATACCTGGTATAATTTTGCTGTAGATTATCAAGAATCCTACTTTTTTTTTCTTTTTTTCTTTCTTTCTTTTTCACTAGAAAATGATAGGGGAAAACCCCTACCTCTTACATTAATAATATACATTAGTAATAAGTTGAAGTCTATTATAATCTACTAATGGGGAGGATCTTAGATGTAGTTAATCTTGATAATGCTCAAGATCGAGATAGCATAGCTTTGAATCGTAGAGAGGGCAGCGAACTATTGTCTTACTCCTTTACTAGATTCATTTTATATGATCTCATTCCCCTTGCATCATCCGAAGAGCTGCCCTCAAAAACAAAATAAACTGCCCAAAACATAGGCATACAACATAGACAAGATAACAAAGCAGTGTATCAAATATAGTTACATTATTGGGACAGTGCAAGTCCCCAAAAAATAGGTGATACCCTCTTGACTGCTGTCTTCGTTGCTTTACATAAAAGCCGAGGTTCCTCTGAGTAGATCAACTACACCAGCCTCTTCAACTTCCCTCATGATTTTCATTTTCTTTTTAGAGCTCTCGCAGCCATCTAACCAATGAGAGAACCAAATTTAACATTAGCAATTAATATATCCTTTGTTTGATAGTTATTGTTAAAAATTCTAGCATTTCTATCTCCCCATAAATTCCAATAGACATCAATCATAATCAAGTGCCAGGAGTGTGCATACATCTATGATTGTGTGAATCAAAGTACCAGTGTGTGAAACATTCATAGATGGTGGCAGGCAACTGTGGTAAATGTAAGATTGAAGTGAAATAGGACCAAGTACTATGGCTATTGAGCATTCAAAAAATACATGGAATGTGGTTTCAAGCTGACATGCACAAGCACATGCACAGCTTGTGCATGTCAGCTTACCATCCCACCCCTTAGATTGGAGTCTAGTCTTGTAGTTGAGTTTCTCCCAACTCAGTAGCTAGATAAAGATATTGCACTTTAAGGGTGTGATATTCTTCCAGCAAGCTTTGAAGAAAGGGGACTAAAAACCAAATATGTCGAAGAAAGAGTATGCTGACTTGACAGTGTAAACGCCAGATGAAGAGTAGCTCCACTTTGGGATGTCTGCAGTGCTGGTATGTTGTTTATTGATAATGAGTTGCATAAGCTGATCTTTTTTTCTATATTCAGACGGGTTAATGAGCTGATTTTTAGTCTGGGTCTCCAAGTCCACCTCCCCTCCTCCAAGAAGCCCTGAGAAATAATAGTTGCCTCCTTATTCCATGCAGCTGAGAACAAACCTGGGAATAGGGTGGAGATACTTTGGCCCTATATCCATTTAGAAGTCCAGAACTTGATGAACTGCCCATCTCCAAGTTGCCAATGAATACCCTGTAGGAATTGTTCTCTTAGCTTATGAAGTCCTTTCCAGAAATGTGATGCATGAGTAGGACAAATGAAGTCATTAATTGTGAGACCCCGTATTTCTAGAGAGTATATATATACTAGTATAGTACATATATATGGTATAATACTAAGTAGAACGAAAAAAAAGAGAGTAGAATGGTGACATGGAAGGAAAAAGGAATGAAAGAAAGTGGAGTTGGTATTAATTGGTATTAATTGGTGGACTATAGGATGATCCTATGGGAATTGATGAAGTGTTGGGCCTGTGAGATTTCCTATGGGCTTAAGGAAAGATGAATGAAGAAAGAATGGATGTGTGTGTGTTGGGTGTGGCTTGATCGGGTTTGACTAGGGATTAAAAATCCCATATCGGTGGTAAGAAAGGAAGGAATGAGAGATATATAGGATTAGCCAAGGATTAAGGGTACCCAACGGTTAACCACCCTTTTGAGGCAGCCTGTGGTGGGCGTGGCTAGAATTTAGTTAATTGTGTGCGTACGAGTTGAGTGCGGGGCGTTACAGATGGTATCAGAGCCAACTTTCGACATCGAATGTAGGACTTGTATATAGGAGGTGCGTAAGACCCTGTGTGGGCAGCGATATATGTATGAGATGCGTAAAGACCCTGGGAGGGCAGCGATTATGAGACAAGTCTACATTCGACTAGAAAGGCGATCCTGTACTAGATTGCACGTCCCGTATTCAGCGAGGATGCTGAATTCGTAAGAGGAGGTGAATGTGAGACCCCGTATTTCTAGAGAGTATATATATATACTAGTATAGTATGTATATATGGTATAATACTAAGTAGAAAGAAAAAAAAGAGAGTAGGATGGTGACGTGGAAGGAAAAAGGAAAGAAAGAAAGTGGACTTGGTATTAATTGGTATTAATTGGTGGACTATAGGATGATCCTATGGGAATTGATGAAGTGTTGGGCCTATGAGATTTCCTATGGGCTTAAGGAAAGATGAATGAAGAAAGAATGGATGTGTGTGTGTTGGGTGTGGCTTGACCGGGTTTGACAAGGGATTAAAAATCCCATATCGGTGGTAAGAAAGGAAGGAATGAGATATATCTAGGATTAGCCAAGGATTAAGGGTACCCAACGGTTAACCACCCTTTTGAGGCAGCCTGTGGTGGGCGTGGCTAGAATTTAGTTAATTGTGTGCGTACGAGTTGAGTGCGGGGCGTTACATTAATAGCTCTGTTGAAGTACAGGGATATTAGTGTTTGGCTGCCTAGGGAACTGCCTGAAACAAGCTTTCACCACTATTTCATCAGTAATGCATTGTTGAATTGTTGCAAATTTAGAACCCCTAAACCTCCTTGTTGTTTTGGTTAACAAATTTTCTCTCAATTAGTACAGGCAATCCCAAGTCTTGGTATCAACTCCAACCCAGAAGAACCTGCTACGTATCTGATCTATTCTAGATATAACCCAGTTAGGTAGTTTAAAGAAAAATGCATAATATGTTGGAAGAGCACTAAGAACTGAGTTAATGAAAACTAATCTGTCCCCTCTTGATAGCATTCTACCTTTCCAAGAAGATAGTCTCGTTTCAACTCTCAATAGAAGAAGTTGCCAGTCTATCTTCTTCAATTTACCATTGGATAGAGGCATACCGAGGTAGTTGATTGGCAGTGGATCTTGCTTGCACCCAGAATAGTTGAGAATTCCTGAAGCTTGGTCCTAGAGGTGCCAAACTATATAACGGCTGGTTTCTTGAAGTTGATATCCAGTCCTGACACATTTGCAAATAAATGAAGGAGCAGTTTCAAGCTGATCACTTATTGTTCATCACCTTTGCAGAAGAGGAGTGTGTCATCAGCAAATTGAAGTGCAGACAGTAAAGCAAGGGATCCTCTTAGCTGAAGCTAGGAGAAAATACCATTTCTCTTAACACATTGTAACATCTGAGCTAGCACATCCACAGCAAGGATGAAGAGTACTGGGGACAGAGGATCTCCTTGCTTCATACCTCTCTTGGAGTTAATAATTTTCCTCCATGTTCCATTAACCAAAACAGAGGATTTTGCTGATCAGGACATTGCTAATCCACATGCACCACCTTGGACCAAATCCTCTAGCAATAAGCATTTGTTCAATGAATTCACTAGCGCTGGTAACGGGTCGGGTACCTCAATACCCGGACCCGGACCCGGTCCATGACGGGTCCAAATTCTGGACCCAGACTTAGACCCATGAAATTCGGGTCCAGGTCCGGTTCCGGTTCCCCACAAAAATTGTTACCCGTCCCCTTTCGGGTCCGGGCCCGGTTCGGGTCTTGTTTCTTGTCACGGGTCCGGTTCGGTTCCCTACATTGCTTTTTGAGCATAACTTTCTAAAACTGAGCTTGAATGTATCATTTGTTTTTCATCTGCATAATACGTTTTAAGGACATTCAGGTGTTTTAAGGACATTCAGGTTTACATTTGCTGCTCCTAGTAATCTGCCTGATATATATGTATGCGTACCCTAGACTCTTTGCTTCAACTCTGGTTTTTTTTGGTACAAGAGATGAATCTGTTAGCAGAGGTGGATCAACCAGGCAGCTTGATCGATAACTATGTGACCCAGCTAAGCTTTGTACTCTCGAGGAAAGCTGCTGGACTCGTGAGTCTTCAGGCGCGTCTAGTGAGGTTCCAACACCGCCTCAAGCAGCAGGAAATACTAAGCCGAAAGAAAGCTGGGGCACGATAGTTTGTTATTTCTTTTGCAAATTGGCTTTGTTTTGTGGGGGCTTTTGGTGATATTTTTTCCTAGTGTTGTATGTTGCCATTTTGTGCCCTGTCATGTATGACTTGGTTTTTGCCATTGTATCATTTGTCTTTGTATTCTCAAGGCTGCTTTCACCTATAATTTATGTGCATTGGGGCCTACAGTATTACTGATGATTGACTTGTAGTCCTCTGTTATTTGTTTGATGGTCTTACAGTTTAGTATCAAGAAACAAGAGCATCGGCTATTTGTATGAATAGTGAACATAATTTGTAAAACCCAGCTGGAATTGAGATTCATAGAGTGATAGTGGTTTGACAGAAACTGATGTAATACAAAAAATTTCAAATTATGTAAGTTATATTGTTGACATCTCACGGTAGAATTCAAAGCATTGACAACCCCAGCCTCTTCTACAAACAATGTAGGGATGCAACTGGACCGGTCTGGCCCTAAATGAAACTAAATTCAAGTTTAAGTTTTCTTGTAAGTTCCCTTTGCTCCATTAACTATTAAGTATGATTCAAACGATCTTTGATGGCAAAGGGTGTATTTGTATTACGGGTAACGGGTCGGGTCCGGGTCGGGTCCGCTAATATTTTGTATTAATTCTTTAATGCGGGTCCGGGTCCGGGTCCGGGTCGGGTCTAATTTTAGTGGACCCGGACCCGACCCAAAATTTCAACGGGTATGTTTTTTGGACCCGTACTCTACCCAAATTAGATTGAGTCGGTTCCGGTCCAACGTTGGGTCCGGGTTTCGGGTTATAATACCAGTGCTAGAATTCACAACTTAAAAAATCAAATTTCCTAGTGTAGCACATATTAATAGCTTCATGAACCACCAAAAAATAGTCAATAGTGGACTTCCTTTTCAGAAATGCACTATGTGAGGAAAAGACCAGAGAGGCAAGTAGGGGGTTTAATATGTTGGCAAGGATCTTTGTGAAGAGTTTTAGAGAGCAGTTGAGAAGACTGATAGGTCTGTACTCTGATACTGAGTTAGATCCTTTATATTTTGGTATGGGCATGATGTTGTAGTAGTTCAACCTGCTAATGTAATATACTAATGTCAGTTGCACCATTATATATATCAAACAACATGCAATAAAGATCTGTGTGGATCACCTCCCAAAATTTCTAATAAAAACTTTTAGAATAGCCATCAGGCCCAGGGACCTTGTCTCCATTCATATCAAAGACAGTCTTCTTAACCTCTTTCAAGCTAAAAGAAGCCTCCGAATCTGATAAGTTGCCATTGGGATGAGAGTAGAGTGATTGTCAGCCAACCAAGAAGTCGGAAGATGATGAAGTACCACAGATCTCTCCAAAGTGATCTTCAAAACATGACTTGATGACAGCCTGAGATGTTATCAGATCTCCATTGTGCATTAGTGAATCGATATAGTTTTTCCTTCTCTTTCCAATGGCGATGAAATGAAAGAATTTAGTATGAGCATCACCTTCTTTAATCCAAGCGACTCTGGGTCTCTGCCTCCTATAGGTCACTTCTGCTTTGACAATGGCCTGATATTCTTTCTAAGTTGCTAAGAGTTCCTCAGATTAAGGTAAGTCTAATGTGTGATCATCTGTTGCAATATCAAGCTGGTGGATTTTATCCAACACCTTCTTCTGAATATTAATGTGACCAAACACCTCATTCCTTCACCTTCTAATTCTCCACTTTAGTAGTACAAGTTTCTGAGCAAATCTGTCAACCGAAGAACCTCTGCATACGAAACCTCTCCACCAGTTAGTCACTGCAAGAATGAAGCTAACATTTTCAAACCAAGCTTTCTCAAATCTGAAATAGTGGATTTTGTTCTCTATGACATTTGAATCAAGAATGATGGGGCGGTGGCCTGATGATATTCTTGGGAGGGAGTGTTGGATATAATGTGGATGCATTTGCTCATATTGGCCAGTAATAGGAACCTCTCTAATCTAACAATGGCAGAATTAGCTCTCAGGTTGGACCAAGTAAACTTCTCCTGCAAGTGGGAGATCAATAAGTTTAAGCTGCTGAATGAAGTTAAAATTTTGCCAAGCTTTGGCCTCTATTCTGCTCAAGATTTGACAATGTAGCAGTAAAATCACCACATACGACCCAAGCATCACATAACAATATTCTTCTTTTGCAGATTTCACAGAAGCACATGATTCTATCATCAAGCTCAAATGTGGGCAAGAGTGAAGTAAGAGACCACTCCATCCATGTTTCTTTGTTTCTGAAAAATACAGAAATGAAGAAGATATCAATTGCAAAATAAAAGCAATTTGGGACATTGTCAGCCCATCCAATGAGAACACCTCAAACATCTGTCAATTATAGATAGTTCCACCCATCTGTCAATAGTTTCCTAGTCGAAGGGAAGATGAACTTAGTTTCTTGTAGGCACATCAATGATACCTGAGAACTTCTAATATCATCTTTGATCAAGGCACATTTGTTAAGGTAGCACAACCCTCTCACATTCCAACTGGCTACCTTCATTGAAAAATGATAACAAACAGCCAAGACAATATCATAGGAAAAAACCAGGTAAAATTATAGCACACCGTTATGATGTATCTGTTGATCAGGGTGATCAACAGGGGCATTCTTTGGTTGCTTAAGTCTTTCAATCGAGTGTGGCCCAATAGTCTCCACTCCTACAGATCAGATACCTCATTAATATCCTCTTTCGATAATAAAGCAAAAGGGTTCTTGCATGCATTGGTAACTGAAACAATAGAAGAGGAGACACCTTCTTTCTTGCGGAAGGATGCAACTCTGATAGTGGTTGTCAGATGCTTCATGAATGGCCTTGTGCTGGAGTTCTTTGAGGTAGATCTACTCCTCTTCCTATGCTTGCTAGGCCCATCTTCAAAGCCTGGGGGTGCTGAGTCTGAACTGGACTGTGATTGAGGCTTTGGCTTCCGGGGGAGTAAAGACCTAGTCTTGAAGCTCTATGAGGCAACCCGCCAGTGCCTAAGTTGAACTACATTTCTTGTGGCTTCCCTTGCTTCTCTGTCCTCTTAATAATAGACTACTTCAGAGCTGACTTGATGGTGTGGTGAATCTCCTTGAATAGCGATAGTGGGATAGTTAAAACCCTGCCCTTCGAAACCATATGATGACCCTCTTCCTTGTCTTATTTTCATCTGAGCTTGCTGAGCTATCAGGTATGTTGTTTGATTCGCTGGATTCAATCCCTAAATTGCCCTAATGAGAATCAGAGATCTCCACAATTTGAATAGCACTAAAAACAAACATTTCTTCCTTTTTGGTCCCCACCGAATCAGCTCCCAACTTTTGAGAGGGTATCAAATTTTTACGTGCCAACTAGAATCTTTTAATCCTGATATATTCGAATGATTTCCGACTAAATGTCCCTGATTTGGTGCCACCTTTAACGGTGCAACTGATTGATCTTCTTTCTTGATTTTTGCCCTTACCCTTAGCATCTCCGATGATCCCTTGAGGTGGCGTCGTAGCAGCCTGGTGACTAGGATTCTCCCCCTGTAGCCTGGTGTCTGGAATTTTCCCCCGGAGCTTGGGTACTACTTACTCCATTGTTATCTCGGCGTCGCCAAAAGAAGTAGGGACACTCCCTGAGGTAAAGATTTGGACCTTACTTGTTGAACATCATCCACAGCAATGGGTTTCCCAAGAATGAGCACAGGGACCTCATGGATCTGCTTCTCTCTAGTCGATGGCACTATGTATTGAACTTGAACAAGCTTTGAAATTCGAGTTATATCCTCAACTTCAATCAGCACCACTCACTAGTGGAAAATGCTACATTCGTAATAGAAATTTCCATTGTAAAAAGTGCAATTCCATAGTTAGTGTACATTTGTAAGAGATTTTTCTTCATTCCCTTGTAATTGTGTTGTTGCGAAATCTCTCCTGGTTAATGTACACATTCACAACGAAATTTTAACTATCCCTTGTGAATATTAGCCACAATAGAATATCTGCAATGGAAGTTGTACCTTATTGTTCCCATATATAAGAGAATATCTACAACAAATTTGTCCCTTACAAGTGTGTTTTAAAAGGGATTTTTGTCGTTGCTGATGAACTATTTCCACAGAGGTCTACAAGGTACTCATTCTCTTGCAATTGTTACATCGCGAATGCAACTGCACGTGTTTTTTCCATTGCTAATTATATTTGGATGAGTTAATCAAATTTACAAAAACGATATATTTTTTCAATCAAGAACATATAATTATTTCACATGTTGTTTCTCACAATTATATAAAGAAAACACAATAATGCAAAATATACAATTTGAACAATCAATAAATATTTAGATAATTGTAAACTTAAGAACACAAAAATAGGCTTTAATATTATATAATTCAAAACCTTCTCATTACAAAATTTCAAAGTGCCAAAACAACAACAATACATTCTAGAAAAAAATATGAGTGTCAAACTCCAAGAAACACAATAAATGATTTAAAAAATACTTTTAAGCAGCTACTGCTTCCATGTATCCCCAACTTCACTTTTCACGTAAAATTTTCTGCATGTTCCTCATTATCATCAACCTCATAGCATCACCATTACATACAAACTACATGAAAAAGAAACAACACAAAATTAGAATTGAATTCAATACATATAGGTAATAATATATTATCCAATTGAGGCAATTAAATTTGTGGCTACCTCTTGTAGTTATTGACTATTGCATGAGTCGACAGTAGTATTTTCCAACATTTGTTTTAAGGCTCCCATCTTGTCAGGTTGCAACTCACAAAGGAAGTCCATAAGCACTTGATTTTGTATTGCCAACTTGTCACACATTTTGAACAAAGATTTACAGTTGGTCCTTCTTGAATCCTTTTACATATTCTTGATTTTGATGGGAGCGAACCAACATCATCTTCCTTTCTATTTCTTGAAAATTTGGTTCCTTTAAGCCTACTGTGGTTCTTCATTGGACTACCAAACACACTATCGACGCACTGTCAAACACACTATCAACGCACCTATCTTGAACTTCTAACGGCAGCTTTGATGGATCTGAATTTTCAAAACCTTGTAACTTGAGTGCAGCTTGTTTGACAGAAAAAGTCAAAGCATCCTAAAATAAGAAAAAAAAATTCATATATATTCTACAATAAGAATAACATATAAAAATTATTGACGACCGAAAATCAACTTTACACTTTCAGTAAACAAAAACCACTATCTAGAAACAAAATACCAGTGAACACATGTGAAAGGGTTAAACTCCAAACTGCTATAGCCTATAAGATGTACAAATGGCTAGAGATAATGAAGGAGAAACGGGATAACCTACAAGCACACTTCTAAGAAATATCTTGCTCAATTACTCCCAAGTGAAATCACAGGCAACGATGTGAGAATTACGTTGAATAGAAGCATGTACCAATCATCATACACGGATTGCCTTGAGAAACCGGCAAGCGCCTCATAGTAGAATATTGTCTGGCCTAAGGATGTTCTTGTAGAAGAAATAACATATCTGAATGATATCCAATATATGAAAAAAATATATACATATATAAGGAAAAAGAATAAAGCAAATAAAATTGTGAAGCACAACATAATTTGTAGTTGAAGTTATTCTCCAGTTTTTAGTTCCGACCATTTGGACTATTCTCTTATAGAATCAATGTCCATGGACAACAAGAAGTTTTTGTAGAAACAGAAACTGCGCAATAGAGAAGTCACTAGCCATCAAGTCTGAAAGTTCAATGAAGAAAAAGCGTTATTGAACTTTTTGTGAATATTAAATTGAAGATTTATAATGAACAGAGAATCAGCCTGTTCTATGTAAGTCCACAAAGAAGGTATACTATATAAAATTTTCAACAAGATCACATTCCCCCTTATTCTTCAATGTATTTCCCATGCTCCTTGTCTGCTTTACCTTGCTATAGGAAATCCCAACTTTGTCTAGTTTGGGATCCATAAGTTCAGAGTTATCTAAACTCCAATTGGACCTGATTTATCTAAACTACGATACTACAGAACAAGATGAAATAAAACAAAGAATCCCTCACATTGACAAACAAAACATGATCATATAACGTTTTCACAAACAATAAGCAATCACCTAAATTCAAGTTGAAGGTCAATTATCTTTTGCACTTTGGTTGTTAGCCAAATCAAGACCATTAACTCATTTTCATTCATTGCCTCCTGTAATAAAAGATTGGAGTAAGCAAAGGTAGCAAGAACAAGTTATGCTCAAGTGAAAGTGTATGAAGAAAGTAAAACCAACTTATCAATAAATTAAACATCCGCAATACTTCTTCTCATCGTCTTTCCCACACATCTTGATGAGATTGTCCAATGAAGAACACAAAACACACACTTAGTTTTTACTCAACACTTTGTTAGCGTTTTGGTCTCAAATACACGTAGACACTGAGTACTTGAAGTTAGAGAAGATGAGGAAAAGAGACAAAGACAGCAAGAGAAGACAACAACAAGTAGAAGAAGTGTAGTCTGGAGAGTTGCAGACGACCGACCTGGGGGTGCGGTCGACCGAACCAAACTGCTCAGAGTTCTTCGAGTATACAGGGTCCAACAGAGGGGGTGACGGTCGACCGTGCAGTCGACCGATCGAGTCTCAGGTCTGACTCTACACGTTGCGGTCGACCGACCTTGGGGGTGCTGTCGACCGACTTCGGCACTGATTATTTTTGGACTTTCGAGTTTGAGGCCCAATAGCTGAATTTGTATTTATCTTTTAGAGTTTACTTGTGGGCTATATATATGGTTGCAGACTCTATGGTTAGAATCAATTTGTGTAATCAAGAAGTGAGCCGTTATCATTGTTCAACTTCAAGAGGAGATTGTGACGTGTGTTTCAAAGGTGAGAGAGAGAGATTGAGAGTTGTAGTCTCTTTTGTAATCTTTGTATTTCTTGGGGAATAAGAAGTATTAGTTATCACTGCATATTGATTGTGTTCTTGTGAGATCTTACATATATTATGGTGACTTGTTCTTGGTTCATCTAAGTCTTGGTGGTTTCTATTGCTTGTGGTGTGTTTCCGCTATTAGCACTACGAGTTATGGTAGATTCTTCAAAGTGGTATTAGAGAAACTAGGTTCAAGATGACCGATAGCAAGACAAAGATCGAGAGGTTCGATGGGACTGACTTCGCGATGCAGAAGGTTTAGATGATAGTGTTTCTTCTTCAGAAAGATCTTGATGGTCTGTTGTTTGATGAGAAGCCGGTATGTAAACCCCGTTCCCGTAAATACGTATTTCCTGAATATTTTCTGTGTTTCGATTATTATTTGTTAAATTTGTTTTGAATCTTCTATTAAAATCCTTTCTAAACAAAAATTATGTTATTTCAAATAATAGTATATTTTAACTTCACTTTCCATTTTTGATCGACTATATATATATTCATATTTGGATTATTTTAATATGAAGTTGATAAGACAAATTCTTATTTTTTTGTATAATATTATTGTAGTACCCCGTATTTTTAAATACTATTTTTGAGATTAGAAAATGAATTAAAATGATTTTTGGTGATTAAATAAATGTTCATTTAGAAATTTATCTTTTACACGTGCAAAACACGTACGAATGTTGTTTTTGAAAGCTTAAAGCCAAAAATTATTTTGGAGAAACTCATTATTTATTATTTGAGATTATTCGTGAATTTTCTAGATTTTTCTGATAATTATTGGACTTATTTGCAAATATTTCAAAAAGAAGGACTTTTGTGCAAAATTACCAATGGGGTGAAAGCTCCAGATTTTGGAATTTTTAGGCTAGATATAATGCCTAGTCAATTTAGGTATAACAAGTTTACCTTTTGTTTCAACATATCCGATTTATTTTACAAGTTTTGATGAAAGATGATCTTTTCGTAAAATTTGCTATTTTAAGGGGGTGAAAGTACAAAACTGTTTTTCTAGATTTTCCTACAAAGCCGGCTGATGCTGGAGGGGATCTTTTGATTTTTGAACTTGATTAAATTTGTTTTTAACTAATTTCCAATAAAAGATCTAATTATGTGAAGGGATATGATAAAGGGAGTAATTTGCAAATGTTATCTAAAACCCTAGAATCTTAAATCCCGGACTATATAGGGTTTTGTGCAGCCGTCTTTTGCTGTACAACACAGGAGATTTCTCAATTCTTATTAGTTTGGATTTCAAATGAGGAGATCTTGGATTTCTTGCGTAGGATGAACTTTTCTTATTTTTCTGTTCATCTTCGTCCGATTTCTTCAATAAGGTGAGTGACATATTTTGTTTTTTTTTTTACGTATGTTGTATGTGAGGGATATATTTATTTTGTTTTGTTCTTTGAATGATGTATGTGGTGTTTCATCTCCTAGAAATCATGCTAGGGTTTGGGTATTGATATAGTTGTTGGATTGATGGTCAAAAATTGGATTTTTGTGAAAACCTTAATGAATTATGAGTAAAATTTTATGTGGATGATTTGAAAATGTTGAACGGCCTATTATAGATCATGTGATGTCGTTCGGAGTTACGAACGCGCCGGCTGTATTCATGAGTCTTATGAACCGAGTTTTCTCTCAGTTCTTGGATAAATTTGTGGTGGTCTTCATTGATGATATTTTGGCGTAATATCGAAATCGGGAAGATCATGCTGAGCATCTTAGAGTGGTTCTGTAGACTTTGAGAGAGAATCAGCTCTATGGAAAATTTAGCAAGTGCGAGTTTTGGCTCGACAGGATTTCTTTCTTGGGGCACATTATTTCTGGCGATAGTGTTTCTGTGGATCCAGCCAAGATTGAGGCTGTGAAGGATTGCCCTATTCCCAAGTCAGTTTCAGAAGTCAGGAGTTTTCTTGGTTTGGCTGGCTATTATCGGAAATTCGTTCAAGATTTTTCGAAGATAGCAGGACCATTGACTAAATTGACTGGAAAAGATCAGAAGTTCTGTTGGTTTGATGAGTGCAATGAGGCTTTTGTTAAGTTAAAGAACAGATTGACATTAGCGCCTGTGTTGATTATTCCAGATGGTTCAGGCGGATTTGTGGTTCATTGTGATGCTTCTGGTAAGGGTCTTGGACCAGTTCTTATGCAGAAGGGTCGAGTCGTTGCATATGCATCCTGGCAGTTGAGGCCGCATGAGAATAACTTTCCTACTCATGACTTGAAGTTAGCGGCAGTGATTCATGCTTTGAAGCTATGGAGACATTATTTACTTAGAGACCGAGTGGAGATCTTTACAGACCACAAAAGTACCAAGTACTGCTTCACCCAGAAGGAGTTGAACATGAGGCAAAGGCATTGGTTGGAACTTATGGTTGATTATGACATCAATTTGCAATACCATCATGGTAAAGTAAACTTGGTGCCTGATGCTTTGAGCAGGAGACCAACAGTAATGTTTCTTACTCAGCAGAGTGATCTCATTGAGCAGATGCGGAGGTTGGAGCTGGATGTTGTGTTGCCGAGTTCTGGTCGGAGTTGTTTGGCGCTCCAGCTGCAGTTGTCTCTTGTTAAGCAGATTAAAGAGGCGCAGGCTGGTGATGCACAGTTGCAGGATTTTCGAGCTGAGGTTGAGTCTGGGTCCAGGACGGACATGGTTATTCATGTAGATGGTTCGCTTCGTTTTGGTTCCCGGTTGTGTGTCCCTAAGGGTGAAGTTCGCCAGAGGTTGCTTGAAGAAGCTCATCAGTCTTCGTATTTTATCCATCCTGGTGGTACTAAGATGTATCGGGATTTGAAACTTCACATCTAGTGGCATGGTATGAAAGGGGCTATTGCTCGGCTTGTGGCTCATTGTTTGATCTGTCAGCAGGTTAAGGCAAAGCATCAGAGAACCGCTGGACTTCTTCAACCGCTTCCTATTCCAGAGTGGAAGTGGGAACATATCACTATGGATTTTGTGACCGCTTTTTCGAGGAGTCCTAAGGGTCATAATGCCATTTGGGTGATTGTCGACCGTTTGACAAAAAGTACTCACTTCATTCCCTTTCGTGTCGGTCAGTCTACTGAGAGCCTAGCTGAGAGGGATATGCAAGATATTGTTAGACTTCATGGGGTTCCAGTCAGTATTGTATCGGACAGGGATACAAGATTCAGATATCAGTTTTGGGAGAGTCTTCAGAATAGTTTAGGGAGCAAGTTAAAGTGCAATACAACTTTTCATCCCCAGAGTGATGGACAGTCAGAGCGGACTATTCGATTCTTGAGGACATGTTGAGGTCCTGTATGCTTCAGTTTGGTGGGTCTTGGGAGGATCATTTGCATCTTGTAGATTTCTTGTACAATAACAACTTTCAAGCAAGTATTAAAGCTGCTCCGTTCGAGGCACTCTATGGGCGGAAGTGCAGATCACCAGTATGCTGGGATGACATAGGTGAGAGCAAGTTGTTGGGTCCGGAGTTGATCACCAAGACAGTGGATGTTGTGGTTCAGATCAGGAAGCACTTGCAGGTAGCTCAGGATAGGCAGAAGCAGTGGGCCGATGTCCATTGTAGAGCTTTGGAGTTTGTTGTTGGTGACCATGTTTTCCTTAAGGTATCGCCTTGGCGCGGTGTCATTCGGTTCGGTGACGGGGCCAAGCTTAGCCCGAGGTATATTGGATCATTTGAGATTTTGGAGCGAGTGGGCAAGGTGGCCTATCGTCTTGCATTGCCGCCAGCTTTATCAGGAGTGCACGATGTTTTCCATTTCTCACAACTCAGAAGATATATCCGAAAAGAGAGCCACGTGAGCGACTATTCTGAGTTGACCGTTCGGCTGGATTTGACTTGTAAGATTCCGCTAGTTGCTATTGTGGATCGACGGGAGAAAGTGCTTAAGAACAAGGTCATTAAATTGGTTCATGTTGCTTGGAATCCTCATTCGCCTAGTGAGTCGACTTGGGAGCTGGAGGAGGGGATTCAGCAGTGGTTTCCCCTTTTGTTTGAGTAGTTTTTGTTTTGCTTGGTCTTTTGGTTGTTTTGGGGTTACCCTATGTATCTTCTTTTTGAATTTCGAGGACGAAATTCTTTCTGTTAGGTGGATAGGATTGTAACCCCTGTTTTTCATTTTGGGTATTTTGAGTGTACTTTTCGTTTTGGTGTATTTTCTCTCGTTGTATTCCCCTTGTATTTCTTTTGGACCGTATATTGGATTTTGTTTCAATATATTTTCATTTTATTATTTTGTCTTCTTTTATTTGAGTTCTTGATTCATTGTCCGTCTTTTAATTCGTCTCTTTTTGCTCGTGTCATTATATATATATATATATATATATATATATATATATATATTCTTACTGTTAAATTTATTTTTATTTCCATTTTGTTATTTTAATTCATTCATTTGTGTCCTATCACATTTTGGATCTTTATACCCAACTCACACATATACCCAATACCCACCTAAAAACCCATTATCCCATTCTAATACCCATTAACTATTAACCATCAGCAACTATCCATTATAAAACCCTCCTATTTAAAAACCCTACACTACTACACCTATTACCTTATGTACTTACCTGATATCACCTACCAAATCTTCATACCACTTTCCTAGTTAAACCCCACCAAATCCTTACTTGTTAGCCTACCCAAAGCAACCCGAACCTAATACTACCCAAAGCACCCGACCCATTTTTTTTTCTTCTTTCTTTTACCAGTAGCTGCCACCAGGATGTGCACCTCCCCTTCTTCAAACCTAGTGTATATATATATCTTTATATATATTCTTATTTACAACCTCATACAACCTATTGCTCTTCCCATAACCATTGCGCCATTATCTCTCTCTCGGGTCTCTTCATCCGCCATCGCACACTCTCTTGCTCTTGGGTTTTTCTTGCGCATGCTCGAGTGCACGTGTAGATTGTTCGTGAGTTCGTGGATTTTCGTTCGTGGGTTTTGCTCCTACTCTTGATTGCATCGTTCTTCATCTCGATTAAGGCAAGTAACTTGTACTCCAATTCATTTGTTTGATACAAGTCAAAAAGTTCACCTATAGGGTGTGTTTGGTTCAAAGGAGGGGAGGGGAGGGGAGGGATTTTAATGGAGGGGAGGGGAGGGGAGGGAAAGGGAGGGGAGAGATTTAATGAAAATTCTGTTTGGTTCAAAGGAGGGGAGGGGAGGGAAAATAATTATTTTCTTGTTTGGTTCACAAGGGGAGGGAATGGATTTTATAATAAAATTACTTTTATACCCTTCACAAGGTGATCGATATGAGCAAGTATGAGCAAAGTTAAGCCTCAGTTTGGAAGTATGAGCAAGTAAAAAAAAAAGAACTCCAGCAAAGAAATCCTCGATTCAGATAAGAAACAAAAACCGAACCTGTCTTCTTGTTTTCATTCTTTCAATACTCTGTTTACACTTCCTGTTACAGGAGGGGGCGGCGGCGGGGGGAGCAAGAGTGAGAATTTCTTACATATAAACAACAATATACATTTCTCAAGGATGCAACAAACAAACAAATGAATAGAAAAGCCATATACTGAAACCTCCCTTATGTTGCCTATATAATAGGTAAACTGTTTAGAAGCAATAGACAGCACTGGTATATCACTGATCAGCAGCTTTCGTTTTCAGTCACAAATCGATCTTTCCTTCAGTGAACCTTTTCATAGTCAGATGTGAAATATGCATATGGATGGAAACCAACATCACCGAACGAAGGAAGATAAATTAGAGTGATTTTGAATGTCGGCTTGAGTAACGAAGGAATGGTCCATATATCAAATCTGCATATAGCTTGTAGTATGCTGATCACTTCGAACAACATAAGATGTTTGACAAATGCATTCAATTCTGATCCGCATTTTTTTCAATTACATGAAAATAATTTGGATGCCTAGTATATGTCTTGTTCAGTGTCCTAATCACATTAATCAAAGGGTCTGTTATGGTTTCAGTATAATCAAAGTTATAGAGACTTGGAAATGTGAAGGGCAATTTTGTCTAATCACTATACAAAAATTTGACTCTATTTCTCTCCCCTCCAAATCCCCCCAATATTGGAGGGGAGCCAAAAGTGGCTCAGGAGGGATTCTGCACCCCTCCAATCCCCTCCCCTCCCCTCCTAAAAAATTGAACCAAACAAGAAATATTTAAAAAAGCCCTCCCCTCCCCTCCCCTCCCCTCCCCTCCATTTCCCTCCAACCAAACACACCCATAGTGTAGTTGGATCTAGAGACGACTCTTGTTTGTGATATGCTTGATGAGTTTTGTCTCTATTGTGAAAACTTGACCATAGATGACTCACGACACAAATCTTGACATGAATTTATTACTTAAGTTTACCCGTTCTTGATTTTGTTCATGTATGTGAGACTAGTTGTCAGAATTCGTGATTTGGTTGAGATCCATGTGTTATATTTGGTATGGACATGCTAGATACCCTAATTCATGATGTTTAGACACTTGGTAGACTCGATTTCATGTTTGGATGAGTTTGGATCAATTTTCTTGAATCTATGTTGATTTTGTTTTAGGGGAAAAATCTGTATTTTTGTCGTTGTTCTGTTTTGTTTACTGTGTTGGACTGGTTTAAAGTCAGTATCTTAATTTTGGTATAAAACATGAGTTTTAAAGAATTTCGTCTACTTCCAAACCCCTCCACTTCTAATCGTAACGGCTATAATGGCACATCTATCCCGGCGTGTACACCCAAATGCCGGGATAGATCGTCGTTATTATTTTTTTGTTAATATCGAATATCTATGATGGCGCTTGTATAAAACGCCGTTAGATATATGATATATAACGGCGCTTATACATGAACCGCCGGCATGGATTACTCTATAACGGCGCATATACATGCACCGCCGTCGTTGAACTGTTTTTTTTACTATTTCGTTGCAATGTGTTCTGCACATGGTAATATTTTCCCGTCCCGCCCTCACTTTGGTTTCTCCCCAATTCTATAAACCCTAATAGCCTTCCAAAATCTCTCTCTCTCTCTGGCCACTTGCCATTCACCCCTCACCCCCTCTCCTTTTGAATCTCCGTCCTTCTGCTCCGTCCATCGCTGCTCACGCCGCTCGTGCCGCCCTTCCACTCCCTGCCGCCCCTCCGTTGTCGTGTCTCCCTTGCCACTGCCTCCCCTCTGTCGATGCCCAGGTAACTTCAGCGATTGTGATTAGTATATTAATTTGTTTGAATGTTATGTGCCCTAGAGTTAATAAGAGGGAAGGACTGTGTAAGCCCTAGAGTTCCCCCAAACAGTTCAGTAATTAATTAGGATTTAATCAGATTAAACGTATGATCTTTTTTCTTGATTTAATTAGTGCAAAATTTCAATCATTTTGCTTCTTCCTTTTTAAATATCTTCTTATGAATCCATTGATCCCGAATATTATCATGTTTTATCACAACTACAAAAGCATGTTACTGTGAGGATGCACACCACCTGTTTGTTCAAATGAATCAAAAAGAATGATATGATAAGTGTGCATGCCTTCATTTCTGATCCAATTTAGCGATGTTCTCTTAACAACTGAATGTCAATGGTGATGATGCTTGATGGCGTAGAAGATGGGTTGCCGTATTACTATATTTTTTTCCGCCAAATGGGTCACACAAGTGATATCATAGAATTAACATTTGGGAATCATACACTCAAATGAGTTTGTTTGTGACTTAAGCTTAACTATGATTTATTTGCCATATGAATGTATATAGTTGGATAGTTGCAAGATTATATATGGAAACTTTATCTATTTTGGTGTCTACTTCAAGTGTCTAATGCATGTGCTTTCTACTTTGAATATTCTGTGGTTCGTGCATTAATCGGACTTCATTTTCCTACTTTCAGACATTTGCATTCTCTGTGACAAGCCACTTGGTAAGATTTCAGATTGAAGGGGGACTGAACATTTGCACTCCAATTTAAGAAATGAGTGCAGGTATGCCTATGAGATTATTGTTTGTAAATATTTGGCTCGTATTATTTACTTAGGATGAACTCTACAGCTTAAAACAGAGATAGAGTTTATGATGATGTTGGTTGGATACTCTTTAAGTTAATTTGAGTTGTGTATAGTTACCATGAACAATACCCTTTTCTACTACTTAGATGCAGGATAAATGGCTCCCTGTAAAAGCAATTTCTTTTTTAGCATTGCTCTACATTTTAGAATTGCAATTTTAGGACCTGGAATTTGAAGACTATTCATGAAATTTTCCTAGTAACAGGATTTTTTACCTTGCCCTAAGGCTTTATGATGGAGTCCTTGACTTTGGGATCCCAAGAAGCAATGCCAAACACAACGTTATACTCTGGGACTGTAGTGGTCTAAGAAAGTTCAAAGCTTCAAAAAGAAATTTTTTTCCACACCTTGGTATTGGCAGAGACATTTGTAGTTGTAGCTATTATATGGTGATGGTATTAAGACTTGCATATGAGAATATAGTTTTTAAAGTTGTTGAGCCTTCTGTTGCTTGAAGCATTGAATGCTTGAAAACTTACTTGTTACTGAAAAACCGGTTGTCAGCAGAGTATTTACTGAAAATTGATGATCCTAATTATGTGTAAGGCTTGCAATTCGTAGAAGTTCAGTGCTTTAAGGTCTTGTTTCAGCAATTTAATTTTCATTGGCATACAATCTGAGGGTCACATCTCTTTAAATCTCGATCCGCTTCTTCATGCTAGTCTTTCTCTTCTATGATATCACTTGTGTGACCCATTTGGCGGAAAAAATATAGTAATACCAAGACAAGGACTTATTGTTATTGGCAACACTTAAATTCTCGGAAAATTAATAGCCAATTTTTTGTGTATTACTCCAGATGAGAAGAGTTTAAGTTTCCTTTCCTTCATTCAGAAAAATGAGAAGAGTTTAAGTTTCTTTTCCTTCATTCAGTTACCCATATCCAAAAATCAAGCTTCATAGTCCAATATAATCAATAATGATACTCTATCCATTTTTAATTTGTCTGTTTGGAAAAGTGATTTCTGTCTATTAATTCCAACTTTTTTAAATTTGCAGATTGTGCTTGACCTGGATGAGACATTAGTGTGTGCATATGAGACATCTAGCTTTCCTGCTATAGTTCGTAGCCAAGCTGCTGAATCGAGTCTAAAGTGTTTTGAGCTGGAATGCTTATCCACAGACAAGATAGTTTGCATAAAGTCCTATTGTTATTTTTTATTTTACTACTACTATTATTATTATTATTATTATTATTTCCCTACAGTGTGATTTCTACTAAGAAACCACTTAACATTTCTGAGCTGAAGGATGTTGATGGGAAACCAAAAGTAAGTTATGTAACAGTGTTCGAGCGTCCAGGGTTGCAAGAGTTATTTCTGAGTTGGAATGCTTATCCAAAAATCAAACTAGTGAATTTGCAAATCTTGTTCTCTTCACTGCTGGCCTTGAAGGTATAACTCTTCGCATCTATGTTTTTGTTGGTTGACTCTTAGTCAACATATGTCCTAATCTCATTTAAATTTTTTTTGGGGGTGCATTTTCAGGTTATGCTAGGCCTCTTGTTGATAGAATAGATATTGAAAATAAATTTAGTCACCGTCTTTATCGTCCATCAACAATCAACACGTAAGAATCAGAGTTGATGATGATGGCAATACAGTTGCGGCAATGGATCTTCTGGTTCCGAGGGTAAGCCATAGTAACTTCACCTTATTTAAGAATCAGAGAGTGTTGGGGTTTCAATATTTATCTTACTATGGATTTTCTAAGTGCATATGCTTCTTTTGGAAAGTGAGCCGTTGAATTATTTTGAATGGGAGGTGTTCCATTTGGACAATTTATGTTAAGTGCATATGCTTATTTTGAATGGGAGGTGTTCCATTTGGAGGCAAATCCTGTTCTCATGATCCTATTTTCTTAAATGGCCAAATTGATATAATTTTCCCCAGATGGAATGCTTACGTTAAGCCTATTGTTTGAATTTGAATTTCCCATGTTTTTTTTAGATTTACTTTAAATTCCTTTGTCAAAATCTTTTGAAAAATAATTAGAATCCACCTTCAATTACTTGACATGATGTCGTAAATTTTCTCATCTTACTAAACACCCCCATATGGAACGTATCCTGTCCAAACATACGTTTTTGTACAACTAGTACTAGTAGATGAATTGCCCTGAATATAAAAGTTCACACCTTTAAACCCTCTCAAGAATTGAAGTTAAGGAATTTAAAGTGAGAAGAGAAGAGCATGTTTGGAATCTTGGGATAATGTGATTGAGTTAATGAGGAAGCTGTTCCAAAAGATTGGAGAACTATGTTTAGGATTTGAATTGATAGTTGTGCAACAGAAAGTATCACCTAAATAAATATTCCAACTAATGGTATACTGTTTAGACACATCACAGAAAAAGTAGGAATTAGGAGCAATAGACACGAGCATACAATTCAAGGCAACAACAAAAGTTAATGTGGCCCTTTATGGAGCATATACATCCATCTAAAATTGACATTCCAGTCAAGAAATTCATTTTTGCCATATTCATGATCAAAGAGGGATATGTAATCTTCTCCAACAAGGCAACAACATGAGAAATATTTCTGTTTAAATATAAACATACTATATTCAACATCACCAGTATCTTGATATAGGGCAAGTAAGAAAACTGAATGTTCAAGTAGTGATATAAACGGTTAGTTCGTGTTTCACTTGTATTTATTTGTAGTTCAATTATAATTGTCACTAAAATTAGTATTGCATTTGTCACTGTATGTATAAACATTAATCCATTTTCATGAGATAGAAATTTAATATAAATGGGGATAACAATGAGGGAAAATGTATTATTTTTCAGTTTTGATGCGACTGCTTTTATTTCAATGAGGGGGATTAAAATTTATTTATTTGTTTATCCCATCTGACTCATAAAGAGAATGCAAGGTTTTAATCTCGGATTTCGGCATCGTTTCGGCTAGGATTTTTTCATTTGGATCAGAGATATCGGAGGATATGATGTTCCCTATTTTCATTTTATTTGCTAAACTTTTGATTTCCTGAAATGTACATTTTTTTTTTCAAGATAATTGTTCCTTACATGTACTTTTCCTTTCAAACTTTGTTGTTCATTAATATATTTGTACTTGAATAAGGATGAGTACTTATACCTTATTTTTTATATATATTTTCTGAAAGCATTGTCAATTTTTTATTGACAGGAAATGAAATCTGTTGGAGCTGAAGTGAATTGGGGTGTGCGATTCAATGACATTGCGGATGTAGGTATTTGCTGAAGATTATACTGTTTCCTTTACTTGTTTTAAAAGTATATATTTGCAATATGCTTCATTTTGCTCTTTGTATTTTAGTGCGAACATTTTCTCCTAAACCTATGTAAGGAGGTTTCATTTAGGTTGAATGGGTGTGGAGTCGAAGGCCGCACTATTACTTTGAAGGTACTAATAAAGTATATATTTGTTTTCGAGTCGTGCACATAATATTTTTGTTCTTGTCAACTCATAGAAGTGACATACTTATACTGTGTATTAGTATGATGATTACCTAAAAGGATAATACTTGTAACCTGCTCATATAATTTCTATTTTTTTTAAAAAAAATTGCTTTTGCGGTCAACTTTGCATTATCTTTCTTAAAACATTTGATTAATCTAGGTGAAAAAGAGAAGAAAAGATGCGACGGATCCTGCAAAGTACATGGGGTGTGGCGATTGTGAAAATTTGAGCTGCTCGACAACGGTAATGGGTGTACATGTTTTCTTTTATTACGCACATGTATGTGTGGATATGGTGCTTAATTTGTTAAATCTGCTATTTGTTTTACTTCTCTTAACTAAATGCTCAATTTTGTATTGTAACCAGATGTCTGTATTACTATATTAATTCTTTTAGGCTGATGTTTTCTCCTTCATATATGCACATGAGGAATTAGTGAGCACTGATAGATGAATCATCATTCATAATGATGGGAAATTCCTTAGGTGGTTATGAATTTAGTCCTTTTTTGCATGCAAATGAAAATTAGTAAGTATTGATCAATTTCTTAATTTACATAGTTCTGTTACATTATCATTAAAGAATAAGTGCACTGTACATGCAACAAATATAGTGCCATATGTTAACTTTAAATCTCAACCTAGTCCATGTTTTTGAGCTGTATATATCCATCATGAATATGAAAATTCAAAGGTTTGTACATGGAATTCAAAGGTTTTATACGCCCAGATGTATGTACTTCTTATACGTCAAATGTCATTCTTTGAGTTGTATATACTGATCAGTATACTAGTTTGATATTAATTTTTGATTCCTATCAATTCTACATCTTTTGTTGGACTTATGTTAACTTTAAATCTCAACTTAGTCCATGTTTTTTAGCTGTATATATCCATCATGAATCTGAAAATTCTTTTTTTGTGCGTGGGCATTGGGAAGGACCACCCGGTAATAGAATTGTGTTCATTCCTCCTTACGTCAAATGTCATTTTTTGAGCTGTATATACTGATCAGTACACTAGTTTGATCAGTATACTAGTTTCCTTGACACTAACTTTTATAAATGAAGTATTATAAATTCCGAGTTTTATTATAAGCTTTTTGTGATCTACCTCCTTGACACAGGTATTTGGTTCAAGATGCAAGCCAAGATGCAGGAAGAGATTGACGGCTTGAAAGATATGATTGCTTCTTTAATCTCCCAACAAAATCACAACTCTAACAATCCAGTACATGGAACTGTAAGTATTCAGCAACATTTTACGATATCAGTACGAAATTTAACTATTGCATTTGACTGGTGTGGTGACTAGTGTAGTGAATAAACTAATAAATGACACTATTGTGAAATATACAGAGCCAGCGAATTCCATCGACTTCTAGTCATGCACATACATCTGGAGGAAATATCAATGGGAATGAAAGCAATGCCGAGCCACAACAGTAGACTTTGCCATAGTTTAGTTTAATTTGGACTATAGTCTTTTTATGTTTTGTCGAAACTGAATTTATGTTTTGTTAAAGAAATTGATGAATAACATGTATATTTCTAACTCTTCGTATAGGCATTTTTAGACAAGCAATTATTGTTTATTGTGGTCCATGATTATATAGTTGTTTATTATGCTATTAGTGATTTTAAGATTTGAACTTTCAAATTTGATGTGACTACAGATATTTTGAATTTGTGACCTATTTTTAAAATAGTGGGAAAATACCCGATGCCGGGATACATATCGATCCACCAAACATGGCGAAATATTTTTTTTTTAAAAAAATTGAACCTATACCGGCGCTTAAAAAAGCACCGTAATAGGCCTACGACTTGTAACAACGGTTTTAAAAAGCGCCGTTACAAGCCATAGGTCTATAACGGCGCTTTTAAAAAGCGTCGTTATAGACGTAAGACTTGTAATGGTGCTTTTTAAAACCACCGTTACAAGTCGTAGGTCTATAAAGGCGCTTTTAAAAAGCGCCGTTATAGACCTATGGCTTGTAATGGCGGTCTAAGAAAGTGCCATGATAAACCTATGGTTTGTCCCGACGCTCGATACAACGGTGTTACACGTGGCGTTATTATTATCGCCGCTATCATCTATGGCGGCGTTTATAAGTGCCGCCATAGACATAAAAAATGCCTTTATATCCATTCCGATTAGTAGTGCTTTGACCTTGCCTGATTTTGATTTTCTATGACTGAGTTATGACTATTTTAGTACAGAGGTGTTTATCTTTTCCAGATTCTGTTTTAGGTAATTTTGATGACAAATTATTTTAAAGAACTATGCTACATACATTATTTTGATCCAAAACTTTGGTCAGTGTCTCTTTATCTAGTTAGGGATTACCCAGAATTTTGGTGAATTTTATTGATGGGTTTTATGTATTGTTTCATGCTCATTTATGAAATCCATACTTGTTGTATTTTGCTTGCTGTTTTGTAAAGAACCCTATTTTCACTATGATTCTGTTTACTGTATGAAAAATATTTGTGAAATGTGAAAGTTATTTTATTTCCTCTATTTTCATCTCCCTTTGGCATATTTGGATTTCATTTCACTGATTGCGAGACAATTCAGTTTTCGTACAGCAGTGTTGGGAACTCCAGATTTGCCAAACTACTTTTTCTTGATATTTTCTTATTTTGTTGGCTAAACTAATTTTACTGGAATATTATGAAACTTTATATTTTGATTCTAGACATATAGGGAAATACTCCAGATTTTTTGTGGATTTATTTGATGAGTTTTGATGTTGTTTTCTTGACATTGAATTCGTTTTCCTGATTCCTGGCTAAACGTGTTTTCTGTTTTCAAATCAGTTTTGAGTTGTGATTTTCTGAAACATGATATAACTTATTTATATTCGCTGGATTTGTGTGGTTGTCTATTTTCCAGATCCTTTTCCGGATCAAGATTTTCATTTCTATAGCGATGGGATTCACTGTTTTAGTACTGTACTGTCATGCTGTCCTGAATATAAACATACACTATTTTGCTCGTTTATGTGACTGTATATCATCTAAGCATGTTTATTTGTTTCCTTGAACCTAATACTGATTATACCATGTTAGTTTGTCACTATTTCGTACACATTCATGCCTGTTTGATGACCATAATAAAAGTAACCAAGCCGGGGTTAAGGAAAAGATCTAGTAGTGGGAAAGCATAGAAATGTATATTTAGAAGGGGGCCCGTGTTTTCCATCTGATTATCTGTTATCTGTTATGAGATCATGCAATATTTTGATTATTTGATTCCTGAATACATACTTTCTTATGAGAGGGTGTACTCAGAAGGAGGCCCGTGATTCCATCTGTTACCCAACTACATACTTCTTACGAGAGGGTGTACTTGGAGGGGACTTAGTCCTATCTGTTGCATGATCGTCTGTTATGTGCCTGTTTGGATCTGTTATCTGATATCTGTCTGTCTGAACCCTGAGTACACGGTCCTATATGATCCCCTACAAAATCTAAAGCAAAATTGATTGTTGTACCAACCATGTGTTATGTTTTTGGGGCGCATAAAATGCTACCTAAATAGTAATCACACTAGACTTATAAGAACATGACATCTGTATCTGTATCTGAAATCTGAACCTAAACCTGTTATAGGTATCTGGCTATCTGTTATCTGATTATCTGCTATCTGTCTGACATCATCACTTGACACCATATTTGACACTATCTGTATATCTATCTGCATACTATCTGACACTTGACACTTGACACATGTTAGTATACCATGCTAGTTGATTCTGCCATACCATGCTAGGTCTGTTTCTACTATTAATTAGATCTGTTTAGTTTTCCCCATGTACTTGTATCCTACATTATAAGTGGTCCGTAACTTGCAATTGATGGGTACTTGTTTTTTTTTCTTTTTCTTCTCCTGCAAATTTACTAATTGCATATCAGGATGGTCAGCTGTCAGATGGTATTGGCGAGATGATGTATTAGTGTTGGAGTTTCTGCTTTATTATTATTATTATTTGTTGCTTGAACTTGAATAAAAATATACTTGTTTACTTGGATATTTATTTGTATTTGGGCGATGTGACCCAGGATATTTGACTCGTTCAGAATTTGATTATTTGAGATTATTATATTTGGTTTCAAGTAATTTCTGTTGGTATCTTGTTTCAATTATGCATGTTGGTTGATATTTTTCTGGCTTCCGACTGTGATTATTTCTGTGATATGTTGTAAAGATTCTTGAACAGCTTATGGATGATGAAAATCATTCGCTGGGCTTTTGTCGCGTATTTGTATTCCATTTTCTTTTTGAGGAGCGGGCATGATAGTGTGTGTGACCCTAGTATACCGGTGGTTGAGATATTTTTGTTTTGGACCTGTTGGGGCATTTTAGTTGATCAGTTGTTGAGTTAAGTCCGGTAGGGTACACCAACTCTAGGAGATTCGTAAAGTAATTTAAATAACCTAAATAATAAGGACAGACACTAGTGGTGATATGATGAATGAGAACATGGGTTATGAACCTCAGTATAGCTCGCGGTGTGAGATAATCCTCAGAATTATTCAGGTGTGAGTGAAATAGTCTTCGGAATTATCTATGGTGTGGGATTGATCCTCAGAATTATCGGGTTCGAGGTGACACTTACGTGGTACTCATGTGATGAGGTGTCATAGCTTGCGGTATGGGGTATTGTCGAAGATTCCCAGGTGTGAGTGAAATAGTCTCTGAAATTATCTGTGGATAGAGATTGACCTCCAGAATTATCGGGGCATAAGCTAATACTCACAGTGTATCTATATCTCGTATTAATCATAGAAGTAGGATTAGTTTCATAGCGGGGGATTAAACCCTATAAAGTGGAGAACGATAAAGGCTTGCACCGGACCTTTGTAGAGTGGGATGCATAGACTCCGACAAGTACGCATTAGAGAGTCAGCATATAGCATTGATGTTTTCTTGACTTGGTATTATGCATGTGTTTTCGGTTTTCTACACTTCATACTTAGGCTAGCTTCACTTGATGTTTTCGAGTTTCATGGTTGTTCCCTAATTCATTTACTCTTGGTTATTTCTTGTTGTTGATGAATCTATGCTCTATTTATGTTGTTTGTTTTTATGTCACTCACACCGTTATGGCTGACCCCTTTAGTTTTGGGGGTTAGAGTTATCTCTAGCCTCATATTTTACAGATGATTATCTATTGCTTGGGATTTGGATGCTTGAGTTAAAGTGATGAAATGGATTGTGTGATTTTGTAAAAGAAAGTATTGTAAAGAAAGAAAGTTTGTAATTCAAGGTGTATGTATTCCGCTGTGCTATGTAAATATTATTGCAATAAAATATTGAGAAAAATTTTATTGGTATTTTGGGCTGTGTTCAATATTACATTTGAAGTTGATGCTAGGAATTGTGCCTCGTATTTCTGAGATATCATATTGGAAATTCGGGGCACTACAAAGATTAGTATCAGAACATACTTCAATAGTAATAATAAACATGGTATAAAAATAACCTATGTGTGGACACTAGAGCGTGAGTAACTAGGTGTAGACATTAGAGTGTGAGTATCACATAAAGCTAAAACATGATGTTTTACTTTTGGGGTATGGTTGAAGTTTTTCCAGAGGGTATTGATGTGAATATGGATTGTGTTGTGGTGCCTTAAATTTTTCCCTCATTTCGCAGTATTCAGAATGGTTGGACCCAGAACCAGGAATGGTAACAATGGTGATGGAACTAGAAGTTCCCAATGGGCAGGAGTTGATCTCGAGGTCGAGTTTGCCAGGGTGTATCAGACTTTGAATGCGCTAATGGCAGCTAATATGGCACAGAATCAGAACTAGAATCAGAATCATGGGGTTGGACCAGTGTTTGTTAACACTGATCCTATCAAGCAGATTGAGTCCTTCAAGAGGATGAGGCCGCCCGTGTTTGAGGGGCAGTTTGATCCAAATGAGGCTGATGATTGGATTAGAAGGATGGAGACAATCTTCGAGGTCTCGGAAACTCCGGCAGCCAATAAGGTAAAGTTGGCCACTATGTAGTTGGAAAAGGATGCTGGTGTTTTGTGGCAATCGGTGAAGAGGGCTTTGGGGGACCAGAAAATGACTTGGGAGGCTTTTCTGGATGAATTCAGGGATCGTTTCTTTTCCCTGGATATTCAGGAGAAGAAGGCGACGGAATTCTTGAATTGTTAGCAGGGCAGCATGACCGTGCATGAGTATGAGACTAAGTTTGCTCAGCTGTCGAGGTATGCACCGGAGCTGATAGTTGATGAGACGAAGAAGGCCAGAAAATTCGAGCAGGGCTTGAGGCCAAATTTGAGGTCGAGGATGATTCCTTTGGGCATAAGGATGTTTGATAAGCTGGTTAGGAGAGCAGCTATGACAGAGGAGGACATGGATCAGTTCCAGAAGAAGCCATAGCTTGCGGTGTGGGGTATTCTCGAAGATTCCCAGGTGTGAGTGAAATAGTCTCTGGAATTATCTGTGGATAGAGATTGACCTACAGAATTATCGGGGCATGAGCTAATACTCACAGTGTATCTATATCTCGTATTAATCATAGAAGTAGGATTAGTTTCATAGCGGGGGATTAAACCCTATAAAGTGGAGAACGTTAAGGACTTGCACCGAACCTTTGTAGAGTGGGATGCATAGACTCCGACAAGTACGCATTAGAGAGTCAGCATATAGCATTGATGTTTTCTTGACTTGGTATTATGCATGTGTTTTCGGTTTTCTACACTTGATACTTAGTCTACCTTCACTTGATGTTTTTGTGTTTCATGGTTATTCCCTAATTCATTTACTCTTGCTTATTTCCTGTTGTTGATGAATCTATGCTCTATTTATGTTGTTTGTTTTTATGTCACTCACACCGTTATGGCTGACCCTTTTGCTTTGGGGGTTAGAATTATCTCTAGCCTCATATTTTACAAGTGATTACCTATAGCTTGGGATTTGAATGCTTGAGTTAAAGTGATGAAATGGATTGTGTGATTTTGTAAAAGAAAGTGTTGTAAAGAAAGAAAGTTTGCAATTCAAGGTGTATGTATTCCGCTATGCTATGTAAATATTATTGTAATAAAATATTGAGAAAAAATTTATTGGTATTTTGGGCTGTGTTTAATATTACATTTGAAGTTGATGCTTGAAATTGTGCCACGTATTTCTGAGATATCATATTGGAAATTCGGGGCGCTACAATTATTATTACTATTATTATTATTATTATTATTGCCATTGTTATTATTATTATTATTATTATTATTATTATTATTATTATTATTATTATTATTATTATTATTATTATTATTATTATTATTATCAGTATGATTACGATGATTATTACTACTATTATTATTTTTATTGTTATTTTTATTTTTATTATTAATATGTGTTATTATTAGTATTTTTTTTTTTGTTAAAACCCATTAGTGATGATCTATATTGTATTATTTAATTATTTAAATTGAAGCCCATTGATTTTAATATAATCTTGTATTATTATTTAGTAATATAAAGCCATCATCTAAAGCCCAATTTTTATTTATTTTGCAATATTTATTTATTAATAACCTAAGCCCAACTCAAGTCCATTTTCTATTGGATTCTAACCCAAACTCATATCTATTGGATCCCAACCCGAATCCTAATAATACCCAATACCCATTAACCCAAATTCTCCTCCTATCCGTTTTGACAAGATCAACTTCACGTTCCCCTCAATCTCTCTCTCACGCTTTCTTCTCCCATTAATCCTAACTGCCCACTAACCCCATATCTCTCTCTCTCTTAATTACACAACAGCCAAACCCTTCATCTTCTCCACACTAACAAATTCTTTCATCTTCCAAACACCCACAATTTCCAAACTTCCCCTTCACTGTTCACACCCCAACCCTAACCCCGACCTACTGTTGAATCCCCGTCCCCTACCTCCCGACTCTCTCCCCAGCCCTGTTTCTTCTCCTCCTCTACTTCAGGCGACCAAAGCCACGACAGCCACTACCACCACCGTCGACTTCGTCCTCGCAAGCATTCCCTCGTCTTCAACCTCTCGACAGTCCACCCTCCTCCTTCGTAAGCACCCATCTTCGATCGTCGAGTCCACCGCTACTCTCGACTGCGGTCGCCATCCCGCAACTCCAGTCCCTCCCCTCTGCTCGCCGGTGCCACTCCACCATCACCTCCTCATTCCGTCGCTTCGACCACCATCTCGCCATTGTCGCCATCATCGCCCCGCTACTGCACTCATCACCTTGCCCCTCCATTGCACCCATCATCGAACTGCTGCACTCCACCATTGCTGAACCCAAAGCTCCCTCCTCCTTGCCATTTCCGCTCACCCCTCGTCGTCTTCGCCTTCTCTGTCGACCCACCGTTCCACCATTTCCATCGCCTTCATCTCCTTGCCTTCCTCCTCCCGCTTGAACCACCCTCGAGCACTCCTGCCTGCAACCTCCCACTCGTCGCTCCCCCGCTCGCCTCCTCGTCAGCTAGTCGCGACCCCCGTCGCACTCTTGCCTCGTCGACCTCCGTCCCTGCCCTGAGCCCCTTCGCAGCTCCAAGCCTTCGTCTTCTTCTTCCTCTGAATGTCGAACCCATCGACTATCGTAGCTCCGCCACTACCACCTCGAACTCCGCCGTCGACGTTGCCTCCTCAGTCGCGACCATCATCGCAGACCCCCGAAGCTCCGTCTGTGCTCCACTCCTCCTTCTCCTCTGTTTTCTCCGAAAAACAGAGCATCGATCTTTTCCCGCCGTCCTTCTTCGCTGCATCGCTCCTCGACCGCTAGCGCCGCCGTCCACCAACACTTGCATCTGTAACACCCTGAATTCCAAATAAGACCGAATTCGAGATTCCACAGGATCTTTACTTCACTTCGTACAATTTTACAAGGAAATTTAAACTTTTCATTAATACATCAGAGTTCTTTACAATTTGCTTACACAGCGGAAGATACATTGAAATACAACCATGAAAATGATATACAATTTATACATCTTTAACAATTAATAATTCAACAGCATCGAAATCAACTTTACTCCCTGAATATGTCCATTTCCTGCATAATAAACTGTGGGCACGTTAGTTGATTACAACCGACGAAATGTTATACACAGCTATCCTCTCTATGCCGAGAATAGTATAACGATCTCCATTATTTAACAAACCACAAACATCTTGAACGAAATAAAGTGTAGAAATGTGATTACTGTAAACATGTAAGTGTATGTCATGCCTTAATGCCTAATGCACACAATCTTATACTAGGATGACACTAATGCACACTTGTTCAGATTCTATGCATCCCATACTACATAGGTCCGAGGGCAAGCGCCTACGTACTCCACAATAAAGGGTTCGATCCCTCGCCATGAAAACTACCCAGTAATAAAGCAAGGTTTGGACATTCCGCGAGTACGGATCCCAGCCCCGGAGTACACCGCCCGACTGTTATACAGACTCCTCATCGTGCGAATCTCCCGCAAGTGCCCCTCTAGCCCCGGTATACGTATATACACTGGAGTACGACAAACTATCCGCCCGACTATGCATAGTCCCGGATTTGAAAAACTATCCGCCCGACTATTCATGATCCCGGAGTACACCGCCCGATCAATCATTATAATCCCGGATTTCAAAATAAAATTCGTCTCCATCGGAGCAACCTCAGTCCTGGAGTACACCGCCCGACTGGGTCCATAGCCACGGAGATCCACCGTCGACTATATAGAGGCAACCCACTTACGTTTGCCCAGGTTTACTACATCTTCACTTAAGTGCCTAATTCTTTAGTTCAAGACATGAATAAATTTCCAAGCCTAGAATTAGTCTTACCTCCAATTGGTCTTAATCACAAATACCGAGATAGATCTACAACCATATCTCAAAATTATATCTCAATTCTTTTTATTTCAACATTGCCGGTAACGAGGTTTTACTAACTCCAAACTCTACATTTCATCTACAAGAATCATGGTTACACATACCCTTTAATAATCATGTCTTAACTTAGATATTCTTATCTTCACAATAATCAATGTCTCATTTAGCCACTATTCATGGTTCATTCATTCAAAATTCAAAAATAGAACAATAATTCCTTTCATGAATAAAAGATTCATCACTTTAAATTTCATTAGCAATTTAAGCAATTCATATTTAATTCACATCAAATATTTCTTTAACCAAGTAATAGTACAATATTTTCAAAAGAAATTACTTCACACAACCATACTTTACTTTTCTTCAAAATATAAATCTCACACTCTTCAATAATTAAATCTTAAGTCAAAATTTACTTTCTACCTCAATATTTCCTCAAATTATACATAAAATCTTCGGAAATCATTTTTTATAAAAACTCCATCACTTTATAAGTATATTAGGATTTTTCTTTAATTTGTATAAGTTCAAGGGTTCATAAATTTTCTTTAAAAACAAAAAATAATAATAATAAAAGTCCCTCACAGGTTTCGAACCCGTGAGCAGCTTGGCAACGACCAAAGGCCCACCGAAACCAAAGAGTCTAAGTGGACTCTGTGTCCAATTTTTAACCTAAACTGCTCTTATACTCAATGTTGGCCTCTGGATGCATTAAAACAAATCACAAAAAGGATTGGGCTTATCAAATTTCGAACCTGAGCCAACAAGAAAGCCAGCGCAGTGTCAGACGACTATGCCAACTGCGCCCAATGATGTACAGGCATCACGGTGGGTTTTATTCCTATAATGCCCCGATTTTCATTTAATGAAAATTATTTTATTTTGCATGTAGTGTGCACGTGCAATATTTTTGGTAGAATTAAATTTTATAATTATTTCTATTATGATGAGTATAGATATTTATATATGTGCTTTTTAATTATTTTTATATAAAGCCCTTTTTCAAATAGACAAAAGCCTTTCTTTTTAAAAGCCCAAATTGAATTTATTTAGTTTCTTTTATAAGTTATTATTTTGGCCCATAAACTAAAGCCCATGAGCTATTTTTATTTTAAATACAACTTGTAATGTAGAATACAATTTAAAGATTATTTTTTTGTAAAATATAATGTACAAATTTTTGGAGGCAAATGCATGCACGTGCATTGCACGTACACGTGCAATATGCACCATTTAAGCATGGCCGGTTTTGATCTTTGGAGGGAAAAGGGAAAATTCAAGTGGAGTCATGGGTGGTGGTTACTTGATCATAGTTGGTTATTGTAACTCCTCCTTGAATCCTAGCCTTTTAATCCTAACTCTTAAGTTAATCCTAGCCTTCCATATTCCTAAATTTTTAGTATAAATACCCCCCCCCCCCCTGCCTAGTATTCTTATGCTAATTATTTCCTTCAAACCTATAGTTTAAAAATACATTGCTAGTAGTTTAACAAGTGAGTTAAAAGATCGAGAGATTGTGTGGATTTGTGCTTGCATCAAAGAGGAGGCCGGCACTAGGAGCTCTCGGGTTGGCATTGTGGAGGCTTGTGTGCGCGTCGACGAGGAGGAGGATCGTTCTTTTGCAAGGACATTGGTTTAGGAGGTGTTGCTAAGTGTAGTCTCTCCAATTAAGATGGGTAAATTTTCTATATTTCTAATTAGGAAGCATGCTAGACTTGAATTGAAAGAATGATGCATGAAAAAGATTAATAAGAGTACACATTTAATTGGAAAAATGACCTATTGATTGATTGAAATGTGGATATGCAATTGTATGTGGTTCTATTATTAAAATTTAAGTTGTGTGCGAATTAATTATAGCCATGGATTGTTTGAAGAAAACTTCATTGTTAACATTAAAAATTATATGCAAGAACTAATGGATTGAAAATGTCACTTTATGTGCTTAAATAAACTATTGTGATAATGTGTATGAATGACTTAAAAATATAATTTGGGGGTTTGTGAAATGATTAAAAACAGAGAATTGATAATGAAGATTGCTAATAAAGAGATTAGTGGTGTTAAATTAGATAAGAATGTCGAAAAAGAAATATGTTAGTAGTAGTATATAAATTTAACCAAATTGTATGGTAGATATATGTTTAATTATTGGAAATTTTTTTTTATATATATACTGGAGTATAATTTAAGATGAGAATAATTAATCTGGAATTGCTACAGCAAGTTTAGTAAAAACCAAATCAAATGAGAGCTTATTGAACATCGAAATGTTTTACTATACAGAGAGCATCGATTTAAATTAGATTTCGGGTTGAATTAAGACAACCTGAGCTTATAGCTCAAGTGGTCGGGATGATCCTAGTTGCTACAGTGGGTTTGGTATCTCAAGTTGTTGGTTCGAATCCCCTTAGCACCATACTTTTATTTCGTATTTTTGAAAAATAAAAATAACTGCAGCCGAGAGCATTTGATGCTCTCAGCCTCTCTTCATAACGCACAGTGCGTTCGGCCTAGTGGCCTGTGCCTTCGGTTGGTTTCCCTGTGGTCGCTGGTTTGATCCTTGGTCTCGGCTGTATTGTTGTAATACCCCAATTTTCTTAATATATATATATAAAGATTAATTTTTTTTTAGTATGCTCGTGTAGCACGTGGCTATTACTCCATGATGTATAAATTATATTTTTCCCTATAAATTACTTGCTTTAAAGCCCAATGTTAATTTGTCTATTTTTTCTTTTAATAAAATTTATTTTGGCCCAAATTGGTTTTAAGCCCATGGATTATAAACTCTCTTATTATTTTTTCCACAACTTGTAATGTAACATTTTTCTTGCTCTATTTTTATCCCGGGTATTAATATGCTATTTGTAGGGTATGGTTGTGTGTACACGTGCACTCAATGTACACGTGTATTAGGCACAACTCTTTGGCCGGTGTTGGGAGAGAGTGGTCTAGATCATGGGTAGTTACCCTGAGTTGTGGGTAGTTTTTGCAACCCCCAAATCAATCTCAGCCCTTAATCCTCCAACTCCCTAATAGATCTCAACCCTTCATCTTATTTGTCTTCTAGTATAAATACCCCCCTACTTTCCCTATCTCTTTTACACTTAAAATTCCCTGAGTTTAAAGAGAGTATCTGTGAGTTGTGTGGGAGCTCTTCTGTGGAAGCAAGCAGCATTGCTGGAGATTTTGGTGTGGAGCAAAGGAACAAGAAGTGCTGTGTTATTGAAGGACTTTGCGGGATTTCGGTTTATTTCTTCATACAAGGTGGGTGTTTCTCAGGACTTCTAATGTAGGAATAATGCTACAATGGCTATGATTGATATTATGCTATAAAAGTGATTTAAATGCAGTAGAAATTGCTTGAACTTGCTATTAATATCGGAACGAGGCTGTCGGTACAGTCGGCTGCCATGTGAGCCAGTCGACTGGTACGAGACATTAATTCGCATGATTGCAATGATAAACGTGTGTATAAATGAACATGATAGTATGAATACTATTTGCATGGTTTCCCTATGACACATATGCTGGAGGGAAGGTAAATGAATAAAAAAGAGCTCATGGTAATTAATAATTTTGGAATTGTCGAAGCAGTCGACTGATAGTGTGTTAAGTCGACTGGTACCTCAAAACTGACTGTGACTGTTGGGTAGTTTCATAAACTGATATATTTTCATCGTGTGGACCCAGTTTGATGACTTGGGATTTACATCTTTATTGTTTTAAGACGTTGTGGGTATATGTGAATGCATGTTTAAAGTATTTTTCCTTAACGGAAAGGACATGGTAGTAATTTGATGATCCATGTTGTAGTGTTACTGAATGATAAGAGACCTTGTCTGTGAAACATGAATTTTTGTGTACTGTTAGTTGACATCATGATGAAATGCACGTAAGAACTGTAAATGATTTATTGAAATTAGATCTGTCCAGTCGACCGATTGCGTGTAGCAAGTCGACTGATCTGGACATAGAAATATGCTGATAAGATTGCTAAGACAGACGACTGAAGTGTGAACAGTCGACTGGTGTGTGACTAATATTGTGAACTTGAAAGTTGCGGGACAGGCGACTGGTAGTGTATACAGTCGACTATCCCGAGCCCTTCTGATAACCCTGTATGTGACTGTATAAGTCGACTGGCATTCTTCCAGGTCGACTGTACAGAAAGGACTTTGACATATTTGAATTCATGTTACTTTGCTGTTGGTAGTTGTGAACTGTATGATTAAAGTCAATGGATTCTACTTGTGGTTGCATGAATTGTGTAAATGAATCATAGATGAGAAATGGAAGATTAAATGAAATTATGAAATGTGAAATCATGATGGGAAAAGTCTGTGAGACTCAAAAATGAATGATGAGCTGATGATGCTCAATTGGATATTGTGAATGTGAAATTGAACGGAAGAGTAGCTAAGTCTCCCCGGCAGTGAATGAAATGATATTGAGAATTAGACCAGGTTGGTCAAGTGAAATGAAATGATAAGTCCGGATGATGGAGAGGCTAACTCTAGAGATTGATTTTCATTCATGATTCTAATTAAATTAATACATAGTGTGGAGGTGATGAAGGTGAGAGAAAAACATGAGTATGAGAGCTAGGGTACGGTGCGGGTGTGTGAGCCGCAGAATGCATGCTTGACGAGTCAAGACATGGCACGGGCACAACTCAGTAATGATCGGACTCTAGTCACGCTTATGGGATGTTTTGGTGACTGCAAGAGGAGTGTGTTCAGGGAGGAGGCTGAATTGTCGCAGAATGCATGCTTGACGAGTCAAGACATGGCGCGAAATTCTACTCCAGGGGCCAGGATACATGCTTGTACTCATAAATTCATCTAGGATACTCATTGGAATTACAGAAGTAGAATAAGTCATGGCGGGGGATTGAACCCTACAAAAATGAAGATCGTTTAAGGGGCTTGCACTCGAACCTATGTAGTATGGGATGCATAGAATTCGAACAAGTGTGCATTAGTGTCATGATTAATTAAGTAAATTGCATTAAGGATTTAAGTGCACAATCACGACACGACATCATTAAAAGTTTCCCCTTATTTGCATGTTTATGTTGAACAAGTTTGTGATTTGTAAGAAATGAGACTCATTATACTGTTCTGGCATAGAGAGGATGGCCATGTATAATTATCGTCGGTTGAATAAACTGACGTACCCACAGTTTTTATGCAGGATATAACTACATGTAAAAGGAATGGATGCATAAAGAGTTCATTATGCTGTTGTTCATTTATGTAAATATTGTATATCTCGCTTCCGCTGTGTAAATTCAAATGTAATGTGTTGTAAACTCTGATGTAAAAGAAAAGTTTAAATTTCCTTGTAAAATTGTATGTGAAGAAAGTGAAAAGATCCTGTAGAACATCTCGAATTCAGTAATTTGGGATTCGGGGCGTTACAATTGTGTTGTGGGAAAAAATAATTTTTTTGGGGGTTTTGATGATTGGAAAATTATGAAAAAAATATGATTATTATCCTAAAAATATGTGGGATTTATGAAAAATAAATTGGGAATTATTTAAATGAAATAGAGTATATTTTGAGACCAAAAGTATATTTTAGAACTATGGTTCTACACTTGCATTTTTATGAAAGTTGTACTTTGCAAAAGGACTTGAAATGGAATATTAGAAAAGAAATATGAATGAGAAAGGAATTATGTGAAGTGATGTGAATTATTCTCATTGGAGAATTGTGTGACGAATTATGAAGTGTAAATATTCATCTTTGATCATATAACTAGTGATGTGGTTTTTAATGTGAAAATGATATTTCATGAATTACATGATGAATAATTGAATTCCATGTATAGTTATGGACTATTGAATAATTTAGAAATCATGATTGGAAAAGAGAAATATTTTTGAGTATGACAACTCAACATGTGAACTTATGAATTGAAATTGAAAATTAGAGTGCAGCCAAAACTCACACCGGCAAGTGAAAAATGATGAATTACGATTATTGACATTGAAAAGACCAGGTTTGGGTCATTGTGAAATGAAAGAAATAAGACCGGTAGTAGTGAGACGGCTAACTCTAAAGCTTTGATTTTGGTCATGATTTCATTAGAATTAAGGATTAGTTACATAGTGAAGATGTGATGAAAGTAAGAGAAAAACATTGAGTATGAGGGCCATTGGATTGGCGGCGAGAGCGTATCCCAGGATGTTCCATGATGAGTCATGATAGGGCGTGGATACTTCTCCAGAGTACTGTCCCGGTGGCGACGCTCGTGGGATGTTGGACGACTGCGGGTGGTGTCATGTCTATGGTAGGAGCTGAATTACCACAGGATGCCTGCATGATGAGTCATGTGTCAGTGCGTCGGGATTCCCTCCAGGGCACCTAGACATGAGTTCGTATGTCAGAAAACATCTAGGATACTTACCGTAGTTACAGTAGTAGATTAAGTCATGACGAGGGATTGAACCCTACAAGATGAAGAACGATTAAAGGCTTGCCCTCGGACCTATGTAGTATGGGATGCATAGAATCCGAACAAGTGTGGATTAGTGTCATATAATATAAATAACTGCATTAAGAACTAAGTGCACAATCACAATACGACATCAATAGGGTATTCCCTTTAGTTTGATATGTGACAAATTTGTGTTTGTTAAATATGGAAAATTAGTTATACTATTTCCGGCATAGAGAGGATGGCCGTGTATAATGTTCGTCGGTTGAATAAACTGACGTACCCACAGTTTGTATGCAGGGTAAATGACATGATAAAGACTAAAGAGGAACAGATGCTTCAATGTAGTTGTATATTTATTTAAATGTTGTAAATTTACTTCCGCTGTGCAATGTAAAGTGTAAAGTTTCATGTAAACTCTGATGTAAAGTGAAAAGTTTTAATTTCCTAGTAAAATTGTACTAAATGAAGTGTAAAGATCCTGTGGAATCTCGAATTCAGTGTATTTTGGAATTCGGGGCATTACAATTCCAACTTTGTGTTATTTCATTATTGTTACTTTTTTTTTAACTCGATTCTTCTAATTTGATCAAACTAAAATAATTTTAGATGAACTGAAATTTCTTTAATACAGTAATTCACTAATTTATAAATCATATTTTAGAAAGAATAAAAATAAATTAAACTTTCAAGTTGTTCCTTCTTATTAAGAATCACAATTTGTATTCATTCTTTCTAGTCAAAGATAGCATATTATATTTTTATAATAATCTAATGAGTTCCATAACATTAACTTTATTTTATAAAACTTTATTTACTTATCAAGCAAAGTTTTTCCAACATTTTCATACAACCTATTATTCATTCATGCATATCGATTCACAACAAAAACTAATCAATTAATTTGCATGATATGAATCAATTTACTTAGCATAGCATACCTCACTACCATTCATACTACACACAAATCAAAATTCCTCATTTGTTATCCTTAGCATGCATAGTTCTAAAAATTAGAAAGCATGAGAACACCCACCTTAGTTGAAGATTGAACAATTGGAAGAAAGAACACCTCTTCTAGCTCCAAGACTCCTAGTTCCTCTTCTCCTCTGTAACACCCCAATTTTTTTTTTTTTTTGACTCCAAATTCAATTCTTTCAATTTCTATATCACTTAAACATAGACTAAGATAGTTATAATTCAAATAAAATTTTGGCAGAGTTTCCCCTGAAATTTCTGCCCCGAAACACAAAAAGCTTACGGAATTTTGCTCTAAATTCCGTAGCTCACATCACAGGCAATAATATCAAGGGCTCCCCAGGCCAAAATGAGCAGAAACACACAAGCAATATAATATCATGCTCTGGGAGCCAAACTCATAACAGAATATCTGTTACCAATTAAAAACCATAAATTTCTTTGGAAACGTAGTAAAATTTTTAGAAATTAACTTATAAATCATACCACTGAGCCCGGTACTCCACAACGAGATGGGCACGGGTCACAAAGATACCATACCACTCCACACTATACTCATCATCATCATATACTCCACACTATACTCATCATAATCATATACATGCTTATACATCTAAAATTCAATTTAAATCATAAATTTACCATTCATCATATTAACTTAAACAGAAATTTTTTTAAAAAAATAAATAAATAAAAAGCTCCACTCCATCAAATCTAACCCCTCACCTCTGCACTGTTGAGAACCTGTAACAGTAGGGGATCTAGGGTAGTCCTGGGACTCCCCTAACCCCCAAACACTAAGGGGTTAGCCATTTCTGATGTGAGTATAATTTACTGATTAAGCAAATAAATTAAACTTTATAAATAAAATAAAATAAACTTACGAATACCAAGATAATAAAGTTCTATTTAAAATATGAACATATAAACACCATAAATGTAGCTTTTCATCAAGTACTCTTTGGATCGTCACCTGTTTATACAAATATATATATACACATGCTCCCAATCTACTTATCATAGTTTTGAAATCAATCGCAAATTAATCGCTTAACACGCAACACTTTAAGCATTATACTAATATCACCTATAATTTTACTTTCCCGTATAGTTTTACATTCACAGATAACCTTTACTTTATAACCAACAACAGAACACGGGAATACTACACATATATAATTCTTCTACTTTTCATATTTAATCACATAATGCAACTACCTCATTTTCTTCATACTTATTCAATCACGTACTTCATTTACTAATTATTTTCGTTTATAAGCTCACGGCTTATATTCTTTCCTACCTATCTTAATTCATATACAATCACTTTCTCATTCTCATATTACGTACCTCACATTCATACAAGCAATCATATCACATACATCTCCATAATATCTCACTACAGGCATTCATTTTTTTATCGCAATTCCTCCCATGTATTTACTCTCATGATATGACATTCACAACACATATTATCGCATTCATTCGATCTCATAATATCATCTTTATCCATATCTCATAATACATATTTTAATTTATTGTACGTTTCATTCGCATAACACATCTTCTCCATTTAATTCATAATAATTCACGCACATACTACTTCACCTTTTCATTTCCATTACATAGTACTAATATCAAATTAACAACTCCCCAACTCACCATGGAAATTGTGCCAAGGCAGGTAGTTCCCACTATTTCCTCCGAAATAGCAGGCAGGTAGTTCCTGGTCACAATTCTAAGGCATACCAACTTGTTTCCAGTCATACTTTACTTTATTAACTCATTCACATCTTATAATATAACTTCTTGTACTCAGTAATTACACCTCATAATACAACTCCCTTTTCTTTACGCATCACTCCTCTATTCATGTTTCTTTCATGTTGCCAATAAAGTTTTATAGGTATAGTCATATTACCAATATATACACATATATATATCTCCCGTAGTATGTTCGCATCTCCAATAATATAAATAGTCTCCGTAAGATATCATATCATCAATATCTTTACATTTACATGTATTCTTTCAACACACATATACACCTTTATATTTTCTCCTTTTCAGTGCCCACACAACTGACCTCCTCATACAACACAGGGATCTCTGTGCCTCCCCTCCCGTACATATCAATCCCGCTAGCCCACCATATCACCCAGATCCAGATGTCCTAAGCATCTATCATTTGTGGGCTGGATTGAAAGTACGGTTGCGCGTTTGTCCAACCAAGACTAAAGGCAGAAGGCTAGTCATAAATAAAATATAACACGCGGATCGATGCTCACATAGAGTTTTACACGTCCGAGGCTACGTCTTCCTCCTGGCCCTATACCAGCGAAGGAAACTCTTGATCCCCAAATATAATTTGGGGCAATATATAACTCCTGATCCCCAAATATAAAAATTGGGGCAATATATAAATATAACTCATGTTCCCGGGTGTATCCCAGGCCTGTGGGGTCTAGCCCAAACCCCTAAGAGATTGTGCGGCACTGCAATATTTAATTCTCCTTTATATACATATATATCTCCTTCATTATATAACTCCTTCACAATATAAGTCCTTTACAATATAACTCCTTTATAATATGACTCCTTTATAATATATCTCAGTATACACCTTTATAATAGAACATAAATGCATATAACTCCATTAAATTTATAAGCATACACAAACCATCAATCTCATCGATTATCGTATAAAACTCTCATTTATCACTCACACGGCGCGCACACAGATTATGCCAATTTTTACACAACAATATCACATAAATTTTCAATTTGTCACACGCCTTACACATACACCATATCATTCGCTCCATCAAGTTATCGCATCACACTATCATATCATACACACCATGTACATAAAATAAAAGAGCTCATACTCACATAGTATCTCGCGAAGACTCGAAGCGCCAGCACGCCATTCCACATCCAAAGTTGCTAACATATTCTATTATCAAATTTCAAAGCAATTAAGGCTCAAATCATCCAAATCAACCACAGAAAATAATAACACTAATCCTAATATCACTCAGGCGTTTTATTGAACGCCAGGGATGCACACGTGCATTGCACGTAATATTCGAATTGCTACGAGATTTTTATCCCCAAATAATTTCTAAAATCACCCTAAAGTATTCTAATGGCTCAACAGGGATTTCTACTATTATAAAAGAAATAATTCTCACATATATAATTCTCTTTTACAAACCCAAAATCCTAACTTATTAGCAACTTGCAAAATCTCCCATAATTTGCTAATTTCTCATCTCTACTATTCCCTACCATAATAGTTCTACTCAATTGAAATTGAAATCACTTAATTCTATACAAATGAAATGAAATAGGGTATACCTTCTCGTGGTTATTTCTTCAAATTGACTCCACCAATAGCTAGTGCACCCTTCAATTACCATACCCCTCAATTTAATTTAAAAACCATGAAGAAATGGAGGAGATTAGGGCGGGGGAAAGGCCAACCGAAAGTTGGGTTTCGGTGGGTTTTTGGTCGCTGCTTACAAACGGGAAGAAAGAAGGAAAATAAAGAAGGAAGAGAGGAGAGGGGGTTTTTGTAAAAATAAAATTATATATATATATATATATATATATATATATATATAACAAGACATATTTACATATAAGCCCCCATATCTCCTAAATATTTCAAATAAACCCCAACTCTCTTCTTTAATGATATAAACATACAAAATACATCAAAATTATCTCATGTTAATCCACCAAAATTATAAAATAAAATAAGCAATATTTCTTCACATAAATCTCAAATTTGAGCTCTAATATATCAATAATACCAATCGAACACGAATCCAGACACCAATATCAGTATTTAAAATGAAAATACACCAAATAAAATTTCCACCACTCCAGGAATATAAAAACGGGTATTTTCGATATTTTACAAATTCGAGGTGTTACATCCTCCTAGCAATAGCCTCCAAGACAAGAACTCTCACTCTCTTTCTTTTCTTTCTCTCTATTCTTTCTTTACTTGCTTTTGGTGTGAAGAATGAGGAGAAATAGGGTGCTATTTATAGGTCTAGACTGTGAAATAGTTGAGCCAACTACCTCCTTAAGCGGAGGGAGGTGAAGCGGAGAATCGACAGTGTCGATAATAGGGAGTGGAGAAGGAGCAAAGAAAGCTGTCGACGGGAGAGAATGCGTCAATTCCCCCCGAGACAGGGACGCTGGGGTAAGATTTTTAGAGGAGCTAACACTGGATGTTGAAACACCCGAGCTTGCTCTAAAAAATCCAGTCAGGTCAGGGGAACACCAACCAAGTGCCGATGATATTAGCACAGTGGAAATAGGGTTTCGGAGATAGAGGTAGAGGAAATAGCTTAAACTCAAAAGAATGACTTGCTTCCTAGCTTCGAAAATAATAACAAACTGATGAGAAAGAACCGAGTAGAGATAGGGATATACCAGTTTGAGTGAATGCTCGAGATTCAGCTCCGATTCCTCCTCTCCGAGCAGATTGTCCTGATCAATCCAGCTCTCCTCTTTCGAGGATTGAGGCCACTTGACTTTAATAGGGGGAAGAAGAGGAGTCGATTCAATGATTCTAGAAAAGTGCGCATTCTTTTGAATTAATTCCCAATCAGAGGCGTAGTGTGGGTTGACTTCCCAAGCGGGCCATAGAGACGCCTGAGACTGCAACTTGGAGGCGGTGGGCGAAGAGGCAGAGGGAAGCTTGGGAGAATGCTTCTCAGACAAAGAAGACTTTGGAGCTCCGGAGAGTGGGGGGAGTGGATGCGGGGCAGCTAGGGAGGAAGAAGTAGGCGAAGCCACTTTTCCCACTTGATGAGAAGCGAAATCGGGATTGATCCACACTAGATTATGCGGTTTGGATGGTGAGATCTTGTTGCTGATTGGGGAGGTGAGTCTCTTGCTGGGTGGAGGAAACTTTTTCCTGGATGAGGCCTTTTGAAGCCCTTTCAGATGGACTGATGCTTGTTTAGACTCTGAGGAAGAGCCGGGATGGAAAGGGGAGGAAGAGGGAACAGGCTTAAAGGTTGGCTTCGGGCCACCAGAAGGAGGTAGAGGCGACGGATCAGTAAGGCAAACCGAATCGTGATATTGCACTGAGACAAAGAAAGAAGAAGTGCCATCGGTCAGGTTGTAAGCTTCGATACGATCTTGAACCTTCGCAATACTGAACGAAGCCTCCACCTACAAACACCCCGAGGCTAACTTGGTGGAAGAGGATATGCTGATGATCTCTCCAATGCATTTGGACATGTCTCTAACCAGGCGAAGAGAGTCACAAAAAAGAGGAAGGTCTAAGAGTGTGACTTTGGTAGTGGAAGAGGTGGGTGTCTGCGATGGAGGGCAGACCTGAACCCATTTTCGAGTAGAAAGGGAGATTTCCCCAATAGCAAGGGAGGAGTTGGCGATAAGTTCTTCAAGAATTTTGGGGGATGGACAGCGGATGACCACATCACCATTCGAACAGGTACTGAGGACCCAATCCCATTCTTTCACATTGCATGAAATACAGAGAAAAGAATTTAAGGTGAATAGTGGAATCGAACCTCCGCAAAAAGAAATAGCGCCATAGGTATCGAAGAATTTCAGCCTATCTGACAGCTCTAAGCTCGGGATAAAGACCTGTGTAACAATCGGCTTAGGCGGAAGCTGTTGAGAACGAGGCAGAGCAGGATGGGGAAGAGGAAGGCTGCCACTAATGTGACTGGAGATAGAAGGGGTAGGCAGTAAAGGAGATTTTGAAGACAATTTCTGCTTCTTAGGTTTGATAGCATCGACCTCAGCAAGCTTGCACTGTAAAGAGGGGAAGTCGAGAGCCGATCGGAATTGATCTGAGATGGGGGCCCCCAGGGTGAGGCCCGGCAATTTTTGAAGCGCGAAACAGCGATGGCGAGCATGCCCAGGTTTAAGACAGAATAAGCATTTCATTTTGGAGGTACAGGATTTCTTTAAGTGTCCAGTTTGAAGACACTGGAAACATGTAATTGGAGCTCGATGGGGTTTAGAGTGTAGAGCAGTAGAAGATGAAGTGATCGAAGAAGATGAAGGGCGGGAAAAGGGAAACGTAGAGAACCCTGGAATCTTCTCGATCTTGGGCCTGGAAGGCCTTGAAGAGAAAGGCCCAGTTTGATGGAAAAGACCATCACTAGCAAAATTGAGGGGATTAATAAAAGTTTTTTTTATTTTTATTTTTTACCACCTCGACCCACGTCTGGTCCATGGGCCCCAAAAAATACCAACGGGAAAGCCCAAAACAGAGAAGCAGCGAAGGTGGCTACGGAGTCTTCTCAAGAGAGAAAGATCCCTGAAGCTATGGGAATTCAGGAATCTAATGATCTCCCTTCCAGGAACCACTCAACATATGAGGGGGAAAAAGTATAGTGAAGGGGAAGAAAGGAGGATAGCTCAATAAACGGGAGAGAAGGAATCCCAACTATTGGGAAGGGGGGACGGGAATGAGTAAGTAATGCTCACAGTGCTGAGCTCGGAGACCAAAAATCACTACCAAAGCCGGTAGGGAAATGAATAAAACCACACCACCTGTGCAGCAAAGAAAACAAAAAAGAAAAAAAAATTACTTACAGTGATGGGTTAGAGATAGATCCAGCTTCCAGGCCGAAAACCACCGATACAGATGCAGAGAAGGCGGAGGTCAAAATAGTACTGCTGCAGTGGGAGGGAGAGCTGACTGAGGGAAACAAGGATGAGGGAGCCGCTGCAATGGAATGCCGGAAGAGAACGAAGCGGAAGAGGGGGAAAAGGGAATGAAAATATCGGTGGGGGAGTGCCAGATGCAGAAAAGGGTTTAGAGATCTCGAGGAGACAAACACTTTTAAAGAAGGGAAGGGGGGAGGGCGGAGCACGGAGATGCCGGATCTAGCTTTCTTATAAGAGAGAGAGAATATAGCTCCGACTTGAATTTGCAATGATGTATACAAAATAATAAAGACTTGTGACAATACTTATTCTTGCATCAACATTACTTTTATACGTCGCTAATTTTTTGATAAATATTTTATCCCAACATACTCAAGACCATCATTGTCAGCCACTCAGTTTTCACTTTTGAGTTAGCCTCGATTTTCACTTAGAACTAAAGCTCACTATCAATTACAAAATAAATTGTGACCCATTTCTGCGTGTAGTGAAAGAAAATTTCTCTGTATATAGAAAGCAGTATCAGTATGATAGTTGAGTACCTTGAATACCATCGTTGGAAATTTTAGAACATCTCGGTAACCCAGAACCAGAAGGTAGCTGACCCCTCTGCTGAACAGCAATGAAAAATAAAGAACATCCTACAAATAAAACTACGAAGTGTCATTATATGCAAAAGTGTATAGAATAAAAGGCAGCTCACAGTCATATGCCGATTAATTAGAACTCTGTTAAACAGCTTCTCACTGAATATACATGTAGCAATATCTAAAAACAAATCTGCATCATTTACGCCCAAATGGATATATATATATATATATAGCAAATCTTGGGATGATACAAAACAAAAAGAACGACAACAAAAAAGCCTTAAAAACTCCGGTGCTGTAAAATCTTTCCCGAAAATCCGGGAGGCAATTTTTTGGCAATCTCCAAGTCCCCCGCTCTCTCCTATCTCTTCCCTCCTTCGGCCACCTTCTCCTCCTCCCCTCCAGTAGCCCTCTACCTCCTCTCGCCCACTTTGCTCCTCCCCCATCCTCTACCTTTCCTTCTCCACCCTCAGTAGCCCCCCTCTCCTCCACTTCCGGTAGCCCTTCCGACCCACCCACCTCCTCCCTTTCTAGTGCCCGGCCAAAACCCTTCCCTTCCCCTCTTCTCTCCCTCTCGGTCTGAAACCAATAGTGGGGGGGAGGGGGGGTGCTCCTCCTCTCCTCCTCCTCCAATCTTGCTTTCCCTAATATCCAAATTACAACCGACTTACAATTACCAAGAAAATGTACCCTAGTTTGTGGGACAATAGTAGTCCGACAATTTTATAGTTTGGGCTCTACTTTATCCTATTCAGGTCAAAGCGAAATGTGCCTAAGGTCTCTCTCATGTCAGGGGCTTGGAGGGGGTGGTGGCGTTTGTTGAACAGTCAGGGAAGAGGACAACCTTCGTTGCGAGGTGCCAGTGAGAGTCAATGAGGATCAAGCGAGGGGATGAGAACCAGGACTCAATCTATATAGGGAGTTGTCAGATTGGTGGAGTGTCTGCGGTCTCTCATATGGTGCTTGAAGTTGACGTATGAGTCACTGATGGGGGCGACAGAGGTATCCGTGCGAGTGACGGGCGGATAAACGGTGTACAAGCAAGGGAAAGGACAGCCTTCGTTGCGATGTGGGAGTGAGAGTCAACGAGGGTCAAGCGAGGGAATAAAAACCAGGACTCAATCTGTACAGGGAGTTGTCAGATTGGTGGAGTGCCTGCGGTCTCTCATATGGTGCTTGAAGTTAACGTATGAGTCACTGATCGGGGCAACGGAGGTATCCGTACGAGCGACGAAGCGGATAAACGGTGTACAAGTGAGGGACCAAGAGAGATAATGAGCTCAAATTGGCACAAGAAATTGACTTGGACGAGGTCGGCCGATCAGTAAGATTAGATTTCGTTGTATTTTTGTTTATTGGTTGAGGTGTATGAGTTTCGGGACCCAGCATGTTGGGATCTGAACTTCATTAACCTTATTTTTGGTTGTATGTTTTGTTAAAATCTTTTTAATGAAACGCAGGGGTATTCAACTCACCGTTTAATGATAAATAAATAAAAAGACAACAAAAAAAGCCTTTATCCCTAATTTTTAAGCTCAATCTTTGGATAAATATCTAAAAATTAATGTATGCAAAACACACTAAGAACAACATGACATGCATGGAGATGATGACCCTGGTCGTCCGATCCCCGATGCCGTAGGTGGAGATCTCCCACGGTGGGCCACCTGCGATGGTCGACTGGTGTGCGACTGGTGTCCAGATCCACTTCGGATCTGGTCCACTGGTCCGCCCCCCTCCCCCCTCGCGACTGGTGCTCAGATCCAGTGTTGATGTTAGCATGGTGTTGGTGTTGGTTTTGGTGTGAGAGGTGTGGAATGTGTTGTATCGCATGATTGTGGGGCTTGGGCCCGAGATGGGGTCCCTCCATGATGTGCGACGTCCAGGAACTGGTGCCCCCTCCCCCAGATCGCTGAGTTTATCCAACGGTGCGCCGCCGCACTTCGACTGCAGAGTGTGTCGGCCAGCCTATCGTGGATGTTGGTCGTGCCTCCTTAGGTCGTGGAGCGATGTCTTCGTCGTGGCTGAGCATCCTCCCACGCCTTTGGTCGCGATCGCTTCGGATCTGGACGATGGCAAGGTGTGCCCCCCCCCTGTGCCTCACATTGCTTCCTGACTTTGAAGGTGGATAACTCCCATGGTGGGGAGTCCTATATACACCTGCGGTGGGGAAGATTTGCTGTAAGAGATGGGGAGTGTGATGTTTGCATGATTGTGGGGTTTGGGTCCGAAGATGGGGTCCCTCCATGTTGTTCGCTCACTTGTTTCAACTTCTGGGGTGTTCAATGATGTCGTCGGGCAGTCTTCACAGTGCCCACTATCAGGCTATTAAGTTTCCTACAGCTTAGGCCACTGTCTCGTAACAGCGTCGGCTCTTCCCTCGGTTTGGAAGTAAGAGTCGAGATAAGTCTGTGTGGTGAGAAATCGTCTATGAGAGCATGAGCGTGAGAGAGGTAAAGGTATCCTCTCTACGGTTCTCCCTCGGAGAGTGGTCTTTTGGTGGGGTGAGCGAGATAATTGTTTGGTGAGAAATCGCTGCAGAAAGCACAATCGTGAGAGATGTGAAGATATCCGCTTCACGGCAATCTCTTTGGTAGCGATTGTGGGAGCTGTTGGCGCGTTTGTAGGATGAGTGGTGGAGATGGTGGGAGGGTGCGGCTACCGTGCTTGTGCCGTAATTCGGCCTGTGGGGCTTGGCCCCAAAGATGGGGTCCCCCCGGCGAGGAGAAGGCAGGGATCGACGGGTGATAAAAGCCTGCCAAACTAGTTTCAGGTAGGTGTGAACGTGCCGTGGAGGCAGTGTACGAAGCTAAAATGACGTACATACAATTTAGCTAGACCGAGCTTGTTTGTCGGCCCACCTTCCAGGGTTGTTGGAGGGATTTGTTGTTTGTACGGGTCAGGTTGCTTCATGTATGTTTTATTTTCTGTCTGGCCCAGTTCTCTGGATTTGTATCGTTAATTTCTTATTAATGAAACAGGGTGACCAGATTTCACCTTTCCCTTCAAAAAAAAACACGACATGCATGGAAATTGAAAATACCTGAATGCCCACTACACTTGGAAATGCAACTTACATAGAAACCATATGATGTGCACATGCTTCTATAATTTTCAATTTTGGAAGCAGCGTGAAGAGTAATGTTGGAATACAACCAGCCATGGTTTATAACACAACATCAACAACTCGTTGTTGACAGTTCATGGACGGGAATGGAAATGCTTACGAACAGAGACCATAAATAGGAACGATGTGGGGGAAGTTTTAAAAATATTGAAAGGTAAAACACATTGGGGTTTTTGGATCCAATACACGATAATGGGTTGAAGAAGATAGATGAGAAGAAGAGTCGAAGTGGGAGCAAGAAGGTCAAGAGTAGTTTAAAGCTACAGGTAGAGTTGCAGTCGACCGCACCCCGACCGCACTTCAGGCAATGTACGGTCGACCGCACAGTCGACCGTCTCGCTCACTGTTTCAACCCTATATACTTGAAGATGCGTGAACATATCGTAATCTAAACCAAATTTTGTGTGATAAGCAAAAAAAAAAGATGGAACGATTCCAACTTTCGATTTTTATGCTGATCAGTCGACCGGATAGGCGTATACAGTCGACTATCTTAGATATTTAGTTCGTCGAGTTGTAATTCTCGCAGAACAGTCGATCGTATATGTTTAACAGTCGACTGCCCCATTTTACTTTCGAGCTTTTAAAACACCGCATAACAGCCGACTGGTCTTGTTAACAGTCGACTGCCCTGATCTTTTATTTTCGAATTCTAAATTTTTACAGAACAGCCGACTGGTCAAGTTTAACAATCGACTGTCTCAACCATTTTCCGTGAATCTTTTAAATCCTTGCTGAACAGTCGATCGACCATGCTCTAAGAGTCGACTTTCCAGACTATTTTGACGTCTCAGATTTTAAATTTGCCTCGTGAATATACTGTTTGAAAATAGATTTGATAATGGAAAGAATGAAGATTGAATGTGACAAATTAAAAAAGTGAACTTTATTTGTCTTTTGCATGAAACTGTATATGAAGTGAAGTGAAATATCCTGATGAATTATGAAAGATTTTATGAATATGAATGTTATGAACATAAAATGAAAAAACTACTGCTAATCATGAAAAGAGAACTTATGAGCTTGAAAGGCTCAATTTTTGTGTAATTGTGAATTGAAATTGAGAACTAGAGTGTAGCTAAGCCTTATACCGACATTGAAAAGAAATGAATTGAAATGAAATTGAAATATAATTGAAATAAAAAGACCAAGATTTGGGTCTTGTTGAATAAAGGGTTGATCCCGGATGATACCCCTCAGTATCAGAAGGTTTGACAAGCTAGTCAAACGAGCGGCAGCCACTGAGGCAGACATGGAGCAGTTCCATGCTATTCAGAATAGGAGGAACAACTAGAATGCGGGGAAGAGGCCCGCAGTTGCTGGCAATGTCAGGGGACAGCCACCGGCTCAAAGGTTCAAGTCTACGGGTGCGAATGCTGTTCAAGTGGCAGGAAGACCCGGAAATGCATGGGTGAGACCTCCTGTGGTGACTTGTTACAATTGTGGGGAGACAGGTCACTACCGATCCCAGTGCCCTAAGTTGCAGGATGTTGTCCAAAGGGGACCAACCCAGCAGGCCGGAAAGAAGCCGTACCAGCAGGGATGAGTATTTGCCTTAACTGAAGCTGACACTGATGAGGTGGATCACGTCATCACTGGTACGAGTGGGGGAGTATAGAAGTGTTCTTTTCTTTTCTGTTATCTCTTTTCCCGTTAATTAGTGAACTGTTATATGACGATTGTATGTTATGTAATAGGAGAACTTATTTTGAATAAAAAGAAAGCTGTTGTCTTGTTCGATACTGGGTCCTCTCATACTTTTGTGTCACCTAAATTTGCTAAAGTTCTGGGAGTTGAACCGAAAATCTTTCCAGGCAAGATTTTAGCAGTAGCTACTCCGTTAGGGAAGACTCTAACCACTGATCGTTACTATGCTGACTGCGAGATCGTGATTGGAGATCGAAATTTTGGGATTGATCTGATCGAACTGAGTGTCTTGGAAGTCGATGTTATCATTGGCATTGATTGGATGTCGGTGTACAGTGCAAGCATCGAGTGCAAGACCAAGACAGTAATAGTGAAGGCTCCTGGTGGACCTGAAGCCACTTTCCAAGGGAAGAGTAGATGTTCAGGCTTGGTTGCTTCTATCAGCAAGAAGAAGGGGATTCCTGCAGAGGTGCAGCAAATTCTAGTGGTTCAAGATTATCCGACTGTGTTCTTGGAAGATTTTCCCGAGTTACCCCCGCATCGTGATGTGGAGTTCAATATCGTTATTCAGCCGGGGAGTGCACCTATTTCCAAGGCACCGTATAGGATGGTGCTTATGGAGCAGGATGAGATCAAATGGCAGATTGAGGAACTATTAGAGAAAGGTTTTATTCAACTGAGTGCATCACCCTAGGGAGCACCGGTGCTTTTGGTAAAGAAGAAGGATGGTTCGATAAGGATGTGCATCGATTACCGAGAGCTGAATAGGGTCACTGTTCAGAATAAGTATCTTATTCCATGAATTGATGACTTGTTTGATCGTCTACAAGGAGCAGCTGTTTTCTCTAAAATAGATCTTCGGTCAGGTTATCATCAAGTTCGAGTGAAAGCTGAAGATGTGCATAAGACTGCATTCAGACACGGGCATTACGAATTCTTAGTTATGCCGTTTGGAGTGACGAATGCGCCTGCAATCTTTATGGACATGATGAACCGAGTTCTGAGGCCATTCATTGATTCTTTTTTCGTGGTGTTTATCGACGATATTCTCATGTACTCCAAGTCGAAGGAAGAGCACACGAAACATCTGGCAGCAGTTTTGAGGAAGCTTCAGGAGCATGAGTTGTATGCCAAGTTATCCAAGTGTGATTTCTGGAGATCTGAAGTGGCATTGCTAGGTCACATCCTTTCTAAGGGGGGAATGGCAACTGATCTGCAGAAGATAGAAGTAGTGAAGGATTGGGCAAGACCTACTACAGTGAAATAAATCAGGAGTTTCCTTGGACTAACTGGATATTACAAGAGATTTATTCAGGACTATGCTCAGATAGCTGTGCCGCTCACTGGTCTGACCAAGAAGAATGTGAACTTCAAGTGGACTGAACAGTGTGAGGCAAGCTTTCAGGAGTTGAAAGAGAGGCTGACTACGACACCCATTTTGGCTTTGCCTAGAGCAGGTGTTGAATATGACGTCTACAGCGATGTTTCACATCGTGGGCTTGATTGTGTCTTAATGCAAGAAGGAAAAGTGATCGCTTATGGGTCTAGGCAACTAAGACCGCATAAGAAAAATTATCCAACTCATGATCTAGAGTTGGCTGTGATTATCTTTGCCTTAAAGCAATGGAGACATTATGTGTATGGTGTGAAGCTGAACATGTACACAGACCACAAAAGCTTGAAGTACATCTATCAGCAGAAGGATCTGAACCTGAGGCAAAGGAGATGGCTGGAGCTACTGGAGGACATTCGTCCAGAGATTAAGTATCACCCTAGGAAGGCTAATGTTGTTGCTGATGCACTTAGCCGCAAGAGCAGTCTGGCGAGTTTGATTACAACTCCGAGGTAGCTGGCAGAGGAGTTGGATCGGGCTGGTATTAAAGTTGTTCTGCAAGGCTTTAGATCATCTTTAGCTCAGTTGAGGCTTCAACCGATGCGGAACGAAAGGATTATTGCAAGCCAGAAGGAAGATGCAGAGATTCTGAAGATGAAGGAGCAGGTTGGTGCTAGCAAGTTGCCCAGATTTCAAATCAGGGATGAAGTGCTGTGGTTTGGAGAGAGGCTGTGTGTTCCGGATCAGTCGGACTTAAAAGAAAATATTCTTTAGGAGGCACATGCTACTCTTTTGTCTATACATCCTGGGATTACTAAGATATATAAGGACATTAAGCAGCATTTCTGGTGGTCAGCTTTGAAGCGAGATGTGGCTGAATTTGTGTCGAGGTGTGAGATTTGTCAACAAGTCAAAGTCGAGAATCAGAAACCTGGGGGTCTATTGCAACCGTTACCTATTCCAGAATGGAAGTAGGATAACATCAGTATGGATTTCATCACGGGTTTGCCTAAGAGTCCTAAGGGCAATGATGCAATTTGGATTATAGTCGATCGACTAACCAAGTCCACTCACTTCTTGGCGATGAAACTCACTGCTTCGATGGACAAGTTGGCTGAATTGTATGTTGGTGAGATCGTCAGGCTTCATGGTGTTCCATTGACCATTGTGTCTGATCGAGATGCGCGGTTTACTTCGCATTTCTGGAGGAGTCTTTAGACAGCTTTAGGTATCAAGACAGATTTCAGCACTGCTTTTCATCTACAAACCGGTGTGCAAACAGAGAGAGTCAACCGTATTCTTGAGGATATGCTTCGGTGTTGTGTACTAGACTTTGGAGGCAGTTGGGAAAGGCATTTACCTTTGGTGGAGTTTGCCTACAACAACAGTTTTCAGACTAGCATTAGGATGGCGCCGTACGAAACTTTGTATGGCAGGAAGTGCAGAACACCTGTCTGTTGGTTCGAAGTTGAGGAGCGTCAGATGTTTGGGCTTGAGATTGTGCAGCAGACCTCTGAAAAGATTGATCTGATCAGGAAGAGGTTGGTGGATGCTCAAAGTAGGCAGAAGAGCTATGCAGACAACCGGAGGAGGGACCTTGAGTTTGAGGTAGGTGACTTTGTCTTTCTGAAAGTATCACCCAGTATAGGCGTGATTCATTTTGGCGAGAGTGGGAAGTTAGCCCCGAGGTTCATAGGCCCGTATAAGATATTGAAAAGGATCGGAAAAATCGCTTACCGGCTTAAGTTACCAGAAGAGTTGTCTCAGGTGCACAATGTCTTTCATGTGTCTATGCTGAGAGGTTACATTCCAGATCCGAGTCATCATTTGTCCGAAGTGCCAGAAGGTTTGCAATTGGATCTGAGTTATATTGAGCTTCCAGTTGAGATTGTTGATCGTCGGGAGAAAGTCTTGAGGAATAAGACGATACCGATGGTCAGGGTAGTCTGGAGAAACCAGTTGGTTGAAGAGGCTACTTGGGAATCTGAGGAGAGGATGAAGAAGGATCATCCTGAGCTCTTTGTTTGATTTTTATCTTCTTTCTTTTCTTGCTTCTTGTTGTATTTCTGTTTTCTTACCCTTTAAGTGTAGTTCCGGGGACGGAACTATTCTAAGGAGGGAGTGTGGTAACACCCTGATTTTCATTTATGGGACTTTTATGATTTTACGTGTTTTGCACGTATGATTTCATCTGTATTATTTTTCGTATAAAATATTTTTTATAGTATTTGTTCTCCCTTAATTCTCCAAAAAATTATTTTTATTTTTAAAGCCTAATTAAAATCTAAAACCCATATTGTCTTTTAGCCCACTTTATTAATTAATTATTTTGATTATTTGAGCCCATGGTCTCTTGGCCCATTAGTGAGCCCATGCAATTTAATTAATCTCTATTTGTAGTCTAACTTGTAGTGTAGACTCAAATAATAGACAATTAATTAATTAGCATGTACAAAGTTGTGAGTGGGGGACACTAGGGTAACACGTGCATACATTGGGGTGTGCATTGCACACCTTTCACCTAGGCCGGATGGATCAAAAGTGAGGAAGAGATGGGAGTAGTGGTGAGGTGGTTAACTCATTCATGGGTGGTTATGGCAACTTCCAAACTCATCTTAGCCTTTAGTACCTAACTATTTGATCAAATCCTAGCCATTCAATCCACCTAAATTCTTGTATAAATACCCCCTTTTTTCCTAAGTTACTCTTGCACCCATTTTTCATTATAAGAGAGACCTATACTAGAGAGTAAAAGATTGAGAGTTGGAGAAAGATTGAGTGTGTGCTAGTGTGTGTGTGCATCCTTGGAGGCCGGCAAAATCGACAGGAAGAAAGGAGCTCGGGTTCCAATCTAGCACCAAGGAGGAGAAGGAAATTGCAATATATTCTAGGAGGAGATGGCTACTTTCTTACATTCTAGGAGCGTTCATTTTATTTTTTCCAAAATAGGTGGGTGTTTCTCATGACTCCTAATTTAGATACCATGCTAGGTTTTGTGCTAATTATGCAAGAATAAAGAAGTGAAAATATTGCTCTTTGTTAATACTATGATTAAAGTAAAAATGGAACACAAGCGAAATTGCATGAAATGAATGGGTGAACTTGATTGAATGATATGATTGTTGTTATGATATTTTGATTTAATCTAGCATGCTAAATTGAAATAAATATTTATCCCTGTAGGAAAATTGTGATTATGAGAAAAGTGCTGTTTTTAGAAGCCGTGTTTGTGTGGAAAATACTAATCGTAAGAGTCTCTATATTATTAAGATTAATTAGTAAATTACACATGTTGTGATTGTTGTTAAATTAATTATAAAGCTGTATGTTAGTTTTTCGAAAAATGAACATATCGTAATCTAAATCAAATTTTGTGTGATACGCAAAAAAAAAAAAAAAGAAGAAACGATCCCAACTTTCGATTTTTATGCTGATCAGTCGACCAGATAGGCGTATACAGTCGACTGTCCTAGATATTTAGTTCGTCGAGTTGTAATTCTCGCAGAACAGTCGACCGTATATGTTTAAAAGTCGACTGCCCCATCCATTTTACTTTCGAGCTTTTAAAACACCGCATAACAGCCGATTGATCTTGTTAACAGTCGACTGCCCTGATCTTTTATTTTCGAATTCTAAATTTTTTACAGAACAGCAGACTAGTCAAGTTTAACAGTCGACTGTCCCGACCATTTTCCTTGAATCTTTTAAATCCTTGCTAACAGTCGACCGACCATGCTCCAAGAGTCGATTGTCCAGACTATTTTGACGTCTCAGATTTTAAATTTGCCTCGTGATAAAAAAATAAATATACTGTTTGAAAAGAGATTTGATAATGGAAAGAATGAAGATTGAATGTGATAAATTAGAAAAGTGAACTTTATTTGTCTTTTGCATGAAATTGTATATGAAGTGAAGTGAAATACCCTGATGAATTATGAAAGGTTTTATGAATATGAATGTTATGAACATGAAAAGGAAAAACTACTGCTAATCATGAAAAGAGAACTTATGAGCTTGAAAGGCTCAATTTTTGTGTAATTGTGAATTGAAATTGAGAACTAGAGTGCAGCTAAGCCTCATACCGACATTGAAAAGAAATGAATTGAAATGAAAAGACCAAGATTTGGATCTTGTTGAATAAAGGGTTAAGACCGGTATAGTGGAAAGGCTAACTCTAGAGAATTGAATTTTATTCATGATTCTAATAAATTAAGGATTATGACACATAGTGGTGATGTGTTGAAAGTAAGAGAAAAACACGAGTATGAGGGCCATCGGATTGGCAGTGTTAGAGTGATTCACAAACTACCTGCTTGATGCGTCATGACATGGCGTGAGCACTACTCCGAAATTATCATCCCGGTGGCGACGCTTGTGGGGTGTTTGGTGACTGCGGGTGGTGCCATCGTTCCATGGCGGAGGTTGAATTGGCCATAGTCTGCCTGCTTGATGCGTCATGTCAGTGTGTGGGATTCCCCTCCAGACTGCCTAGACATGGGCTGGTAGATCATAGAACATTTAGGATACTTACCGTAGTTACCGTAATAGTTTAAGTCATGTCGAGGGATTGAACCCTATAAGATGAAGCACGATTAAGGGCTTGCCCTCAGACCTATGTAGTATGGGATGCATAGAATCCGAACAAGTGCGCATTAGTGTCATATAACATAACAACTGCATTAAGGACTAAGTGCACAGCACAATACAACATCAATACGATAGTCCCTTTAGTTCTGTTTGTGACAAGTTTGTGGCTTGCTAAGAAATGAGAATCGTTATACTGTTTCCGGCATAGAGAGGATGGCCGTGTATAATATTTTTTCAGTTGAATGAACTGACGCGCCCACAGTTTTGTATGCAGGGTAAAGATGCTTGACACAATTGAAGTATACATGCTGCGCAAGACTATTTTAAATGTTGTTCATGTAATTTATTGTAATATTGCTTCCGCTGTAATAATGTAAAGATGTAATGTAACTCTGATGAAAGAAAAGTTTTTATTTCCTTGTAAAATTGTACGAAAGAAGTGTAAAGATCCTGTGGAACTCGAATTCAGTTGTATTTTGTAATTCGGGGTGTTACAACAAATCTCTAATTAATTTGAAAAGTAGCTAGGTTAAAATCTAGCTACAAGTTACAGCAACAGCAAGACAACAACTTGCCAATTCAAATTGCAATGATTCTTACTTGCAAACATATAGTTTCAATTCCGTGTTTGTGCAATGAATGTGGGGACAATGAAAAACTACGATCTTTTGATGGCATCAAATCATGGAGTCAAAAGAATTGATTCGATTCACGATAGCAATTGCGACGCCACAAGAGGTAGCGGCAGCACAGTGAGATGGAAACCCACGACAAGCAGGACGGCATCAACCATACGCTTTAAGAACAGAAGCAACAACCGGCAAGAGGCAGCAGCCACGAGTAGCAAGAGCAATAGTAACACAGCGAGAGCGATGAGTGCAACAAGGGCGAGAGCAGTGACTGTAGGTGGCGCGGCACGGTGCAGTTGCGGGCGAGGGAGACAGAAGAAGAGGAACTCAGTGGGATAGAGGATGCGGCGATGTTGCAGTGGAGGGAGAGAACTGGCGTGATGCTGTGTGGACTCGAGGTACTGTGGTTGCGGCGCGCGAGAGGCAAGCAACAAGCCAGCTTGCAGTGCCGCTAGCTTCAATGAGGAGCAGCGACAATGGCGAGGCTGCGGCTCGACGGTGAAGAGAAAGGTGTGGTCGATGATGAGGCATGGAGGTGGCACTGGCTTGGAAGACGAAGGCAGGAAAATGCTGGCGATGGTGGCTTGGGACGCAGCAAGAGGGCGAGGGGAGAGAAAGACAGTGGTGGCGTGGTGGAGAGATTGTGGGGAGAGGCTTCCATGGCGCTCAGTGGTGGTGGTGTTGGTTCTGCACTGGTCGACGGGGTGGTGAGAAGGCGAGCGGTGGGGCTCAGCAACGAGGGGGAAGCAGGGGCGAAGAGGTGCAGTGGGGATGAGGACGAGGGCTCGAGCGGGAGGTGGCAGTCGATGGCAGGCGGTGGCTCGAGCAGAAGGTGGTAGTCGACGGCAAGCGGTGGCTCGAGCAGTGGATGTAGGTAGGGAGGAGGATGGAAATGGGGCTACAAAATCGAGGCAGGGGCTGCATGGTGGAGGTTGCAGCTGCAATGGCGATGGCGTCGAGTGCAGTGATGATAAGTGGCGGCACTCGGTGAGGAAGAGCAGCGAGTTGGGGATGGGTTCGGTGGTTGCAGACGGTCGACAAGGTGAGCAGCGGGGGAGAGGGAGACGAGGGGCGAAGGCGGTGAAGATGATGCTGAGTGTAAGGGTGGCAGTAGAGGGACTGCTGTAACGCCCCTGCCCCTAGCTCAGATAATTTATACAATTTATAAGACAAATTAGATACTATGTAGTACAACTGCCCACCACAGGCTGCCTCTCAAAAGTTGGTTAACCGATTAGGTGACTCTTGATCCTTGGCTATTATATTTATTATTATTATTATATTCATATGATTTTTACCGATATGGGATTCAATTCCCAAACCTCACCTCTGTTAACCGAAGTCAAGCTGAGTGTGGGCCCCCACAGGAATGCCACCTCACGGCAATTCCAAAGGCAGCAGCTATACATGTTCCTTTCTCCCCATGGGACCCCCATGCTTTAACCATTCCATTTATATACCATGCATATATTATTATAACAATCAGCCAACATTACTTTTTATTCAAAGTGTGTGTATATATATATATATATATATATATATATATATATATATATATATATATATATATATATATATATATATATATACTTTTTTTTTTTAACTACAGGGTGTTACATACACCCCCTTCAAAAATCAGCATCCTCGCTGAGCATGGGCATGCACAATCCAGTGCAGGATCTCCTTTCTAGCTGATGTGGAGCATCTGCTTTTCTATCCGCCCTCTCTGGGCTCCACCCTCTCTGGGCAACCACTTTTCTATCCGCCCTCTCTGGGCTCCGCCCTCTCTGGGCAACCACAGTCCGCCGACTGGGTGTATAGTCTCGCCAGACTACTTATAACAAGCAACCACGGTCCGCCGACTGGGTCTATAGTCCCGGTTAATTGCCGCAGCCAACCCACCGCCCGACTATAAGACATGCCCCACACTCGGTGTCGAAAGTCAGCTCTGATACCATTTGTAATGCCCCTGCCCCTAGCTCAGACAATTTATACAATTTATAAGACAAATTAGATACTATGTAGTACAACTGCCCACCACAGGCTGCCTCTCAAAAGTTGGTTAACCGATTAGGTGACTCTTGATCCTTGGCTATTATATTTATTATTATTATATTCATATGACTTTTACCGATATGGGATTCAATTCCCATACCTCACCTCTGTTGACCGAAGTCAAGCTGCGTGTGGGCCCCCACAAGAATGCCACCTCACGGCAATTCCAAAGGCAGCAGCTATACATGCTGTTCCTTTCTCCCCGTGGGACCCCCATGCTTTAACCATTCCATTTATATACCATGCATATATTAACCATGCATATATTATTATAACAATCAGCCAACATTACTTTTTATTCAAAGTATATATATATATATATATATATATATATATATATATATATATATATATATATTTGAAAATGATGGGGTGTTACAACTGCGATGGCTGGCACTGCGATGTGTTGATGAGGAGCGATGTGAGGGTGGCAGCGTGAGCGACGAAGAAGAAGAAGGGAAGAGGGAGAGAGAGAGTTGGGGGGGAGGGGGGTAATTCGGTTCAGAGTGGAGAAGAAGAAGGAGAAGAAAGAGAAAGAGAGGGAGAGAAGTGAGGCCCGAATTTGTTAAGGAGAAAGTTAAGGGATGGGAGATTCTTATATTTTTATAATATGATAATAAAGGAGTTAGTGGGGGGTTGTTGATTGAGGGCAGTAAATAAGGAGGAAATGGAGGTTGGTTACAGGGAATGTGAAGAGTAGGGGTTGATGAGTTGGAATTATATATGAGGGTTTTAGATTGGATTGTATTGGGCTCATAATAAAATAAGAAATAAACAATTATATGGTGGGTTATGATTAATTGTGATTATATTAGAATGTGCTTTGAGTTCACAAAATAAACAAGATTGGATTGGGTTTACAGAATAAATAAAATAAATAATTATAGAAGATATTAGGATTTAATCTTGGGCTGAAGAATTGGGCTTTAATAAAATAATAATACTAATAATAGGATTAAACTGGTTTGGGCTTTATAAATGGAAATAATAAATTTAATAATATTGGTTGGGCTTCACAAAAAGAGATCGAACAATAATAACCTTGTCACGCCCCGCTTCCCAAAAGGAATACGGAATACGGTACGTGACCAAGCCCAGCGGATAGTTTTCACCATCCATAAGCTTTACGGATCTGCTTGACTCATCACAACAATAAATATATCAACATACTCAACAAGGCATACAAAAACAATTATGACTCAACAGTATTTATTGCTATAATAATAAATATCCCAACAAATACGAGATCTGAAACAAAATAATAATCCTGGGACTACAAGCCCGAATACAAGTCTCAATACAGTTCATGAATATAAATAGTTTAACAAAACATTTAAGCAAATATTCCAATTGCGCAGCTCGAAAACATTTTCTCACCAACTCCAATAGGCAATTGATCCGTACATAACAATAATCTCGGGACTACATTTAAGCAAATATTCCAACTTTTTCTCACCAACTCCAGCTCATTTAGAAATTACAGGAAAAATAGGAAGACAGGAGAACATAATGCCCGATAGATGCAAGTTCCGGGCCGCAAGCAGTACAAGTAGGAAAATGGAAAGGGAAAAACTAAACTAAACAGGAAATACTAACTTGGAGAAGGCAGTAAAGATAACAGTTTAAAGATGGCAGTAAGCAGCGGAATAACAGTAAGAGTATAACAGTAAGAGTATAACAGTAACAGTAATTGGTCAATGGTAACAGTAACAGGATGGATCAACAGTAACAGTAACAGGATGTGACAGTGAAACCAGTTGTTCTTATGTCTAATGTTCATTACTATCTATGTAGCACTTCATGCATCCCAGATTTTACCACATGGTTGCTACATCAAACAGTTTCGTTTTAAGATTTTGTAGTGGAACTTCTATAGGGAAGTATATTCAGACAAACAGTAACAGTAACATCAACATCAAACAGTGTCATGGATCATGGCCTCATGCATCCAGAGATAAACAGTAGGTACCACAGTAAACAGTGGGGAAAACGAGTTTCCTTCCGAATATGCAATTCTATATTGTTCACTACTCGATCTTTTCCCTTAAGAACCCCGGCTTGATTAGTTTTTATTATTAATAAATAGGTGTGAATGAATACAAACAGGGCTAAAGATATGGTAAGAACAAAGGACAAGTCTAAGATGAATAGAAAATAGCAACGGGTGGCAAAACAACGAAACTTTCAGTCGGACAGCAAGACACTACTGTACCAAATCTAAGATTCCCGTTGCTACAGAACTGCAAATCTAGATCCGTCAAAAAATCTAGAAACTAGACTTTCTTCCGACTCTAGCACATATATATAACTCATACATCAGCCACAGAAATAGGGTTGAAAACAGTGTTTAATACAGAAGTTATGTTCAGCCAGAAAATGCAAAATCTTTTTTATAAGCATTAAAAGAGTTTAAAATCATCATAATTAAATCTGAGAAAAATTTGGAAGATTCCCTAACATATCTAAAGTCAAAATATAAAATATCATGAAATTATATCACCGATAGTGTAGTCAATAAAATTGGGAAATTGGAGTAACACAACAAAATCTCGATTCTGAAGGTTCAGACACGGCAGTTGCAAAATAGAGATAATTCATAAAATATAATTCAAAATCCAAATCTGTCAAAAGGGTAGTAAAATAGATAAATTAGGCTATAGTTCATACTTACAAGGTTTTCATAAAAAACGAATAGAATCAGGTTGAAAACATAGTTCTTTACTGGACAGCATGCAGTTTGGAAATACATCGACTAGTTTCATAAGTATAAAATGAGATGTATATATCAATAGTTAATTCTACAAAAATTAGGGATTAATCACAATCATGTCTAAACATACTCAGCAAAATATAGGGTCCAAATTCTACTTTTAGTATCAGGTTTAAAATAAAATATCATACGGAATACATATAGTTCAGAATCTGGTATATACGATATGAATGCAGTAAAACGACAATAACTCATGCATCAAAACTCGAAATTCAGATCCGTCGAAAGTTATGGAAACTAGAAAGCAAAGGCTACATATCTTGTTCACAAACTTATTTATTTTACTGATGTTAACTGGGTCAAAATTATTGTACAAAAATTAGGACAATAGTAAACAAAAAGTTCTTTTAAGCATTTTATCAAACAATTTAATTACAAACGGTCCCATCCAAGATGTCATACAAAGCATGGGATATGGGGCTTACTCAAATCAGCATGGCATGTATATAAATAGTCTATGATGAGATAATACTTCCAACAAATATCTATGCAACAATCATCTACAACATACGGTGTGTCACAACAACATATAATCAAGATGTCATCTGATCTATATATTGTTTTCATGCAATGGGTGTCAACTACTGTAACTACTCATGATTAAGAGATGATATCAACGGTTAAACTAACAAGATAGCGTCATCATGAGAGTATAACATTTTCATACTAGACTACTTACGATATTTAACTTGTATGACAAAAAGAATACATACAAGCTACTTGACGTTATGAAGACGACAGAAATGAAGATGAAGATTAGAATAACAGGAACGGATCCCGAACAACGAACACAAACGAACAAAGAGGCGAGAATCACACCCCCTGAAACACGTGCACACGACGTACGTGCACACCACCACTAAGAGACAGCGGCCACAAACAGCAAGAGCGGTGGTAGCACCAACAGAAGACGGCGGTGGCCTAGCCGTTGCTGACCACTGCGAAAGACGACAGCGACGACGGCCTGGGATGCAGCGAGGGATGCAAACAACGATGCTAGGGGGCATCGCGACTGCGCTCGAACGAGAATAGGGGCACGGCGGGGTGAGCACAGCGGAGAGGAGAGGAAAGGAGAGGGCTGATCGGGGGGTCTCCGGCGTCGAAAGTAGGACGACGACGGCAAGGAGAGAAGGGGTGATCGGGAGTAGGTCGGGGGAGGGGAGATGACGGCTAGGGTGAGAGAGAGAGAGGTAGTATTAGGGTTTGGTAATTAGGGTTAGGGTACTATTAAGGTGATTATATAGAGACAATATGGGCTTGGGTGAACTGGGTAGTATCCAATAGGAAGAAAAGAGTCCAATAAGAGATAAATAGGTCATAAAATAGGTTTAAACAATAGACGAGATCAAGAACAAATTGTAGGTCAAATAAATGAGAATATTAGGCCGAATCAAACAGAGAATGAATCACAAGGAGAACAACATGCAATACAAAAGGAATGGAAAATAAACAAATATCAAAAATAAAATAAAATAAATCATGGATTCTATTAAATAAAATTAGAAATACAATAATGAGAAAATAGGGGTTACAATCCTACCCACCTAACAAGAAGAATTTTGTCCTCTAAATTCAACAAGAAGTACATAGGGTAACCCCAGAAAGAAAAGAAAATACAATAACAAAAATGAAAACAGCGAAACAAGAGCTACACAAACAAATGAGGAAACCCCCGCTGAATATCTTCCTCCAGCTCCCAAGTCGACTCACCCGGCAAGTGAGGATTCCAAAAAATACGAACAACCTAGATCACCTTGTTCTTCAAAACCTTCTCCCGTCGGTCCACAATAGCAACTGGCAGAATTTCACAAGACAAATCTGGCCTTACAGATAACTCCGAGTAGTCAATCATATGGTTCTTATCATGGATATACTTCCTCAGTTGAGAGACATGGAAGATGTCGTGTACTTAAGATAAAGCTGGGGGTAATGCCAGACGATAGGTCACCTTGCCTACTCGTTCCACGATGTCAAATGGTCCGATGAACCTGGAGCTCGACTTGCCTCCGCCACCAAAACGAATGACACCTCGCCACGGCGATACCGTAAGGAAAACATGCTCTCTCACCTCAAACTCCAAGGCTCTCTGATGAACATCAGCCATCTCTTCTATCTGTCTTGCGCGGCTTGAAGATGCTTCCTGATCAAAATCACATCATCCACTGTTCTGGTGATCAACTCCGGGCCCAACAATTTCCTTTCGCCAATGTCATCCCAGCACACTGGCGACCGACACTTACAACCATATAGTGCCTCGAACAGAGCAGCTTTAAGACTGGCCTGAAAGCTACTATTTTACGAGAAATCTACAAGATGCAAGTGGTCCTCCCAGGAACCTCCAAATTGCAGCACACAGGACCTCAACATGTCCTTTAGAGTCTGGATGGTCCTCTCTGACTGTCCATCTGTCTGAGGGTGAAAAGTTGTACTGTATTTCAACTTACTCCAAGACTACTCTGAAAACTCTCCCAAAACTGCGACCTGGATCTCGTATCTCTGTCGAATACAATACTGGCTGGAATCCCATGAAGTCTGACGATCTATTGCATGTACTTCTCAGCTAGGCTCTCAGTAGACTGTCCAACTCTGAAGGGAACAAAGTGACAACTCTTGGTCAACCTGTCCACAATCACCCAAATGGCGTTGTGACCCTTAGGACTCCTTGACAAAGCGGTCACAAAATCTATGTTGATATGCTCCCATTTCCACTCCGGAATGGGAAGAGGCTGAAGAAGTCCGGCAATCCTCTGATGCTCTGCCTTCACCTACTGGCAGATCAAGCACTGCGACACAAATCTCACCATGGCCCTTTTCATTTCATGCCACAAAAAATGAAGCTTCAAGTCCTGGTACATCTTCGTACCACCAGGATGAATAGAGTACGACGATTGGTGGGCTTCATCATGCAACTTCTGATGAACCTCACCCTTCGGAACACACAACCTGGACCCAAAACGAAGAGATCCATCTGAGTGAACAACCATATCGGTCCTCATACCCGCTTCAACTTCGGATCTGCTCATCACCTGCCTAAGCCTCCTTAATATGCTCAACAAGAGACGACTGCAACTGAAGCATCATGAAACTCCAATCAGAACCTGGCAAGATCACATCCAAATCTAACCTCCTCATATGCTCAACAAGCTCTCTCTGCTGAGTTAGGAACATGGCGACTGGTCTCCTACTCAAAGCATCTGGAACCAAGTTCACTCTACCAGTATGGTATTGCAAACTGATGTCATAGTCAGCCATCAACTCCAACCATCGCCTCTACCTCATGTTCAGCTCCTTCTGAATGAACACATACTTGAGACTTTTGTGGTCAGTAAAGATCTCCACTCGGTCTCCAAGCAGATAATGCCTCCATAACTTCAAATCAAAGATCACCGCAACCAACTCCAAATCATGGGTAGGGTAGTTCTTCTCTTGCGGCCTCAACTGTCTGGTTGCATAAGCAACAACTCAACCCTTCTGCATCAATATTGCACCAAGGCCCTTGCCAGAAGCGTCACAGTGAACCATAAAACCACCCGAACCATCTGGAATAGTCAACACTGGCGCTGACGTCAACCGGCTCTTCAACTATACAAAAGCTCCACTACAAGCACCATTCCAAACAACTTCTGATCTTTCCCCGTCAGCTTAGTCAACGGACTAGCTATCTTCGAAAAGTCTTAGACGAACCTCTGATAATACTCGGCCAAACCAATAAAACTTCTCACTTCCGAAACTGACTTAGGAACAGGCCAATCCTTGACCGTAGAAATCTTGGTCAGATCAACAGACATACCAACACCTGAGCTAATGTGCCCCAAGAAGGTAACTCGATCAAGCTAGAACTCATACTTGCTGAGTTTCCTATAGAGCTGATTCTCCCTCAAGGTCTGCAGAACCAACCTCAGATGATCATCATGATCCTTCCAATTCTGAGAATACACCAGAATTTCATCTATGAAGACCACCACGAATCTATTCAGAAATGGAGAGAAAACTATGTTGATCAGACTCATGAACACTACTGGCACATTCGTGACTCTGAAAGGCATCACAAGGAACTCATAGTGCCCGTATCTGGTCCTGGACGCAGTCTTCTGCACATCACCTACCTTCACCTTCACTTGATAACCAGAGTGAAGATCCAACTTCGAAAATAAAGCAGCTCTACCCAACTGATCAAACAAATCATCAATCCTGGGTAGCGGATACCGGTTCTTCACTGTAACACTGTTCAGCTCATGGTAATCCACGCACAGACGACGATTCCCATCCTTCTTGCTGATAAACAAGACAGGAGCACCCCACGGGAACACACTGGGCCTGATGAAACCCAAATTTAGCAATCCTTGGACCTGCACCTTCAGCTCTGGTAGCTCGACTGGTGCCATCCGGTAAGGACTCTTCGATTTCGGCGCAGTATCAGGCTGAACGTCAATACAAAATTCAACTTCCCTATCTGGGGGTAGTCCAGGAAACTCCTCAGAAAATACATCCAGAAATTCTCGCAGAAAAAGATGTGCAGCCTCACAGCCTAAGTGCAACTCCATTGCACAACCAACATCGACAAAAACTTCCTGACCACGCCCAAGGGGTAACTCCCCAGTATGGAACTCGAACTCTACACGGCCTGGCATCCTGAAAACAATCTTCTTCGCTCTACAATCAATGATCACGTGGGTCTCACCCAGCCAATCCATGCTGAGAATCACATCAAACCCTGAACTGCCAATCACAATCAGATATGCTCTGAAATTAGCACTTCCAATCACCGCGGGACTCTTCTTGCACCCTTGGGAACAGATGATAACACCGCCACCTGTGGTGATGTGCCAAGCAACCGGAAACTCACTGCACTCCAACTGATGCTGATCCACAAAGCAGGAGGAGATGAAGGAAAGGGTTGCCTCGGAATCAAAAAGAGCATGAACTGGGACAAAATGAACATGAATAACACCTAAGATAGAGCCAAAACAAGAAAAAAGATGAACAGATGAAAGATAACCAAGGAATATGAAAAAAATGATGCAAGAAAGATAACATGAAGAAAGATGCAAGAGAAATAAATGAAACAAGGAACAAATAACAAAACAACAAAAGATAAACACAAAAGAATACCTGCAACGACTTCTTCCGTGGTCTGAGCTTCCTCAGCTGTCAAGTTGAAAGCTTGAACTCTCCCTGGAGCAGCAGTCTTCTGACCGACGATCTGACGCTGCGGGGAAATAGGCGGTCTGACCTGACTACGGACCGGCACAACTGCAGCCTGGTCGTGCCTCATCCGAGGACAATCTCGAAGCAAGTGGTTGGTAGCACCACAACCGAGACACCTGCGGTTGGCCTTCCAGCAATCCTTGTGCAAATGCCCAGAGGTCTGGCAAAAGTCGCAAACAACATCCCTCCGTGGAGAAGCAGGACGGTAGGGAGCTGTCCTGACGGCAAGGACCGGAGCTGGCCTCCTGATCGGGCCTCAAGTAGGCTTGGTAGCAACAGCAGCGGGGTATTGCACAACCCGCTAGAAAGGAGTGGCACGAGCACGAGTTTGCTCTGTCGCTCGAGCTGCCTCCAAGGCATCCACATAGGTATGAAGACGATGGGCATCCAAGTGCACCTGAATACCCTGATCAATACCCAAAAGGAACCTCTGAGCACGATCCTCCTCATTCATCACCAAGGTGGTAGCGAAGCGGCAAAGCTTGGTGAACACCGCGGTGTACTCGTCCACGGATCTAGAGCCCTGTTCCAAGAAGAACTTGGTGTTACAATACTACATACATAATATGTAACAAAATTTCAAAACATGGAACTAATAAATCAACCAGACAACCAACCAACCAACCTGTTTAGGGCAACAAACTGATGCTCCATTTCTACCCAGGTGATGCGTGGGAAGAATTTATCCAGGAAGCTTTAAGCGAAAGTGGCTCAAGCAATAGGCTGCTCTAGCCTCTCAGTTTTCGCCCTCCACCAGATGTGGGCCAAATCCACCAACTGAATGCATACCACATCCACACGGTCGGCATCGGCGACCCTAGCTGCCTGTAGCAGGCTCTCTGTCCGTATCAGCCACTACTCAGCCTCAAGCGACGACTCAGTACCAGCGAACTTATCAGGATGCAACCTCATAAAATTCACAACGGTATTTAACTTGTATGACAAAAAGAACACATACAAGCTACTTGCCTGTTATAAAGACAAAGGAAATGAAAATGAAGATTAGGATAATGGGAATGGATCCCGAACAATGAACACAAACGAACAAAGAGACAAGAATCACACCACCCAAAACACGTGCATAAGACGTACATGCACACCACCACAAAGAGACAACAGCCACAAACATCAAGAGCAGCAGCAGCACAAACAGAAGACGATGGCGGTCTGGCCGTTGCTAACCACCGCGGAAGACGACAGCGATGGCGACCTGGGCGGCAGTGAGGGATGGCGAAAGCGGCGCTGGTGGGCATCGTGACTACACTCGAACGGGAACAGGGGCACGGCGGGGTGAGCACCACGGAGAGGAGTGAAAGGAGAGGGGTGACTGGGGGGCCTCCGACGTCGGAAGTAGGACGACGACGGCGAGGAGAGAAGGGGTGATCAGGAGTAGGTTGGGGGGAGGGGGGGAGATGACGGCTAAGGTGAGAGAGAGAGAGAGAGGTAGTATTAGGGTTTGGAAATTAGGGTACAATTAGGGTGATTATATAGAGACAATATGAGTTTGGGTGAACTGGGTAGTATCCAATAGGAATAAAAGAGTCAAATAAGAGACAAAAAGGCCATGAAATAGGTTTAAACAATATACGAGATCAAGAACAAATTATAGGTCAAATAAAATTGAATATTAGGCTGAATCAAACAGAGAATGAATCACAAGGAGAACAACACGCAATACAAAAGGAATGGAAAATAAAAAATATCAAAAATAAAATAAAATAAATCAAGGATTTTATTAAATAAAATCAGAAATACAATAATGAGAAAATATGGGTTACATGATGAAAAATATATTTTTGTATGTTTTATATTTTCAAAATGTGATGATATCTTAATTTATCAATTTTAAGTTAACTATCTCTTCATTGTACTCATCTTCGCAGTCTCCAATAATGAGTTACTTAAGCTGTTGTCGCCAATAAATAGGAGTCTTTTAGTTAAAGAATTCAATCGGAGACTTGACTATACAATAAGCAAGCCTAACCCAAATCCTACCCTAACCTTAACCCCCAACCCTAACCCTACCGTCTAACCCTAACCCTATCTTTACCTTTAACAATCTATAACTTAAGTCATTTTTTTTAATTTTTTGCTCATTAATGGAGATTTAAAGGTGATATAATGGAGACTTTTTTGAATTTGAATCTCCATTAATGAGCAAAATTTTTTTAAAATATGACCTAGGTTATAAATTGTTAGAGGAAAATGTAGGGTTAGGGTTGGAGGGTAGGGTTAAGTTATGGTAGAGTTTGGGTTAGGCTTGCTTATTGTAGGGTCAAGTCTCCGATTGAATTCTTTAACCGGAAGACTCTCATTTATTGGCGATAACGGTTTAAGTAACTTTAGCACATGTTATTGGAGACTGTGATATGCGAAGATAAGTACAGTGAAGAGATAGTTAACTTAAAATTGATAAATTAAGATATAATCACATTTTCATTATATAAAAACATACAAAAATATATTTCTTCACCCTATTCATAAACAATCCCCCCCCCACCCCCCAACACCCAAAAAAAGAGGGGGGAAATCAAATCAAAAATCAAAGACAAGTTTTTTTGCCTTAAGCGTCTGTTTCGACCAACGACTTAGGTTATAGGATGTCGTTGTTTAAAACAACGACTTCAATTTTTCACAAAATTTTGCTTAGCCTTAAGCCTCTGCTTCTAACAACAACCTAGGTTATAAAAAATCGTTGTTTGAAAACAACAGCTTCAGTTGGCTTATTTTTTTTTAGCCTTAAGTCATTTTTCCTAAATGAACTAAGTTATAAGAAGTCGTTGTTTGAGACAAATTCAAGTCAGAGAGCAAAAGTTTTTTGCTCAAATTTTGCATAGCCTTAAACCGTTGTTTCCAACAACAGCCTAAGTTAAAATTTTGCCAAAAAGATTATAAGTTCGTCAACTACGAGAGAAAGAGAGTGTGACAGAGTGAATAAAATGAAGATTTATTTGTGTTGAAATACCCAAATTACCTCTCGCCACTTAAGTGGGAGAAGGGGCTGATGGGCGGGATCGATCATGGCCGTTAGATCTTGATCAATCTAATCCAACGGCCCAAAAAGGAGTTTGCAATAGGTATGTGCAAATACACCCGTTTGTAATGGAGCGTTACTCTTAGACACACACGCACACACACACACACAGATATCTGTGTGTGTGTGTGTGTGGTGGGGGGGGGGGATACTCAATTGCAAACGCGTGCAAAGCACCTAAGTCGTTGTTTTGGGGATTTCCACGTGTTTGCACACTATAGTAACATTTGCAATAGAGCATTTTCATATATCTATGTAATAAAACACAAAGAAAGCTATCAAGTGGCTCTTATTCAATAGGATTGAAATCAACGGTCTATATCTAACCTCACAAAACATATTTTCCCGCCCAAAAGTTTCCCCCCACAAACTCAAATTCAAATCCCAAAAAAACTTATTTATTTATTTATTTATCTCTCTCTCTCTCTCTCTCTCTCTCTCTCTCTCTCTCTCTCTATATATATATATATATATATATATATATATATATGTATATATATATATACTCAGAAATTTATATTTTCAGATTTCAGGTTTGTAAATTTTTAGATTTTTTATGCATTTTTTATTGCTCATGTTACATTCAAAATAGCAAATATCACATTAACAGTTAAATTTCATCATTTTGCACAATCAAAGTTCTAAGAAGTTGGATTTTACACCCCCATTTATAATTATTTTTCAACACATACTAATGAAAACATGGACTTTTATTTACAACTAATTATTGTTTTACTATTCAAACTTGAGCTACATAATTGTTATTTTACTGTTTACAAGATTTTTATGTGTTGTGTCGATCCAAAGACGTGTCGTAGGCACGTTTCCATGGGCAAATCTAGTATATATACAAGCTACGCATAAGAAGTTTTTTTTTTTTTTGATGAAACGAATAGAGTCTAATGACTCCAGCCAGGCAATCAATAAATAAATAAAAATTAAGTACAAGATAAGCTTTACAAGAAGTAAAACAAATTAACGGGCGAATATATAATATGCCCTGCTAGCGGCAAAGGAATAAGTAGCTAATCTCACTAAATACATCAGAATAACAGAGAGAGCCTGATTGGATGTGGTATGGCCAGCAGTCGACAGATGCAGCCATCGGAGAGGGGAGATCCCAGAATTGACTCAGCACGAAGGGAGAGAGCAGTCAGGTACCGACATTCGCGGCACCGAAGTGTTCGCATCAGTGAAGACATCCACTGAGTAACCGGTGGACACTCGAGCCGCCCAAGGGGGAATTAGACCATTGCAAAGTCGCCAGGGACCAATGGATCACCGAAGTCGATAAAGGAGGGGAAAGCACTGGCCTAAGCGTTCCCCCTCCCCCGACAACTCCATCAAATCAAACAAGTCACAACAATTCCTTCAGTGCAACAAAAGAAAGAGGGGAGATCATGCGGGATAGAGTCGGATATCGATGGATGGGCTGAACAAAATAACCCACAATCTAGACAAATGAAAGCCAAAATAGCCGGACTAATCCACCGTCTGAATAGAGCTAGAGCGGGAGAACATATACAGCGAACATCCAAAATATCCCGGCAATAATACAAAAAGGGTATCCGGCTAAGTCACACCATTAAAGCCAAGCCATATCAACCCCAAACATGTTAAATACATACATAAGAAAAGAAAATAAACCATCATAAGAACAAACTAAGAACCAAAATAAGTTCAGTAGATTCACTTGCAGTTAAGGATCAAGCAAAAAGGAGAAGGAAGAGGAAAGGCATCTCTCTCACAACCTGGACAGAAAATCCAACCCCCATGAACACTGCGCAACAGCGCAGCGCACAAAAGATAAAATGCCAATACCTCCTCAACCCTGCACGCAATAAAAGGAGCGAAGAAAAGCATCAGCCAAAGACAGTAATCCAATAAAGTACATAAGAGAAGAAAATTATATAGCATTAAGGTTTCAAAGATAAAGGAATGCATTCTCCAATCTACTATTGAAAAGTGACTCTCTAGCTTCGATATTTAACGACGAAAACCAGAGATTAAAAAGAAATAAGAATTTCTCAATTATTGTGTGGTGGTTGAAGCAGTGTGATGGAAAAGCCTCTTATTTCTTTCCATCCACGTGATCCAAATAATAATTTGAAATGACAGATTCCACGATCTGTGGTACTTATAATTAGAAGGGAGAATAGCCCAGCAAGAGGATAAATTAGATGGGGTGGAAGGAACTTCCCAGGCAAGAGCACTAATTTTCCAGAGCGGGCGCGTGAATTCGCACACAACAAACAAATGATCCACGTCCTCAGACTCATTAGAGCACAGGGGACACAATTGACCCCACGCTAAGTTCCTTTTGTTGAGAATTTTGACTGTAAGCAACCTATTGTTGAGTGCGAGCCAGAAAAGTATTTTCACTTTAAGAGGGGCACAGGACTTCCAAACAAAGTCAGCGAAAGGGGAAAGAGTGCCTCTAAAATTAAGAAAGTGATAAAAAGATTTATCAGAATAATTCCCTGACGAATTCCAACGCCAAGAGAAATCTTCTTTAGCCCGCCATTTGAAATTGTTAAGGGAGAGAAGGAGATCGTTAAAATCAGCAATTAATTGCGTAGGAATATTGATCGAGAACGGGATCAACCAGTGCCTTTGCGAGTTGGTAATGATGAAAGATTCTGCTACCTTTGCTAGGGGAATGGAGGTCTGGCAGAAGAGCGCAGGGAAAGAAGTGGCGAGTTTGGTGTTACCAATCCAGAGATCAGTCTAGAACTTGGCCTTGGATCCATTGAAGCAATCATGGATGATACCACATTGGAATGCAGCGGCCGCTTTCCACACCCCCTTCCAAAAAGGGGAAGCGTTACGGTGGATAGTGGGGGGGAAACTCCACCACTGATCTGAAGAAAAGCAATTAACCTTAATGCTTTGGATACAAGACAAATCCTTGATTTTAAGGAACCTCCACAGCCATTTACCCAGGAGCGCCAAATTTTGATGTCTGAGGTTCAACACCCCTAAACCTCCAGCCTCCTTGGAAGAACAAATAAATTTCCAGTTACTCAAGTGAGATCCTGGCTTGTGATCGGATGAGCCTGACCAGAAAAAATTACTTCTAATCTGGTCAATCCTCTTGATAACCCAAGCGGGAACGTAATAGAAAGACATCATATAAAGAGGGATAGAGGATAGAACCGAATTGAGAAGAATCAGTCAACCTCCTCGGGAAAGCAGTTTTCCAGTCCAAACGGAGAGTTTGGATTCAACCTTATCTATCATGGGTGACCAGTCAGACTTGTGCAGTTTACCCCATCTCAGGGGAATGCCCAAATACGTGATGGGGGATGAGACAATAGGGCAGTTAAAGAAGTGGGAAATTTTGCACTGGCGATTAGGTGAACCACCCAGCCAGAGAACCAAAGATTTTTGAAAATTGATAAAGAGTCCCGATGCAAATTCGAAACAATAAAGAAGGAGTTTAAGGTTGCGGAGAGAATGGGAGTTCGGTTTGGCGAATATGATTGTGTCATCGGCGTATTAAAGATTAAGAACACCATGGAACCCGCGTGAATTGCCCAGGCCTTTAATAACCTGGGCCTCCCAAGCATTGCAAAGAAGTTTACTAAAAACATCTGCAACCAGGGAGAATAAGAGGGACGAAAGAGGGTCGCCCTGGCGAAGGCCACATTTAATTTTAAATTTGTGACCTTCGGCACCATTAATAATGATAGAGGAGGTTCCAGAGAAAAGGCTGGACTTAATCCAAGCAATCCACTTGGGACCAAAACCTCCATTAATAAGTAATTCGAACAGGAACTCCCAGCTTACATTATCGTATGCTTTTTGGAAGTCAAGTTTGAGGAGGATTCCTTCCGAATTAGAATTGTGACAATAGGAAATAATCTCTTGGGCCGAAGCAACACTATTAAGAATAAAATGGTCCTTGATGAAACCCTATTGAGCGGGATCAATGAGGGGAGAGATCACTTCGCCAAGTCTAGCGGAGAGAACTTTCATAATGATTTTGAAAGTGGTATTGATTTAGACTAATAGGCCTAAAATTTGCCACGGTATGCGCTCCCATCATTTTAGGAATGAGTACAATGTGTACATAATTGATGCATTCAAAAGAGAAGGAGCCTTGGTGAAGCTCCGTAGACATACGGAGGAGATCATCTTTCAGCCAATGCCCGAACTTTTGAAAAAAGAAGGCAGGGAATCTGTCCGGTCCTGGTGCGGCATCGCTTTTTAACGAGAAAACCGCTGATTTAATCTCTTCCATGGAAAAGGGGACCTCAAGGGGAGAGAGGTCTTGATTCTGAGAACCGTAAAGATGGTTCCAATCGAGACTAATGGCTAGTTGTTTGGACGAACCAATGAGATTTTTATAGAAAGAAAGGAAAGTTTGATGGATCTCCTTATCGGAAGACAAGTCGACACCGTTGTCGATGATCGAAGAAATTCGATTACACCGTTGCCTGTACGAGGAAAAATTATGAAAGAAAGTGGTGTTGTTGTCTCCCTCCTTAAGCCATCTAATTCTGGCTCTTTGCGCCCATTTTAAGTGGTCTTGATAAAGGAGGTCAGAAAAATCTCGTTTGCATGATCGCTGTTCGGCGAGAAGCGCATCGGAAAGAGGACCCAGCTCTTCCATCTTATCAATGGATTCAATGGACGAAAGAAAATAATTTTTTAGGTAGTATGTATTATACTGTCTTTCATTACGCCAAATCCTACACCCAAATTTGATAGCGTGAAGTTTTAGGAGGATGCTACCTAGTCCGATAGATCCGGTAACTGCGGATAAGCATTCCACAATCAGGTTGACAAACATTTGGTCGTGTAACCAAAATTTTTCAAACCTGAATTTATGAGAATGAGGGAATGGGAAATTAGAGTATAGAGCGATGGGAACGTGGTCAGAGGAAGGATTGGGTAATGCCTTGGAGAAAGTGTTGTGAAACTGGTTAATCCAGTTTTGGGACACGAGGAAACGGTCAAGTTTGGCCATCGTTGGAGATTGTCGAAGGTTCGACCAAGTGAAGGCTCTACCAATTAGGGGGATATCAGTCAATTGCAGCATGCGAATGCAATCGTTGAAGTTGGCAAAGAGATTATCATATTGCGACGGGTACGACCTTTCAGACGCGAACTGGTAATGTTAAAATTTCCACAGAAAACACACAGACCGTCAGAGTAAGAGTGAAGGGATTGTAATTCATTCCAAAAAAGAAGACACCTGTTTGAAGAGGACGGACCATATACCGAAATCACCGTGAGGGTGCAGTCGAGAGTCGTCCAGTACAGTTGGACGATAAGAAAAAAGTTGAGCCGATTAATCGCTATAAGCGAGAAGATGAACTCTTTGAATCCGAGGAGGATACCTCCCCTAGATCCTGTGGCGTCTAGCGAGATCCATTTAGATATAATGGAGCCTCAAATAGCCCGAAGGATAGTAGGGAAGGGAGAATCAAGCTTCGATTCTTGGATAGAAATTAGGTCATAGTGAGAAGACGATATAAGATGAAATATTGCCCTTTGTTTAACGGGGCAATTGAGGCCCCATATGTTCCAATAGAGACTAATCATTGACAACCAGTTGCTCCTGAACTCTGTGATGTTCTTTCTGCCTGATGGAGACAATAACAGGCGAGTTACTTGTGTTGACAATAAAACCCATATCTTGGGCGATGCTAGCTAATTCTTGATCTAACAGTGAATCAAGTTGAAGTTGGAAGATAGAGCCTAAAAGTTTTTGGTCTGATGGGGGATGGTGAAGAGTAGGATTTACTCCAAGGGAAACTACTGGTAGAGCCGAAGTTCTGGGAGAAAGAGAGGAGGATGCTAGCACTGTTTTTATAGCCTTTAAACGAGCGCTAGATCTAATGAGACGGTGTGGGGGCTTAACCCCTGAAGGGAGCTGATAATCGGAGCGCCCTACCTGCTTAACAGGAGTCCGAGGAAAAGAAGATTCACTATCGTCGATGAGAGAGGTAAGAGAAAGAATAGGAGAAGGCGAGGGTAAAGGATGCAATATAGCTTTTGGAATCAGAAATGCCAGTTCGCTATGGACTGTGGGGCGAAAGTTGGGTATTGTAATACCCAATTTTGCCTCCACTTCCACCTTTAGGTCGGGAGAAACTGAAGAGGGAAATCCCGAAAATAGAACAACGAAGGAAGGGGCCCGGCGAGGGCAAGGAAAACAATAGAAAAAAACCAAGAAAACTCATGCCGCTGAGTTGATGCATCTAAAACATATTGATGGAATTTAAAGGAAGAAAAGATAGGAAATACCTTATTGAGAGAGAGGTCCCGCTTCCGCTCCTCTTCCTCTTCCTCAAGCAGATTATCTTGGTCGATCCAACTCTTATCTTTTGAAGGAGCAGCGCTCTTGACTTTGATGGGGGTGAGAGTCGGATCTACGACTGTGATACGGGAGAAATGAGCTTGCCTTTGGAAATTATCCCAGTCGGAAGCAAAATGTGGGTTGACCTCCCAAGGAGACCACTGAGAAGAGGGAGCTTGCGACATCGAAGCAGGGGTAGAGGATGAGGGAGGGAGCGAAGCAGTGGGCAACTCTAACTGAGCCTGTTTAGGTGGTTCGGTGGAAGGAGGAATTGGAGGTCGCACGGTCGAGGATGAGGATATGGACGTCGGCATCTCCCCGCCTGAAGAGAGGAGATATCGGGGTTGATCCAAACCAAGTTTGGAGCTTTGGAAGGAGAGATCTTCGAGCTGCTAGGTGAAACCAAATTCTTACTAGGAGGTGGGAACTTTTTCCTTGAAGAAAACTTATGCGCACCCTTCCATTCTAGCTTAGAAGAAGATGAGGTACCGAGGTGGAAGGGAGCAGGAGAGATAGTCGGCTTGGAGGCAGACTTCGGCTGTCCTGTAGGAGGCGGCGGTACAGCCCCGCAAGTGTTCACTGAGTTATGATATTGCACCGTAACCGAGAACGAAACTTTGCCGTCATTCAGCATATAAGCCTCAATCCGATCTTGGTTCTCGGGAATATTGAAAATAGCTTCCACTTGCATACACCCCGAAGCTAATTTAGCCGACGATGAAATGCCAATGATCTCTCCGATATATTTAGACATGTTCCCCACAAGACGCAGTGATTCACAAAAAGGCGGAAGACCACGGAGCGAAACCTTGGTGGCGGAGGTGCTGATAGCATGCGCTGGGGGACTAACTTGCACCCATTTCCGAATGGAAAGCGAAATAGACCCAATAGCTAGCGATGAGTTATCGATCAACTCCTAAAGCATTTTGGGTGAAGGGCAGTGAATCGGTACGTCTCCGTTAGAGCAAGAGCTGAGAACCCAATCCCAATTCTTAACGTTGCAGGATATGCTCAGGAATGAGTTTAAGGTGAATATGGGAATGGATCCTCCGCTGAAAGAGATGGCTCCATAGGTGTCAAAGAATTTCAATCTATCATTTAGTTCCGTGCTCGGGATGAACACATGAGTAACTATCGGCTTGGGAGGGAGCACTTGAGGTGAAACCTGAGCGAGAGGAGGAAGGGGGATGCTGTTGGGGAGGCGGCTAGCAAGAGGAGGGGTTGGAAGGAGCGGGGACTTAGAGGAGACCTTCTGCTTCTTAGCCTTGGCGATATTATCGGTGGCTAGCTTGCGCTGAAGAGAAGGAAAGTCGAGCGCCGCTAGAACTTGCTCTGAAATGGGGGCTCCCAAGGTAAGCCCTAATAACTTCTGCAACGCGAAGCAGTGGGGACAAGCATGGCCAGGCTTGAGGCAAAAAAGGCATCTCATTTTGAACGAGCAGAATTTCTTTAAGTGACCCGGTTGGAGGCACTGATAACAGATGATGGAAGAGCGAGACAGAAGAGAAGAAGGGGGGAAAGAAGATGAATAGAAGGGTGGGGAAAAAAGGCGGGAGAAACGCCTGTTAGTAGAGCCAGGAAGCTTCTCGTACCTGGGCTTGGTGGGCCTCGAAACGCTCGGCCCACCACAGGACGAGCTGAAGGACCAATTTTTGTTGCTCATATCTTTTTTTTTTCTTTTTTTTTGACCACTTCTACCCAATATCGCTCCATGGGCTAATAATAATAAACAGAAGGGGACAAGGCCAAATAGCGGGTAAGAGCGGGGTAAGGGAAGGAAATAGATTCAGTGTGGAGGTACTGAAGTTAATGTCGGAGGTATAGAATTAGCGACCAGATGCGTCGCAATGGGAGAGGATGAAAGACGAGATGAATTCAAAGCAACTAGAGGATAGTCGATATCCCCAGGAGGAGGGGAGATAAATGCAATCTAGGCGTGAGATTCGACTGTGAACAATGATAGTCGAAAAAGCCACACAAGAAACACCTAGACGCAATCGGTGGCTAAACAATCAAAACCACAACCTCACAAATGACCAAATGACCCAGAATGTGTTCCAAAGCAATTAGAGAATGGAATAGATCCGGAGGAGGGAGGTAGAGAAAATCAATGAAATTGAGCTACTCGACAGCTCACAATGATGGGCAAAGAAACCACAGATAAATCACCGAAACGCAATCGGTGGCCAAACAATCAAATCCACAACCTCATAACATGAACTAGGGAATCTTAAAATAATACTTACAGAGATGGTCACACACCCGCTGAAGGAGCCGCACGGGGCTGAAGGAGGATGATCGAGTAGCGGAAGCTGAGCGGGCAGAGGACAAGGATGAAAAATACATGGGTAAAGCCCCCGGCCTGAAAAATACATGGCGTAAGAAGTTAACTGACTCCATTATTCTTTGAATTTTTTATGGGTAAAGCCCCCGGTCTGAAAAATACACGGGCACGAGCACAATATTAATTCTCCGTCAAATATGAAGTACAGATGCATGCATGTTTTAAGCTCAGGTGAACATTGTCACGTTGTTACCTTATTTTTCTGCTTATTTTGGCTTTATATAAGCAGATCAGTTTACATGCATGTTACCAGTTATTTTTTTGTCTTGCTTCTAATCTAAATCAAGCTATGGTTACTTGTGAACTCAGCCCCCGTTAATTTTATAATATCATTCTTACTTACTTTTTAATGATAATATTTTAGATCCACTTTCTCTAACAGTTGAACTACTGTTATCTACTTTTAATCAAGTATTGTGAAGAGAGATTGCTGCATAACTGCTAAGAGTTTATTTGCTCAAGGCTTCACTTTATATCTGTATAATAAATTACAAAGAAAGCTATCAAGTGGCTCACAATCAATCTCTCCAAAATCAAAGACTCATATCAAACCTCACAAAACACATTTTCTCTCCAAAATTTCAAACCCCAAAACCAAACTTTCCCCCTAAAAAACTCATTAGTTTATTACTATCTCTCTCTTCCCTCTTTACTTTTTCATATTTCTCTCTTTCTCTCTCTTGATATATCTCTCTCCCATTCTTTCTTTAATTACTTAGAAATTTTGATTTTAAGATTTCGGTTTTGTAAAATTTCAGAATTTTTAAGATCAAATATCTCTTCAACAATTAAATTTCATTATTTTCCATACTTAAAGTTCTAAAAAGTTAGATTTTATACCCCCATTTATAATTATTTTTCAACATATACTAATGGAAACATAGACTTTTAATTATAACTAATTATTGTCATCTATATAATAAATTACAAAGAAAGCTATCAAGCGGCTCTCATTCAATCTCCCCTAAAATCAATAGCCCAGATTTAACCTCACAAAACACATTTTTTTCCCTAAAACTCAAATTCAAATTCAAATTCCCCCTCCAAAACAACTCATTTATTTATTCAATTATTTCTCTCTCTCTCTCCCTCTATATATATATGGAAACATGGACCTTTATATCCTAATTTATAATTATTTTTCACCATATACTAATGAAAACATGGACTTTTATTTACAACTAATTATTGTCATACTATTCAAACTTCAGCTACATAATTGTTGATTTACTGTTTACAAGACTTTTTATATACTGTATCGTTCTGAAGACGTGCCGTAGGCACGTGGTCACGGGCAAATCTAGTCTATATAATAAAATACAAAGAAAGCTATTAAGTGGCTCTCCTTCAATCTTCCAAAAAATTAAAGGCCCAGATCTAACCTCACAAAATATATTTTTCCTCCCAAAAGTTTCCCTCCAAAACTCAAATTTAAATCCCCACCCAAAACAACTCCTATATTTATTTAATTATTTTCTCTCATTCTCTCTCTCCCTCCTTCTTTTATTTAAAAAACTAAGAAAATGAAAATTTTAAAAATTAAAAAAATAAAAAAACTAAAAAAATTTAAAATTTAAAAACTTTAAAAATAATTCAAAAAAATCAAAAAAATCATATAATATATTTTTTGATGGTTTCCCAAAAGTTTCTCATATAATATGTTTGCTACTTCAATTAATTTGCTGGACTTCCAAAATTATTTTTTATGATCAAACAAGGTGCACCGTTCCGAATATGTGCCGTAGGCACGTGTCAACGGGCAAACCGAAAGCTATCAAGTGGCACTCCTTCAATCTCCCAAAAAATCAAAGGCCCAGATCTAATCTCACAAAACATATTTTTCCTCCCAAAAGTTTCCCTCCAAAACTCAAATTTAAATCCCCACCCAAAACAACTCCTATATTTATTTAATTATTTTCTCTCTTTCTCTCTCTCCCTCCCTCTTTTATTTAAAAAACTAAGAAAATGAAAATTTAAAAAATTAAAAAAATTAAAAAAACTAAAAAATTTTAAAATTTAAAAACTTTAAAAATAATTCAAAAAAATCAAAAAAAATCATATAATATATTTTTTGATGGTTTCCCAAAAGTTTCTCGTATAATATGTTTGCTACTTCAATTAATTTGCTGGACCTCCAAAATTATTTTCTATGATCAAACAAGGTGCACCGTTCCGAAGATGTGTCGTAGGCACGTGTCAACGGGCAAACCTAGTCTATATAATAAAACACAAAGAAAGCTATCAAGTGGATCACATTCAATCCCTTCAAAATCAATGGTCCAGATCTAACCTTACAAAACACATTTTTCCTCCCAAATTTTAAATCCCAAAACCAAAAATTTCCCCCCAAAATTAAAAAACTCATTACTTTATTACTATCTTTCTCTTCACTTTTTCACATTTCTCTCTTTCTCTCTCTCCTTATCTCTCTCTCTCTCTCATTTTTTTTATTTACTTGGAAATTTAGATTTTAAGATTTCAGATTTGTAAATTTTTAGAATTTTTATATTTTTTTTATTGCACATGTTATACTGAAAATATCAAATATCTTTTCAACAGTTAAATTTCATCATTTTTCATACTTAAAGCTCTAAGAAGTTAAATTTTACACTCCCATTTATAATTATTTTTTAACATATACTAATGGAAACATGGATTTTTATTTACAACTATTGTCATACTATTCAAACTTGAGCTACATAATTATTGTTTTACTGTTTACAGGACTTTTCGTGTTTTGTATCATTTCGAAGACGTGCCGTAGACACGTGCCCACGGGCAAATCTAGTTCATTAGTATTATCCATGAGTGCATATGATAATGTAACGGAACTGGAATCAGAAAAGCGAGCTTGGGAGAGCTACCCCGAAGCTCAAACTATTAAAGAGGCCCTCAATCCTTGGAGAAAGCTTGACGAAGAAAAAAGTAAATCAACATAGCCAATATATAGCAAGAACTCATCAACGAAGCTAATTAAGATGCTGTAGTTGGTAATGAAGAATCTTGTCTGAAATGGTTTTTCCTATGCAATGTGGTCTATGCATCCTTTCTACATAATTTATTGCTGTCTATGACCAGTGGCTCTAATCTGTCTTGGAATAACATTTAAATTGTACTGTATCTGTTTTGATGTGCATAAGAGCATCCACAGCCGTTTTTCTCATTTGTTAAAAAATAACAGCTACAGTAATAACAAATAAGGATGTTTGTTGCAGTGGTCATTTACTATATGTTTCTCATTTTTTTGGAAATAAGCGAGCGACGGTATATATTATACCGTCTCATCGTTTAAAAATAAATTTAAAAAAGTTACTTACTTATTAACTATTAAACTATATTAATTAAATAAATTAAATAATATAATAATAACTAAACCTAATTAAAAACTAACTAAACCTATTTATATCCACCTAACCTACCCACTAAACCTATTAAAGTATATTTTAACTATCAGATTTGGTCAGCCGGTATAACATATACAGCCGGTATAACATATACCGGCCGGTATATGTTATACCGTCTGACCTTTTTAATTTTTTTTTTTTTTTTTAGAATAAATCTGACCATTGGATTGGAAAAAAATTTTAAAAAAAATAAAAATAATATACGTGGGTCGGTATAACATATACCGGACGGTATATGTTATACCGTCCGACCCACTTTTTAAAAAAAAAATAATGAGACGGTATAACATATACCGGACGGTATATGTTGTACCGTCTTTCAAAATTTGAGAATCGTTATTCTGTTTCTCATATATGAGAAACGAATATAGCAGATTTGCTAAAAAATGGCAAAATAGAAAACCACTGCAGCGATCGATTTGGTATAAAATGGCAATTTGTCAAATATAAGAAACCACTGTGGATGCTCTAACATGTGCTTTTTCAATCACGTACAGTGATAAAGTTGACAGAGATCGAGAAATATTAATGGATTAATTATAATTGAGTACAATGCCTTCTATATATAATGAGAAGCCAAATACTAAACTAATGCATAACCCGATATGGAACTAAATATCACAATATCTAATACCCTCTCTCAAACTCACGAAACAGTGTGAGTTTGCCCACTAAGTAACGAAAACTCTGAAAAGTGTGCAATTTGGTAAAGAAGTCTGCTGTCTGAAGATATCTGAGGATCTGAAGAAGCGCACCATAGTGAACTGATATAGGAGCGGAAACAAACTGACTAACAATACCGACTGCATGAGCAATATCGAGTGTGATCATGAATAAGTAGACAAGCTTTTCAACAATCTTCTTGTATCTAGTGGGGTAGAGAAGAAGCACCATGTGTGGGACGAAGCTTCACATGAAGCTCTAAGGGATTATCGGCTGATCGGCTGTCAGAGAGACATGCAGCGAGATAATATCTTATGTGTAAGTCTGTTCAGAAATAAGTATCTCCCGAGATCCATGGACAATCTTTAGACCCAGAAAGTAGCGTAATCTGCCAAGATCTTTCATGTGGAACTGCTGGTGAAGGTATTTCTGGGTAGATGTAATGCCTGCAAAATGATCCTCAGTAATAATCATATTATCAACGTATAATAATAGAAGGACCCTCACCTGTGGTGATGACCGTATAAACATAGAATGGTCCTATGAACTCTGACTAAAACCAGTCTGGATGATGACACTACAAAAATACTCAAACCAGGCTTGAGGAGCCTGTTTCAGATCATATATAGCTTGACGCAGACGACAAACATGACGAGGAGGAGTGGGAAGGCTAGGAAGAGGATGCATGTAAACAACCTCAGATAAGGTACCATGAAGAAAGACATTCTTCAGGTCCATCTGGTATAACTACCATAAATGGCGACAAGGACATGGAGAGTGCGAACTGTAGTCATCTGTGCAACCGGGACAAAAGTCTCATCATAATCTTGTCATGCTTCTGAGTAAATCCTCAGGGAACTAGACGAGTCTTGTGCCGCTCAATGGAGCCATCTGGTCGATATTTAACCTTGAAGATTCACTTACAGCTAACAGGATGGACGCCCACAAGCAGTGGAACAACATCCCAAGTGTCAGTCTGATCAAACGCACTGAACTCCTCTATAATTGCTTCCCACCACTCGAGATATTGAATTGAATCTATAACGCCCCAAATTTCCATAATATAAATAAAAGACATAAATCTAGAATCTTTACTTCAATGTAATCCAAACGCAATATAAAATACTGGGAAATCTAAAATTTTCTTTACAATAGTCCATATTACAATGCACAGCGGAAATTTAAACACATTTAATACAACTCATTTCAACATTTAAACTTCAGTCTTATCAAAGTTCAAGCATCAAGCCTTGCTTAAGCCACTCACTTTGCAATCATGCAAAACTTTTAAAACTGTGGGTACGTCAATTGAATGCAACTAACGTAATACTGATAAAAGCAGTGACTCTCCAAAGTCTCACAATCACACACTTATTGCACAAATAAAACAATAATAAAAGAATCATAAAACAACAATTAATACTAAAACTGAAAGAATAAATGTGTATCAGGAAAACAACGAAAGTATATAAATCAAAGTTCAAGGAAAACACAAGTGCCTATGATGCTTACTAATGCATACTTGTTCAGATTCTATGCATCACATGCTACATAGGGGAAGCACTTATTGTTCACCACATTTTGGGGTTCGATCCCACGCTATGAAACCTAAAACCATGATTACAACGAGATTTAGATATTCTGCACGCATTGGTTTTCGCTCCGAAATACTAGAAGCAAACTCTACCCACAGAACATCCTGGAGGCCCTCTCCTCTCGTCCGGGAACTCTTTTAGAGAATACCTCATGCCGCAGGTCATCCTGGAACCCTCATTGCATGAATATCCCATGACCGTCGCTCTCGTCACGAAATACTGGAGATCAGTCACACTCTGCAGAACATCATGGGGCCTTACTCATCCATCGTTCCGGAATACTGGGATTATCTCACTCCGTGGATCATCCTGGAGCCCATAACTCACGTTTGCTCTTGTTTCATCATATCACTAACTAGTGCAAGTCCTTATGTTTAAATAGAAGTAGACTGAGCCACCTAGATTTAGCTCCACCCAACCAAACTTAACTCCACAAAACTAGGAACACTAGCCCCCTGGCTAATTTATATAATCAGATAATTCACTGTCGGTAATCTAGGGTCCTGCTCAGCCTCTAGTGCTCACCATACAATGCCTCAGCGTTCATCTTGGGTTCTCACAATAACCCAAACTTTCAAATCAGAACCACCACTTGGTTCACTATACAAAAATAATAACCTTTTCCTTTACTCTTTTCCGAAAATATTAAATCAATCAATTAAAACTCTTTAATTAAATCATCTCACGCCAAATTTATTCATAAACACTAATCACAAAAATTCTTTGCTCCAACTCACTTCTTAATTAATAAACCATAACTTCCAAAAATCTTTTTTTTATTGAAACAACACCAGCTTACTATAACTCTTCGTTTCCAAATCATAGTGCTCCGATCCTTTCCATATTTGAAAACACAATTAAATTCTCGGAATAATTATCAATTTAAAAACTAAAATATATTTCTTTCAATTAGGGGATTTATTCCTAAAAATCTGAAATTTCATTTCCACTCAAATCTAAAACTTATACATTCTTATTCACAAAAACAGTCCATTAAAAAATGAATATTAAACTCTAGAAAATTGAGTTAATAATCACTCTATAAACATAGATCGCCTAATCCAGATTGTTAATCCAATCGCACAAAGTTTAAAGCTTTAACTCATCAAAACTCTGAAAACTATAATTTTATAATAATAAAAATCTAAAAATTGCAATATTTAGAAACTTGATTAACAATCAATTAAAACTTTACTCATGGCCAAATAAATGTATATACATACATTCCCATATCTACCCTAGGGTTTGCAACCATAGTTCACACCAAAACCCTCCACACAAGCCTCAGACCCCCCCCCCCCCCCCCAGGCCGAGCCTGGCCCTATGCAAACCCGAGGTCAGCACAGAGCCGGCGGCACTGTTCTGCCCTTAAGTCGAAACACTCAATCCTAACCCTTAGGGTTAGTAGTCGAAACTCTAGGGCTTAACCCTAGGTTAAAACCCTCGTGTATAAACCCATATTCAATAATTTTAAACATGATCAAATACTCTTCTAATCTTGCATAAAATTCCAACATTTAGATCCATGAAAATACTTCTCAAAACAGCAAATATAAGTCAAAGATTTCATCTTTAAAGTTCCTTTAACATGGATCTACACATTCCATAACAAGATCTATAGTTATACATGTTGGGAATATTTTAGCAGATTTTTCGAGCCTGATTCCGGTGGGCTCCGGCCACCGGCAGTGCTAGAAAGTGATTGGACTATGTTCCTCTCGTCAAGTACTATTCTGTAATGTACTCGTTTGCCAAAAACTGATTCCGTATGAATGAGAAATGTTGGTCCAAAGTTGGGTACTCGAAACGTACCAACTTGGAAATTTGGAGAAAAGATAGTCCCACATCGAAAGTAGAGAAAGATTTCTCTAGTATATAATCTAAAGAAATGGACTAAAGGGTGTAGCCCTGGGGTTACCACTAACGTGTAGTGGAGAGATGACCTAGCCAAAGATACAAACACACACGCGCACCCGGTCCGGCCCCGGCTCGGCTCGGCTCAGCTCGGTTTGGTTTGGATTGGTTTGGTTTTGGCCAGCCTAAACTATTTTTTGCCCCGCTTCGAATTTTTTCTGTGGAGGCATTTGAAATTCTGTAACTGATGCCATATCTCTGTAATCGCAGAATAATGGATCCATCAGTTACGTTTTTGTGCCATTATTCTGCTGTTACAGAGTATTGGATCCAACAGTTACACATCTAATCTCCTATAAAATCCAGTCATTTTGGTCAGTCATTTACATTGTTTTATCTTTTATTTCTTCTCCTTCTTCTTCTGAGTCTGCCTGAGAGTACAACGCAATTGCAGGTTCACTGGTGTCTCTAAAGCTTGGGTGCTGCTCTTCAGAGAAGGTAATACAGTTGTATCCTGAAAGGTAGTTCGTCAACAACCGTCACACTACGGGGCAAATTTTGCTTTAAGGACAAAGATTTTTCATCTCGACTCTGTATCAAATTGTCTGGTTTGAATTTTCTTCCCTGTAATTTTACTTCCTCACAAAGATTATTCGAAATATTCCATTTTACGAAATTCAAGTTCTAATAATCTTAAAGCAAAATTTTTTCCTCTATTCTAACAGTTTTTGTGAAGTATATTTATAGGTGCTGTTTATCATTTCGAAAAAGAAAAAAAACTAACAGTTCAATTTTAACTGATTCAGAAAGAAAATGGAAGACAAACAAACTGAGAATGTCAGTGGACTGCTCAATGCACAAACCCCAGTGACCCAGAATGTGACTGCACAACCGGTTGCGGCACAAACGGTTGTTCTGCCCACACATATAATTGTGGGAGAAAACCTGAAAAGTTCACTGGAACTAAATTCAAGAATTGGCAAGGACAGATGCAGTTCTATCTGACCACCTTGATGCTAGAAATGTTTCTGGCTGAAACTGCCCCTATGTTGGAACCTATGGATGCTCACTCTATTGCTATTGTTGATGCATGGACTCAAGGTCATTATCTATGCAGAAACTACATCCTGAACAGTTTGGTAGACCCGCTCTACAACATGTATTGTGTCTTCAAGACATCCAAACTACTATTGGGGTCTTTGGAAAAGAAGTACAAAACCAAAGATGCTGGCTCCAAGAAGTTTGTAGTTGGCTCCAAGACTATTGTGAGTCAAATTCAGGAGCTACAAGTGATACTGCACAAAATTGCTGCAGAAAACATGACATTGTGTGAACCATTCCAAGTTGCAGCGTTCATTAAGAAGCTTCCACCTAGATGGAAGGACTTCAAGAACTATCTCAAGCACAAGCGAAAGGAAATGTCTCTTGAGGATCTGATTGTCAGGTTGCGGATTGAAGAAGACAATTGCAAGGCTGACAAGTCCTATGAAAATAAGTCCATAGAAAAAGTCAATATGGTGGAGCACGAACAGAAGGGCAAAAAGAAAAAGTTATTGCCACAGGGCTCGAACAAGAAGCCTGCTGCAAAGAGGTCTGCTAGAAAATGCCACAAGTGTGGTAGGCTTGGGCACAAGATATCTGAATGTCGCAGCAAGGATGTGCTGAAACTGGAAAGGCGAAAGGGAATTAGAAAGCCTATGCGCACATAGCTGAGAACCTGTCCACTGGTCTCTCTGAATTAGACCTTTGTGCTGTTGTATCGGAGGTCAATCTGATGGGGAGCAATCCTTGTGAGTGGTTGTATGATACTGGAGCCACCAAGCACATCCGCTCGAACAAAGAGATATTCACTTCATTCCAGAAATGCAACAAGGATGAACAGTTGTTCATGGGGAATTCTTCCACTTCCAAGATTGAAAGAATAGGGAAAATAGTGTTGAATATAACTTCTAGCAAGGAACTAACACTAACTAATGTGTTGCACGTTCCGGATATTCGCAAGAACCTGGTCTCAGGATCTGTGCTAAGCAAGAATGGATTTAGGGTAGTCTTTGATTCAAACAATTTTGTACTTTCAAAGAATGCAGCATACTTAGGAAAAGGGTATGTTAAGGATGGACTGTTCAAATTCAATGTAATGACAGTCATCCTAAAATCTGTTATTCCTATTGTTCCCAAAATTAATGAAGTGAATCATGTTGCTTATGTTGTTGAGTCTTCTTTTGTTTGGCATGAAAGACTAGGGCATGTTAATTTCAATTCTGTGCGTAGATTAATTAACATGAATTTACTACCAAAATTTAAGGTAGACAACTACAATAAATGTGAAGTTTGCACAAAGGTCAAACTCACTAAAAATCCATCCCGTTCTGTAGTAAGAAACACTGAAACTCTAGGTTTAATTCACACGGATCTGTGTAATTTAAAATTCGTGCAGACCAGAGGCGGTAAAAAGTATTTTGTGACGTTCATAAACGATTGCACAAAATACTGCTATGTATACTTGTTATATAGCAAAAATGAGGTCTTGGATAAATTCAAGGAATATAAGCTTGAGGTTGAGAATCAACTTGGCAAAACGATTAAAACGTTAGGAGTGATAGAGGAGGGGAATATGATGCACCGTTTAATATGTTCTGCTCTGAACATGGAATAGTTCATCAGACCACTGCTCCTTACCTAAATCAAACGGTATTGCCGAGCGCAAGAACCGAACTCTGAAGGAGATGATGAATGCCTTGTTGTTGAATTTTCAGCTATCCCAGAATATGTGGGGGGAAGCGTTGCTGACCGCCAACTATATTCTCAATAAAATAGCTCACAAGAAAACTAGCAAGACACCATACAAACTATGGAAAGGTAATGTACCTTCGTATAAATACCTCAAAATGTGGGGGTGTCTAGCAAAGGTAGCAGTACCTAATCCCAAACAGGTCAAAATAGGACTTAAGACCATTTATTGCATATTCATAAACTATGCACACAACAACAGTGCATATCGGTTTTTGGTATATAAATCAGATATACTGGACGTGCATGTGAATACAATAATGGAATCAAGGAATGCTTCCTTCTTTGCACACGTGTTTCTGTGCAAGTATGCTACGTATCCCAAACGTACACGTGAACAATGGAGTACAAGTACTTCGGTTGATGACCAAGGAGATGATAATGATGAACCCAGATGAAGCAAACGGGCTAGAACATCAAATTCATTTGATCCTGACTTTGTAATTCCCTTTCTATTAGGGAATGAGCCTAGAACATTTAAGAAAGCCATGTCTATGCCTGATGCTCCTATGTGAAAGGAAACAATCAAAAGTGAAATAGACTCCATCATGCAAAATCATACATGGGAGTTGGTCGATTTGCCTTCTAGATGTAAAGCTCTAGGATGCAAATGGATTTTCAAACGGAAATTGAAACCAGATGGTTCAATAGATAAACATAAGGCTAGACTTGTGGTACAATGATTTAGACAAAAGGAAGGCCTAGACTTCTTTGATACTTATTCTCTGGTCACGAGAATGATTTCCATAAAAATGTTGATAGCTATTGCAGCTCTACGCAACCTCGAAATATATCAAATGAATGTCAAAACTGCCTTTCTAAATGGAGATTTAGAAAAGGAAATATACATGAAACAACCTGAGGGCTATGTAGTTTCTGGACAGGAAAACAAGGTGTGCAGACTTGTAAAATCCTTGTATAGATTGAAACAAACTCCAAAGCAGTGGTATGCAAAATTTGTCAATGTTATGATGAAAATTGGTTTCAAAATAAATAAATGTGATAAGTGTATCTACATCAAAGATACTCCAAATGGATACATTCTGGTGTGTATGTATGTAGATGGCGTGCTCATTATTCGTAGTAATAATGACATTATCAAAAAAACTAAGAAGATACTTAGTGGTAAGTTTGATATGAAAGATTTAGGAGTTGCAGATGTCATACTAGGAATCAAGGTTTCCAGGACGTCTGAGGGAATTACCTTGTCTCAAACTCATTACGCTGAGAAGGTACTTGAAAGGTTCAAGAATTACTCTAATGGGACTGCCAAAAGTCCTGTGGATCCCAGTCTTCACTTATCCAAAAACACGGGTGACAGCATGTCACAATTGAAATATGCACGTGCAATTGGTAGTCTGATGTACTTAACAAATTGTACAAAACCGGACTTGGCACATTCAGTAAATGTACTGAGCCGCTACACAAATAATCCAATACAGAGTCACTAGAAAGGAATAACTAGAGTGTTGAATTATTTGCGACATACTCAGAGTATGGGCTATATTACACCAGATATCTAGAAGTACTGGAAGGCTAGAGTGATGCCAACTGGATATCGGACTCCAAGAACTCGAAATCCACTAGTAGGTATGTCTTCACTCTTGGTGGTGCAGCTGTGTCATGAAAATCCTCTAAACAAACGTTATTGGCCAGATCCACCATGGAATCTGAGTTCATTGCTTTAGACAAAGCGGCAGAGGAAGCAGAATGGCTTCGAAACTTTTTAAAGGATATTCCTATGTGGGAAAAACTAGTGTCTGCTATATGTGTACACTGTGACAGTCAATTGGCTATAGTAAGGGTACTGAGTTGTATGTATAATGGTAAGTCTCGTCATATCAGAAGGCGACACAAAACTATTAGACAACTGCTCTCAAATGGAATAATCTCTATAAAGTATATAAAATCGGTTGACAACCTAGCGGATCCATTTACTAAAGGTTTGCCACGAGAGCAGGTTGTGAGATCATCAAGAGAAATGGGCTTAAAGCCTATGACGAAAGAGGATACTTGATGGAACCCCTACCTAGGTGACTGGAGATCCCAAGATCTAGGTTCAAGTGGACAACTAAATCTTGTTGAATCAACATGACCACTAAGAGATTAAAATCTCGTACCCATTCTTAGGATGATAAACTGTGCTACATGCAAGGGGCTTTTAATGATTTCCATAGCTTTAAAAATAAAAGTGGGGTATGGCAGGATACTTTTTATGGGCAATTACCTTGTGAGTATGAAATGGGGCCGTTTCTAGGAGAATGAAAAGAGGCTACAATCTCCAAGTTCAGTCACGATTAACCAGGGTTGTTCAAGGCCAAAATGAACACAACAAGAGAACCTAGTTCTGTGAGGAGGTGAAACTGTGTGATAGTTATTGTCTAGGTCCACATCAAAGCCCAGGTAGTTCAAGACATCATGTTCACTACCTGGTCAAGTGAATCCGATGGCTACTCATTAGGGGTGATTCAAAATTGAAAAATTACTACCATTCCTGATGCAGTGAATTTTTTATTGTACTCTCAGAGTCATTTTTGTCGTGTCTTTTTCTGTCATGTTTTTTTTCGTCGTGTCTGGATTGCTTAGTCTGGTAATTTCCATTCATGTGGGGGATTGTCGGAAAAAAATTTGGCAGATTTTCCTGGCCTGATTTCGGTGGGCTCCGATCACCGGCGGCGCCGGAAAGTGATTGAACTGTGTTCCTCTCATCGAGTACTATTCTGTAATGTACTTGTTTGCCAAAAAAACAAATTTCGTATGAATGAGAAATGTTGGTCTAAAGTTGGGTACTCGAAATGTACTAACTTGAAAATTTGGAGAAAATGGATAGTCCCACATCCAAAGTTGAGAAAGATTTTTCTAGTATATAAGCTAAAGAAATGGACTAAAGGGCGTAGCCCTGGGGTTACCACTAACGTTTAGTGAAGAGAGGGTCTAGCCAAAGTTACAAATACATTCGCGCGCACCCGGCCCGGCCCGGCTCATCCTCGGCTCCGGCTCCGGCTCTAGCCTCGGCCTGGCTCGGCTCGGTTTGGTTTGGTTTTGTTCTGGCCTGCCTAAACAATTTTTTGCCCTGCTCTGAAATTTTTTCTGTGATCCAGTTTCTCTCCCTTCTGTGGACGCGTTTGGAATTCTATAACTGATGCCATAACTCTGTAACAGCAGAATAATGGATCCATCAGATACATTTTTTTTCCATTACTCTGTAGTTACAGAGTAATGGATCCAACATTTACACCTCTAATCTTCTATAAAATCCAGTCATTTTGGTCAGTCATTTACAATGTTTTATCTTTTATTTCTTCTCCTTTTTCTTCTGAGTCTGCCCGAGAGTACGCAATTGCTGGTTCGCTGGTGTCTCTGAAGCTTGGGTGCTACTTTTCAGAGAAGTTAATACAGTTGTATCCTGGGAGGCAGTTCATCAACAACCGTCACACTACGGGACGAATTTTGTTTTAAGGACAGAGATTTTTCATCTCGACTCTGTACTAAATTTCTGGTTTGATTTTTCTTCCCTATAATTTTACTTCTTCACAAAGATTATTAGAAATATTCCATTTTACGAAATTCAAGTTATAACAATACATCAACATATAGTACTTTTAATTGATTCTCATGAAGAAAATTCGATCTTTATGCATATTAACATTCAATCATATAGGAAAAAATTATCATGCATCATGGATCAAATATTCACACATATTCTTTTACAAATCTTCACATATCTTTCATCTATATAACTTTTCTCTCAACAATTATCATACACATGCCAATATAATCATAATTTCACAAAGATTAAACCCTAGCATGATTCTACATTGTTCATGAGGAATAAAACACATCAAAATACATAGAGTAGATTCCCACCTCTTAATAGATTTCGAATAAACTCCAAGAAAGCATTCTCCTCTTATGCAAAAGTCCTTTTCCTTGCTACAAAAATCTCCAAATAGACAAAAATTAAAAGATGAGCTGAAACCTACTGTTCATGCTCCCTTTTATATGGCCGGGTTCAGATCTTAGGGTTTTAATCACAGTTTTGCAATTAAATCTTCCCCACAAATCCATAATTGCACAATTAGTTATTTTTCCAATCTGTCCAAATCAAATCCAATCAAATATGGACTAAATCCTCCCTAAATCTCTCTACATTTAGCCGGCCCCCAAATGCAGCCAACAAATTTTCAAATTCGAATCTTTGGCTCCTTTATGACCCAATTTCGTTTATTTGCAAAAAGTCCCTTTAGAGTCAAAAATTCCAAAAGTAGGTTTTTCATAGTCAAAAAAAATTCCAAAAAATAAAATATATCAATTAGAATAAAAGGAACTAATTTATCAACATAAAATTTTTAGAATATGCATTTCAAAAAAAAAAAAAATTGCACGTGCAAAACGACAGTTTCACAAAATAATCAAAAAAATGAAATAAATAAATTTAAAATTATTTATTAATTCAAAATATTACATTTTAATTTCTGGGGTGTTACAGCTTCCTGATAGATTCTAGGCTCACGTGTGGAATGTATAGCAGTGAGACAGGCAAAAAACTGAGGTGAGTAGGAGGCTAGAGTGTCAAAAACCAAACTGGTCAGAAGGACCAATGGCATCAGGTGTGTAACGTGCATGAGGGGTGCCTGACTTAGAACGTGTAAACTAATGGACTGGTGGTCAATGAATAGTGTGTGGGGGGGAGATAGGTGGTGCGTGCGCATGTAGCTGTGGGGTTGTAGGTGGTGTCTCTGTAGGATGAATAATAGGTGGAATGTCAGTATGAGATGGGAAAAAAACCAAATGAGTAGGATCAAATGGAATGCGTTAAGGTATGGCCAGGGAGATAGGCCTAACAACTGGAGATTTGAGAAAACTAGCATCCTCATAAGAGGTCAAGTACTAGGGAGAATCTTCCACAAAGGAGACATATCGAAAAATACGAATACGACCTGCTACAGGATCAAAACATTGATAGCCTTTATGCTCAGGACTGAGACCTAGTTGGACGCACTTGGCAGCTCGGGCGGTAAGCTTTGTGCGTTCGTTGGGAGGGAGAAGTACATAATAGGTACACCCAAAGTACGGACCATACTGTAGTCTGGTGGTGAGTGACGAAGAACTCCATAAGGTGATGTACCGATAAGGCAAATGAGGGAGTGATGTTAATGAGATAGAAAGATGTCATGACAGCTTCAACCCAAAAAGAACGAGGAATAGAAGAGGAGAGTAGAAGAGAGCGAGTCATCTCAAGAATGTGACGATGCATGCGTTCAGCTACATTATTCTGCTCATGCGTGTGAGTGCATGATTGCTGAAAGAGTGTACCATGAGATGGAATGATCGATCTCATAGCAGCGGAAGTGTAATCATGAGCACCGTCTGAGCGAAAGATTTTGATACGCACACCAAACTGAGTGTGAACCATGTTCGTAAAAAACCGGTAAATGTCATGTATTTTTTAGCATTGGCGCATAAAAACACTCATGTGTATCTAGTAAAGTCATCGATGAAACTAACATAATATAGATAATCTTTGTGAGAATGTGTAGGAGATGGTTCCCATATGTCAGAGTGAACAAGTTGAAAATGATTGGTGGTTTGAGAAGTGCTTTTGTTATTAAAAGGGAGTGTTATGTGTTCTGTCAAATGACAACCCTGACAATCAGACAAATGAGTAAAAAAAGATAACCAAGGGCACCACAACTGTAGTACCCCATATTTTTAAATATTATTTTTAAGATTTATAAATGAATTAAAATTATTTTTGGTGATTTAATAAATATTTTTCTGAAAATTCATCTTTTTACACGTGCAACACATGTACAAAATGTTTTCTTGGGAAGTTCAAAGTCAAAAATTATTTTTTGGAAAATCATTATTTATTATTAAATATTATTTGCAAATTTTCTGGATTTTTCTGATAATTATTGAACCTATTTGCAAATATTACAAAAAAAGGACTTTTGTGCAAAATTATCAATTGGAGTGAAAACTCCAGATTTTTGGATTTTTGGGCTGGGTATAATGCTTAGTCAACTCAATTTTAAAAATTTTACTTTTTTTTTTATGAATTTGATTTATTTTACAAGTTTCGATAAAAGATGATCTTTTTGCAAAATTATCATTTTGAGGGGGCAAAAGTGCAAATTCATTTTCTGGGATTTTTAAACAGTGTCGACTGACTTTATGATGGTTTTTTTGTTTTTAAATCTCAAATAAATTGGTTTTATCAAGTTTCCAAATATATGGATCTATATATATGTAAAGATGTGTTTTAAAAGAAGTATTTTTGCAAATGTGTTCAAAACCCTAAAAACCTATATTTCAGCCAATTTAAAAGGTGAAGTGCAGCCGTCTTTTGTTGCACAACATAAAGAATTTTATTATTATTATTTCTTGGAGTTCTAAAGAGAAGATCTTGGATTTCTTGTGAAGGAGTGGCTTTTCTTATTTTCTCTTTGTCTTCGTTCGATTTCTTCAATAAGGTAAGTGATATATTTCTTTTGTTTTGTTATGTGAATGTTATATGTGGTGTTTCATCTACTAGAAAGCATGCTAGGGGTTGGGTATGAATATATATGATGGATTGGATGAATTGGTGAATTAAAATTAGATCTTTTATGAAAACCTAATTATTTATAAGTAGAATTGCATGTGGATGATTTGAGATTTGTTGAATGACCCATTATAAATCATGAGTAGGCTATTTCTTTTGGATTAATGCTGATTTGGTTGAGTATGGTGAATGTCATGCATACATTGATTAAAGATGAGACTTTTATTGAGTTTGGATGAATGCAACTTGGTTGTGGTCATGTTAAATTTGTGTATGTTTATGAGTCAATAATGGTGATTGAGATTGAGGAAGTTTGAGAAGAACTAATGAATTAAGAGATCATGTCTTGAGAATTAGATTTGTGATAAATCGAATTAGGTTTGATGTGATATGACTAAATTGAGGATTTTGTGATTTTGTGAGAGGTTTTACTTGAATTTGGATTTCTCCACTACTAAGATTTAAATCTGAAAACTTTGTTAATTTTAACTGATGGATTTGTGAAGTTCTTTTGGTGCACAAACATTTTTCATGAAGATCGTATTTCATTGCTTTTGAAGAAATTGAGTCCTTGTGTGTTTTTCGAAGAATTTGACTATATCCCAACTTATTTTGGTATTGATATGGTTTGAAATATAAAACGAAGTCATTTTGATGTATGATTGATTCTTAAAAACTCTACTTTTGATATATGCACAAATTCGTTTTCTATTTGAAGAAAATAAACAAATTGCTATTTTGATTAATTCAAGTAGTTTTGATTGGTTTTTATGGACCCTTATATATCAGAAATATACTTTTACAAAATTCATTTTCATAAAGTAAAATTCCGTATCAGTTGAAATGTGCACAACTAAAAACTGCAGTCTGCAGGTCGACAATCGACCAGTTGAATTTTACAGTCGACCGTCGCTACCTGGCTGCTGTATTTTTCTCGTTTTCTTGAAATTTCTCGCGGAACAGCCGACTGACCAATTTTTACAGTCGACTGTCTCTGCTCTGTCTTGATGTTTTCTCGAAGTTTTGGATTTTTCCTCTGGACAGTTGACCGATGCCTTTTTATATTCGACTGCTACTACTTAGAAATATATTTCTTTAAGTGTTGGGTATTCACTCTGGACAGTCGACCGACTGCTGTTTACAGTCAACTGTTACCGCTCTGACTGATGTTTTCTTGAGTTTTTCTGATGTTTTTTCGGATGATTGTTCCTTTATATTATATTATTTCAAAAGATGTTTTACTACAGATTTAAATATTTTATAGAGATTTATGTTGGAACTTTAAATGTATTCTTTTGGACCTAATTGAGCTATACGTGTTTTCAAAGGAGTTGATATTTTATGATGTTCTACAACTTAAAAATATGGTTCTTAGTTATTCAATGGATTGAATATTTATTTGGATTCTGGAATTTTATATAAGATTTGGATTTTTTTGGTTTAAGAAGTTTTCTTTGTGCAATCATTTTGACAATAGATTTGTGAGGTTTATTGAAAGTTTTGGTCTTGATGGATGAGTTATGGATCTCTAGGAGTTGAGTGGGAGTCCTGTGAACCGGCAGATGAGATTTGTTGATTTACACCTGTGGGATCTTGGTTTGGTTGTTGTGGAATTAAGTCCGGCAGGATACACTAACTCTAGAGATGGGGATTTTGTGTTTTTAATAATAATCAACTTAAGGACAGGCACTAGTGGAGACGTGATGGAACTTGGAAAACGTAAGTATATGCTCTTGGTTTTGTTAGTCCAACCGATGCGTTCCAGGACTGTGTGTTGTTCTGTCTCGAGAAGACATTTATATGTTCACATGTCGAAGGTCTGCAGGTCTATTCACGGAGCATGCAGGGTGCATTCGCGTGTCGAGGGTCGGCAGGCCTATTCACGGAATGTACCTGGTGTATCTGCATGGCAAGGGCCTTGCAAGCCTATTCGTGGGGTATACGGTTGGGAGGTGATTCTCCAGTTGTTGAACTATTCTTACATGATGCTTATGCATTGAGGGCTGTGGTGCCTATTCGCGGAATATTCTAGATCTTTTTTTCCATCACCATAGTAGAATTAGTTGCATAACAAGGGATTTAACCCTATAAAGTGGAGATCGATAAGGGCTTGCACCGAACCTATGTACTATGGAATGCATAGAATCCGACGAGTATGCATTAGAGAGTCAGCATATAGCATTGATGTTTTCTTGACTTGGTTTTATGCTTGTTGTTCTCTATTTTCCTACACTTGACACTTAGTCTAGTTTCACTTGTTGTTTTCATGCTCTACTATTTACTATCTTATATTCCTTGATGTTTTCATGCTTTACTTATTGTTATTTCTCATTTTATTTATTCTTGCTGTTAATACATGTTGTTTATGACTCTATGCCTTATGTTTTATTTATGTTGTTTTCTTTCTATGTCACTCACACCGTTATGGCTGACCCCTGTAGTTTTGGGGGTTAGGGTTATCTCTAGCCTCATGTTTTATAGGTGGGTGCTTATAGCTTGGGATTTGGATGCTTGAGATAGAATGATGTTATGGCTTATGTAAATTTGTAAAAGAAAGAGTTGTAAAGAAAAAGTTTGTAATTCAAGGTGTTTTGTATTCTGCTGTGTTTTATAAACAAGTGATGAAATAAAAGTTGAAATAAAAATTATCTGTATTTTTGGCTATATTTACTATTGCAATTGAAGTTGATGCTGGGAATTGTGCCACGTATTTCTGAGATATCATATTGAAAATTCGGGGCGCTACAACTACGGACTAAAGTTTTGAGTCGAGACTCACTAATATGTCCTAAACGTCTGTACCGCATATCAGCATCAGAGAACACAGCTCCAGCAAAAGGAGGATGAGATTTATGTGCATGAAGAAAATCTAGATGATATAGACGACCATGTTGACTAGTACGCCCAAATTCCTGACCAGTGTGTGAATCGGTAATAGAACAACCTAAAGAATCCAATGTAACTACAAGACCATTTGTAACCCCCGTTTCCGTCTATACATATTTTCTGTGTTTCGATTTTTTTTAATAAATTTTTTTTCGTTTTCTTAAGTTCGTTTTTGGTTTAAAAAATTACTTTTGGATTTCCTATTAAAATCTTTTCTAATCATCAATTGTATATGTAACTATCTTTCAATGACTATATATTTTAATACAAATAATATTGCATTCTATAAGTTCATTTATTTTCTATTTGAATGACTATATATTTAACAGAAACTTCTAATCCAATCTATAATTTGTTATTTATTTATTTTGTAAACCCAACCCAATATTATTCATTTTGTGAAGCTCAACTCAATTCTTAAGCCCATACCCTAACACAACCCAAACAAAAAGAAACCCAACAATTCATGACAACTATCTCCCACCCTTCATCTCCTAACTGAAACCCCCACTCTTCTCCTAATTACAACCCATTAAAATCTATTACAACAAAATCATAACCTACACCACTAACTCTTAATCTATTATCTACTAATCACTCTATTATTATAATATTCCCCACTTCTTCTTCCATCCATGTTCATCATCCCGACCATCACTAAACCCACCTCCAACCGAGCTCCACTCCTAGCTCCGGCAATCAAACACCTCAACCACCACAGTCTTCTCCTCCTTCATCTTTTTCACACCGAACTCCACCCCCCCCCCAATGCCGCACCTCCATTGCAGCTCGAACCCATCATCTCCCTCACCAATGTCATCGCCATCCTCTCCACTACTGGTCCTACCCATTCCCGCCTTCACAGACCACTGCCACCCCCATCGCCTTCACCTCTCTGACCACCGACAGTGTCAGCGCCATTGCTGACCACCACAAGCCTCACCCTCACCGCTCCTGAATCCCGACACCACTGAGCCCCACCATTGCTGTCATCCTCGCCATCTCACCCCGGTGCCACCATCGACAACATCATCTCAGCCCCTTGCAGCCACTTCTTACCTCTTGCTGCCCTCAACTTTGCATACCTTCATCAACACCACATTGTTGCTGCCGTCATCTTGCTGTTGTGGCCACGGTTGCTTTCATGCTTGCTGTCCTCTTGTTGCAACGTCACTACGCTTGCTCACTGCCATTGTGCTCACTCTTACTCGCTGTCGTGTACCGTCATTTGCCATCGTTGCCCCACTACCATTCTCGCTATCATTGAGTCACCACTGTTGTTGCAACCGCCCTTGCTGTGTTGTTTTCGTCGCCGCTCTTTGCTTCTTCATCTTGCCATATCGTCAATAAGGCAAGCATCTCTTGAATTCAATTGATTGCTCATGTTCAATCATTTCTTGACCTTTCATAAGTAGTATTCCTATTTGATTATCGTGTCTTGAAACCGTTATCGTTCAAGAAAAATATCCTTTATAAATCTCATTGTTACACGCCTTGTGATCTTTCCATGTTTAAATAAATCATTATACACATTGAACTGTTCCAATTGCCTCTATTGATTCAATACCCACCGAAAAATTGTAGATTTCATTATCACCATATACATTGCATGAACACGAATTAAAGTCATATATAAATATGTGTACATAGATAAATATAGTGATTCGAATGAATTTGGTTGTATGTAATTGTATGGCTATATCCGTAAAATTAATATCGTAGAAACGTTAATTTCCATCATGTTAACAATAGTAATCCACTCTAATTACTAGATGTGAATGTGTGTTCAATTCTAGATATTAAACTACATGTTTGTAAATCACAATCGTTACAATTGCAATTATTATATTATTATCCTGTTGTTTACTCCAGATTATAGTGAGGTTATGACCTAGTTACTAACAATATAATTTAGAACATATTAAATAAAAGTTGTAGCCCTCTGTGTCTGGAATCCAAAATATCTGACAGTTTTGTAATCCGACTTATGGATTGCAAGATATTCACATTCTTGTGCCGTAACATCTGAATTCCAGAATACAACTTGAAAAATGCATCACCATGTTTAATTAGTTGAAACAATAGATTAAATTTAGAATTAAGACTTGAGATGAATCATATTGTCACTGAAAAATGTTAAGAACTGGATTATGGTTTTTATAAGATTTTTGAATGAGTTTTTAGTCGGTTTATTTATATAATAGCTTGACAATGAGTTGTTGTCTAAACAACAGACTCGTAAAGAACTGAATGGTAAACTTAATTGCAATAATTAAAATGTATCGTGTGAATATGTGTTGGAACCGGAAGGAAGTCTAGTTTCTGGAACCCCTGACAAAACCTGGTTTGCTTTCCCGTAGTAAAAGAAAAGTCAATTTTTGTACAACAACGTCTTGTCGTCCAGAATTATATTTTCATGTTTTAAAATATGAATATAGCTAAACTTTTGCATCTAATGAATTGTACTGCATATCATTCATTGCATAGTCATCGACACCTCCTTGATATCGTTCCTTGACACCTGTTCCATCGATTGCATATTCATGATTTATTTTAATAAAATAATAACAAGCCGGGGTAAAAAGGGGAACGACTTAGTAGTGGATATTATAGGAGACTGTACTCGGAGGAGGGGCCCGTGTTTCACGTATTGATTACTGATATCGGTTATTGTTTTATCAATTGATTGTGGATTACTGACTACAGTATCTCCACTATTATATACTGTATCGTTACCGATTAGTGCTTATTGATTATTGTTGCAGAGTACACAGCCCTCTAGAATTCACCATGATAGCCGAAATGTTCACTTGATTATATATACCCAACATGTGGTATGGGATGCAAGATTACGTGCATTAAATAGGTTAATAAAATATTGATAGACTTAAGATCGATACTGAGCATAGACACTTGCATTATTAATCATTGTTTATTGTTTACCGATCATTGATTATTGAATATTGGTTACCAATCATTATTGAAAACTGTTTATCGATCATTGCAATATCAAATATTGTTTATGGACTCTTGCACTATTGATCATGTTATCGTCTGTTGTTTATTGACTCTGATATCGTTTCGATTTCTTGTTCTTGTTATATCATTCTTTTATTGTCTCACTGCTTGCTACTACTTGCACCTGGAGCTTTCTCTAACGAGTACTCCCTCCTTTCTTTGAGTTAATGTTCATACAAGTACAGATGATCAGCTACTGAAGGATCTTGGTGAACTGTTTACTGTATTGTATATTCTTGAAATTTTTGTAAGTTTTTGTATCTTAGATATTTGTTATTGTATTATATTCTTGTTCATGTGATTATCATTGTATTATTGAGCTTGCAGGCATTGTACAACTTATGGATGATATGAGTTGGTATGCTTATATCATTCGATGGGCTTCAGCTGCACACCTATTTCCGTATAACGGGAAGCGGGGCGTAACACCACTATCGCACAGCACACTAATGGAAATAAGGTTTGATGTGTCTAATTTATATATAAATAATTGTAATCATTTACCAATAAAAATTGCTTGTTTTTGTTTATCTTGTTTATAATTTATTTTATTTCCATAGATTTCAGTTAATTAATTATTTTTGAAGGAATAAGATTTTTGATGCAAAAAGTGAAGATTTTTGGTAAAAATCAACAAACAAAAAAAACATAATGATTTACTTATTTTTATTAATTTGTTGAATTTAAATTTTACAATTTTTCATGAGAAAAATAAAATATAAATTTTAATTTGCCAATTGAGCTGAAAGTGCAATAAACAATTTTAAAAGGGTTTAAAAGAGCTAATATGATTTTTAGTTAGTTTAATTAATTTTAAACTAATTAATTTTATTTTTATTTTTATTTTTAAATCCTAATTACTGCTTTATTTTTTGTGTGGAGCACGTGAAAGAGAAGAAAAAGAAGCAAGAAAGAAAAGAGCAAATTAAAGAATGAATGAAATAAAGAAAGAATAGGGTTTTTCTACAAAATTAAAATCTAATTCCTATGTCTCCTAAGCCTATAAATACAAGAGCAAAATAAAAGAATAAGGGTAGGGGCTGAATGAAGGGAGAGAGCGACGGCTGATCCCTAATCATTATAAAAAATAAAAAAAACAAAACACATAACAGCAGTGCCATCTACTTTAGGCGCTGTGCTCGAAGAAGAAGTCGGAGAGAAAGAACGTGGGGCAAGACACGACGTTGAGCGGTACGCGGTTCAAGGCAAAGCTGACGTGGCATTGTGTGAGGCTCAAGACGAAAACAAGAGGAAAATAGAGAGACGAAGTAGCAGGCCCACGTGACAGAGGATGACAACTCTGTGGGCGTGCATTTCGAGGCGGAGCAAAGAGCAGCTGGCGTGGCATCAGCAAACCGATGACGTGGACGTTGCTGATGTCAGTAGTGAAGAGGGGAGAGAGAAAGAGTGGATTTGACTTTGGCTGCGCACGTTTCGAGGCATTCGGTTTGAAATTTCTTTTAAAAAGCAGTCCCTTTTTGTATCTCTTTTCTTTCTCTAGTTTTTTTAATGCAATCCAAGACAATGTTTGTTAGTTGCAAAACCATTATGAACTAATTTTACTTTTCTAGGGCTTCGATATAGCCTAGTTTTGATAACACAATTTTAATTCCATATTATTATTCTATTTTTCCATGGTTGGGTGTTTCATTTTTATTCTTAATGCGTACAATTGGTGGACAGACATTTGTATGATCTATTAAATCATGAAGAGACCGAACTGGTAATTTTTTATTAATAAAAATTAAACACCATTACAAGAGCGAACTTGCTGTTAATGTGATCGTTAAGAAATCCATAGATCTTAATGAGTCTTCAATTAATTAAATTTGTGCATGAACTATGACAAATTGTTAGTTGGATATATTTTTGGTGTTGTTCGAGAGAAAGCATTGAATAATTTGTGGATTTTGGTCTACAACTTGTGAAAAAGACTCATTTGGAATTATGAGTTGTGTTGGATAAACTATGTGAAATCAAAAGCCCTAGAATTAATTTTGCCATTAACAAATCACAAATTTCAGATTCTGCTTATTTAAATTAATTTAGTTAAGTCTTTAGATTAATTTAATTTAGTTGCTTTATTTATTAACTTTCCATTTTCCAAATAGTAGTTAATCTAGTAATATCGGTACTCAATAAAATAATTAGTCCCTGTGGGTTCGACACTCTTTTCACTTAACTATACTACTTGTTGCGATTTTGTACACTTATTCACATCAAGGTTCATGGACAAATGAGAAGCATAAAGAACATAAGGCAATATGAGAGTGGGAGAGCTAATAGACCCTGAGTGTATAGTGAGAAGTTGTGAGTCATCGACTGTGTGTAGGGATGAAGAGTGAGAGGAAAGTGCAGTGCTGGTGGTGAGCAGTGTATAATTACTCGCAAGATAATGTGATGCACCAGAATCTATAATCTAGGAATAATTCTTATCGGGAGTAACAGAAAATGCAGGGGCAGATGAGTCAATAGTGACAGACGACCTAAGAGCTGGAGTTCCAGCTGAGCGAGTTGATGCTGAAGATTAGCCCAATCAGCAGAAGTATGCAAGGCTGGAGTAGCAGTCATGGTCGGGAAGAAATGTTGCACTACGGAATGAGACTGGTGATGTTGTGGCAAGAATCGAAATGAGGTCAGAACTGCTGCTGGTGTTGGGATGGGGATAGGGAGCTGGATGGTGCTACCGATGTCGAAAGAGGGGAAAGGTTAGGGATGATGCTGGGGTGGGAGGGAGAAGGCTGGAATCAGAATGATAGCGGCGTTGCATCTGTCTAAATCTGGATGGAGACCGAGATGTGAGGGAGAGTTAAGAGAAAGATGTAGCAGCTGGGAAGTTGGTGGAGGATGAAAGAGACTGGTGAGACTAAGGCTCCATTGGAGAACAAAGAGTACCTGCAATTTTTCTTTTTTGGATTTTTATGATTTTTATTTTTATTTTTATTTTTAATTTTTTTTGAAAGATGACAAACAGCAGCGGAGGCAGCGACGGCGATGACAGCAACAGACCAGCAACAGTAATTAGAGATAGGGTTAGGGTAGGGTTGGAGTTGTTTTGGGTTAGGGTTTTGGATTTGGGAGTGATTGTTTTTTTTTTTTTTTTTGAAAAATGGGTAAGATTTTGGAAAAGTGGGTTTCGGGTAGGAATTTGAATGTGGTTTTTGAAAGTGGGTTTCAGGTAGCAAATACAGTACAAGGGGATTAAGGTCAAATATGATTAAAGTTAAGGAAATCACAAGTTTGTGTAGCGGTGGGATAGAGAAATCGAGATGGCAACTATGGTTTCGGCGATGGTTGAAGAAGATGCAGCAGGGATGAAGTGACGGGGTTTCGATTGTAGTTTCGACAATGAAGGTGCCGACGATGGTGTTACTCTGACAATTGGGTTTGCTAAAGTTTGTTCTTCGGGAGGAGATGGAGTGCTGACGATTGTTGTTGCCGAAGTTGGTTTCGAAGAGGATGAAGTTGATGTTGATTGTTGTTGCCGACAAGGTTGCCTAAGTTGTTGGTGTTGAAGTTGTTGTTGGGGAACTAGATGTTGATGTTGAGGAAGATGAGTAATGAGATTTTGTTATTGGTTCTCGCAGTATTTGAAGGCAGCAAAAGAAAGGAATATATATATATATATATATATATATATATATATATATATATATATATATATGAGAAATGCTCTATTGAAAACGGATCTGTTTTCACAGACCCGTGAAAACAGACATGCTTTGGTTGTATGAACCTAGGCATAAAAAATTGAATGAACCTAGGCCGTTGTTTGGAACAATGACCTTTTATAACTTAGGCCGTTGTTCCTAGGCTATAAAATTTTATAGCCTAGTTTGTTTGAAACAACGAAATTTTATAGCCTAGGCCGTTGTTGGGAACAACGACCTAGGTTATAAATGACCGTTGTTTCAAACAACGGCCTAGGTTCATTCAATTTTTTAGAGCGAATGAGGCGAAGAGTTATTTGGGATGAAATTCCCAAATACACTTCCACAACTTAAGTGAGATGGGTGATGGGTGGGCTCGATCTGATCCATTGATCACGATCAAGAGTGATCCAATGGCCAGAATCGTTGTTTTCACGGGTCTGTGAAAACGGGTCCTATATATATGTGTGTGTGTGTGTGTGTGTGTGTGTAATTGGGGTTAGAGAATAGTAAGGGAGAAAAAAAAATTTGGAGTTACTGCTCTGATACCATGATAAAGTTAACAAAGAGATTGAGAAATATTATTGGATTAATTATAACTGAGTACATTGTCTCTTATATATAGGTGGGAACCAAATACTAAACTTATACATAACCAGATATGTGACTAAATATATATTACAATATCTATTGACATTATTAATCTTAAGTTTGGTGTGCACAAAACGTATTATTAAGACTAATATTTTCAGTTGAGATCTATAGGATTTACAGGATAAAATAATTCAAAACAAAGAGCCAAAAGATTAGCAATCAAGCAAAAGATGAAAGTATCAAAGAAGATTGCAACTATCAAAGAAAAGAGCATGTGCTTGAATCCTCAAAAAAGCCAACAATAATACATCATTTATCTCTGTTTATGAGAGCATATATTATGTAAAGTATTGTTAATTGAATAATTAGATAAGGAAAGAATGAAAAGTAAATTTGCCAAATAAAAGTTGAATCTGCACGATAACGGTCGACCGTACAATATGTCTGTCGACCCTGACAACACTCGACCGCCCACCTAGTTCAAAAAGTGAGTCAATCGATCGGTCACCCTTTGACTTTTTAATTAAAGAGAGAACGGTTGACTGCTCTATAAAGCGGTCAACCGCACTTGTACAATTTTGACTATTTCTGAAATATCTTTTCATTTTTGGAAAGATACATTCCCTCACTCAATAAATAGAAGCGGGTTGACTGATTATTCTTCATCCCCCAGGCAATCATAATTTTTCTGAACTAATCATTCAATCAACAATCCGAGTGTAGGAGCTTTTAATGTTTTCTTCAGTCAAGATCATTATAGATCTTGAGAGTTTTTCTTTTCTTCCACTTCGGTGAGTTTTGCGGGACTTGTTTGTAGAAGCCCTGTGGGTGTAATAGGTCTCTCGGCCTGAATTTCGAGAATCACTATACAAGGGTTTAAAGTAAAGTAGAACGCTTGTGATGGAGAATTGCTACAAGTAGGTGGTGTGGACGTAAACCTGGGGGTCGAACGACGTTATATCGTTGTGTCTTGCGTGCTTGCTCTGTTTGCTTTCTCTAACTCTATCTTTTTTACTTTACGCATTTTATTTAAGTTTTTAATTTTCGCACAATCACCCACCCTATTCAATCCCCCCCCCCCCCCCGAGGGTGATTTACAGTGGTATTAGAGTGAGGTCCTCATTAATAGCTTAAAAGCTTGAGCAAAAGGTCCAATGGCAGAAATCCCTCATCCCGAAAACTTGTACACATCGGAGTCATTCATCTCAAATAGAACAAGTCTAACACATTCACCTTATTTTGTTGTAAAATGCTATGATGTTTGAAAAGTTCGTATGTCTCATTTTTTTGCAGATGCTTGAAGAATACGTGCGCAATGTTTGCATAAACCAAGTAGATATGTCTGTCAGTGATGGAAAGAGGGCTTTCACAAAAGCTGAACTAGCATTGAAAACTGCAAATTCCAAGACTATGTGACAACACTTTATGCAGGTCTGAATAATGAAGAGCTGATGCGATGTGGGCGAAATTGCAAAATGGCGTATGAAATCTGGAATAACATTCTAAAACGACATGAAGAAACCGCATCTGTGATAAAAGCAAGTGTTAATTTATGTTTTTATAAGTTTGATGTTTTTGTATGCTTCCAGGAGAGACCGTAGATCAAATTCTAGCCCGCTTTGAAATTATCCACAAGAAATTGAGAGCTTAGATAAGGGGTTAGATAATGACCGAAAGGTCAGAAAACTCATAATCTGTCTCACACCTGAATGCAATATCAAGGCTGCTGCAATGAGGGAGACGCTAAGATTTCGACTACTGCACATTTCAAGGGAAATTGAAGACGTTTGAAATGGAGAAGGGCGAAACCAAGAGGTACCGACAGAATATTGAGGAGAAGACTATTGCCTTGAAAGCAGAAACTTCACGACCATCAAAATCAGAGTCAGATCATGAAGAATCTGACGAAAATATTGTGCCATTGACAAAAAGATTCAAGAAGTACATTAAACAAAAATTTGGCTGATCTCAAAGAGAAAAAGACAAAGTGGAAATATGTTATAAATGCAAAAAGTCAGCACACATCCGTGCAAACTGTCCCCTCTCGCAGGATAAGAACAAAGATTATCATCACTCTAACTCAGGATTCAGAAAGAATGCACTAAAGGCAACATGGCTAGATTTAGACTCCAACGATGAAGTGCAAGATTTTCTTAAAAGGACAGTTGACTGTATATGCCTATCCAGTCGGCTGACCAACATAAAAATTGAAAGTTGGGATCGTTTCTTCTTTCTTTTTTTTTTTTTTTGCTTATCACACAAAATTTCGTTTAGATTACGATATGTTCATTTTCCGAAAAACTAACATATAGCTTTAGAATTAATTTAACAACAATCACAACATGTATAATTTACTAATTAATCTTAATAATATAGAGACTCTTACGATTAGTATTTTCCACACAAACACGACTTCTAAAAACAGCACTTTTCTCATAACCACAATTTTCCTACAGGGATAAACATTTATTTCAATTTAGCATGCTAGATTAAATCAAAAATATCATAACATCAATCATATCATTCAATCAAGTTCACCCATTCATTTCATGCAATTTCGCTTGTGTTCTATTTTTACTTTAATCATAGTATTAACAAAGTGCAATATTTTCACTTGTTTATTCTTACATAATTAGCACAAAACCTAGCATGGTATCTAAATTAGAAGTCATGAGAAACACCCACCTATTTTGGAGAAAATGAAATGAACACTCCTAGAATGTAAGAAAGTAGCCTTCTCCTCCTAGAATGTATTGCAATTGCCTTCTCCTCCTTGGTGCTAGATTGGAACCCAAGCTCCCTTCTTCCTGTCGATTTTGCCGGCCTCCAAGGATGCACACACTCACTAGCACACACTCAATCTTTCTCTAACTCGCAATATTTTACTCTCTAGTATAGGTCTCTCTTATAATGAAAAATGGGTGCAAGAGTAACTTAGGAAAAAGGGGGGTATTTATACAAGAATTTAGGTGGATTGAATGGCTAGGATTTGATCAAATAGTTAGGGACTAAAGGCTAAGATGAGTTTGGAAGTTTCCATAACCACCCATGAATGAGTTAACCACCTCACCACTACTCCCATCTCTCCCTCTCTTTTGATCCATCCGGCCTAGGTGAAAGGTGTGCAATGCACACCCCAATGTATGCACGTGTTACCCTAGTGTCCCCCACTCACAACTTTGTACATGCTAATTAATTAATTTTCTATTATTTGAGTCTACACAACAAGTTAGACTAAAATAGAGATTAATTAAATTGCATGGGCTCACTAATGGGCCAAAAGACTATGGGCTCAAATAATCAAAATAATTAATTAATAAAGTGGGCTAAAAGACAATCTGGGTTTCAGATTTTAATTAGGCTTTAAAAAGAAAAATAATTTTTTGGAGAATTAAGAGAGAACAAAAACTATAAAAAATATTTTATACGAAAAATAATATAGGTGAAATCATACGTGCAAAACACGTTGTTGGATCCTCTAGGCAAGGAATAAATACTAGAGGGGGGGTGAATAGTGTTTTATAAAAATTAAAAAGCGGAATTAAGATTTTCTTCTGCTCAGTCGACTTGAAAGGATAAACCAGTCGACTGTAGCGACAAAAGAAAAGTATTTTTAAGATGAGTCTGAGAAGTCGACTTAGAGATGAGACAGTCGACTTATCACACAAATTTCACAGAGTAGTACGAGTCTGACCAATCGACTTACAGGAGTACATAGTCAACTGTCCAGACAAGTTTCACAGAAAAATAATAAACTGAGAAAAATAAAATGCAAGTTCAGAGAGATATAACCACAGAGTGCACACGATGTATCCTGGTTCGGTCCTCCCGACCTACATCCAGTCCCCAAGCAATCCACTTGAGATTTTCCACTATTCTTGAAAAAGATTACAAGAATACCCTACGGCGTTTAGACAACAACCTTGTCCAACCCGTAATCCATTCTCTCAACCAGAGAAAGCAACCCACTCTTCCACTAAGAGTGACAAACCTGACTCTACACCCTAGAGTCCTACTCTCCAACCGAGAGGAAAAGAAAAACAATAAAATTGTTTACAATCAACCTATAGTCTTGATGTGATTGTGATTTTGTACGTGATTATTTGGCCGACTTCTAAATTCAGTTCAAAACGAAATCAATGTTATGCTGGACTGAAAACAGAGAACCAAGACTTAGTGAGTTTTGAAAGCTTTTCTCTCTTTAATGCACAATACTTAAACTTTTTCTCAAAAATGTTTGGGAAGCTTAAAAGGAGATTCTAAGGCTATATTTATAGACTAGAATCCCTGGACGTTGTAAAAACAGTTTCTCATAACTGTTAATCAACGGATAAATAACGAATAAATGTTTTGAATTCGAAAATCAGCTTTTGAAATCATTAAACTGTCGAAATCACTTGAACAGTCGACTGGGTTGCCTCTATGAGTCGACTGGTCAGAGTTTGAATAAGATCAGGCAGTTTTGTACAGACTCAGTCGACTGGTTATAAATGGCAGTCGACTGGTACTCAACAGCTGATCTAGTTCAAGCTGTTTCGACCTTTAGATTTTGTAAAAAATACAGTTATAAAAAATTATACGTGAGTGTGTGTGTGACAAGGCTGTACATCAATCTAAGACTCAACAAAGAGAAAAATTACATTTTTACAAGACACACAAATATAAGACTTTGAAGCTTTGGTCTTTGACTTGAGTCTTGAGTCCTAAGTCTTGAGTGAAGTTTTTAGCCATTGTCTTTATCTGGAGCTGTGCTTGATTATTGTTCAGCTTTAGAATATTGTTTGAGGCCTTTGTGTATCATATATGATAACTTTTGATACAACCTGCAATTATATAAAGCATAGCACAAACACATTTTGCATTGTGTTGTAATCATCAAAATCAAGAATCAACATTCTCCCCATTTTTGATGATGAAAACACAATAGCTGATAATAAAAGAAAATTGAAAAAAAAAAAAATAAAAATACAAGTGTTCATATGCTCCCCCTATCAGAAATACATCATGCATATATTTTCACAAGACTTAAGGCATGCATAAATTATCACAAAAATTAACAAAGAGAGACTGATAGAGACACTGATAGAGACTGATATTGATGTTCTCTCCCCCTTTGTCATCAACAAAAAAGAAAAAATGGGAACAAAGAATATGTCACACAAAAAAAATAACACAAAGAAATTAATTCATAACAACTGAATCTTTTTAGTTCAAAACTAGTACAAAATAACAAAATGCAACAAGAAGTAAAAAAATAGCAAAAAAATAAAAATAAAAATAAAAATAAAAAAACTCATTAGTCTTCGTCTTCGTCATCTTCGTCATCTTGAGATGGAGGAGGAAATTGTGCAGTAAACAGATGATTAAGATGGGAAATTTGGGATTCAAGAGCATATTGACGATCCATGAGATAATTGACAGCATTATAAATGCTCCGTGGATCATCAAAATCTACTCGGGGGCGAGAAGAACTAGAAGCTGAAGATGGTCGAGCTGAAGTGGCTAAATGAACTTGGGTTTGGGGGGAAAGCCTAGTGGTAGACCTAGGTGGAGAGGCGAGAAGCTTCATGCGTGCTAAACTTGCACGATCAAAGCATTCATAGTGCTTGACAACATTGGTCTCTGAATCAAGATCGACATCGTAGGCATAGAAAACACGAGTAAGTAGGGCACCAAAAGGAAGAAAAGAGGAATGAAACTTATTAAGTCTAGGAAAAATAATACGACCCCAATTGAGATTGATTTTATCAAAAATTGCATAGACAGCTTGTTGTAATTCCATGGAATACTGATCATAACTCCCTGTTTTAGGGATGATATTATATGATAGTATCCGTGCAACAAGTTTTGCAATAGGGATAATGGATTTATTTGTCATAGGGGGTCCATGATTGGGCAAATAAATTTTAGATAAGATGGAGGCATCGTCCATCATGATTTTTCCTAAATCAAGTCCCTCATCGTCTATACCCATAATCAGATTAATTCTCTCGGATGTGAGTTTCATCTTCTTATTTTTGACAGAAGAATAAATTATTACTTCTCCATCATCCGATTGAACGACCCTCATATTTGTATAAAACAAGTAAATAAGTTGAGGGTAGTAATATGGTTGATTTTTTAGAGACAGGAATTCATAAAGACTGTAATGTTGAAATAATGACACAAGGTTAAATCTATCAAGATCCGAAAAGTTAACAAATCTACCCGGAAAGATAACCATAGAACAAATGATCAACCATTTTTCTACTAGATCTGGACTTCTAAGATATTGAGTGTAGTCTTTAGAAGAAGAACCCTCATCAATGTGAGAGGTTTTAGATCTCTTGGGTGCCATACTATGAGTGAAAAAGATGGATGAAAATATACCAACACGAAGATGCAAAGAATCAACAGCAAGAGAACTTGAAATCGACTAGAAAGCACTGGATAAGATCCTTCCAAGACGGTAGCAGCACTGGCAGTCGACTTACTTCTCTTCTCTTCTCTTCTTCTCCAGATCTGGGTAAAATTTGGGGTAAAAGTGAAAAGAAGGGGGTAGAGTTCTCTCAACCACTGAAAGCAACCCACTCTTCCACTAAAAGTGATAAACCTGACTCTACACCCTAGAGTCCTACTCTCTAACCGAGAGGAAAAGAAAAATAATAAAATTGTTTACAATCAACCTATAGCCTTGATGTGATTGTGATTTTGTACGTGGCTATTTGGTCGACTTCTAAATTCAGTTCAAAACGAAATCAATGTTATGCTAGACTGAAAACAGAGAACCAAGACTTAGTGAGTTTTAAAAGCTTTTCTCTCTTGAATGCACGATACTTAAACTTTTTCTCAAAAATGCTTGGGAAGCTTAAAAGGTGATTCTAAGGCTATATTTATAGACTAGAATCCCTGGACATTGTAAAAACAGTTTCTCATAACTGTTAATCAACGGATAAATAACGGATAAATGTTTTGAATTCGAAAATCAGCTTTTGAAATCAGTAAACTGTCGAAATCACTTGAACAGTCGACTGGGTTGCCTCTATGAGTCGACTGGTCAGAGTTTGAATAAGATCAGGCAGTTTTGTACAGACTCAGTCGACTGGTTATAAATGGCAGTCGACTGGTACTCAACAGCTGATCTAGTTCAAGCTGTTTCGACCTTTAGATTTTGTAAAAAACACACAGTTATAAAAAATTATATGTGAGTGTGTGTGTGACAAGGTTGTACATCAATCTAAGACTCAACAAAGCGAAAAATTACATTTTTACAAGACACACAAATATAAGACTTTGAAGCTTTGGTCTTTGACATGAGTCTTGAGTGAAGTTTTTAGCCATTGTCTTTATCTGGAGCTGTGCTTGGTCATTGTTCAGCTTTAGAATATTGTTTGAGGCCTTTGTGTATCATATATGATAACTTTTGATACAACCTGCAATTATATAAAGCATAGCACAAACACATTTTCTATTGTCTTGTAATCATCAAAATCAAGAATCAGCACACGTAAAATCATAAAAGTCCCATAAATGAAAACCAGGGCATTACACCCATTATCCAATATTTAAACCCAAAACCTAATTACACCAAACCCATTTACCTATTCCCTACCAAACCCCCCAAACCCGATACTTGTGCACCCATTCAGCCTAAAACCCATTAAATAAACCCCAGACCCGTTTCACCCGTTAGCCCTATAACCATTTCCCCATAACCCTAACTCCATCTATTTAAACCCATCATCATGCGCCTGTTCAGCTACTCCCTCGCAGCATCGCCTCTTCGTCTCCCGGTGCTCTCCTTGGTTGCGGACCAAGTGGTCAGCGAGAATAGCATGTCGCTGATCTTCTCCGGTAGCAGCAGCTCGCGGCAACAGCGGCAGCCCCGTCGCCGTGTCGTGCGTCGTTCTCTTGTTGCTTGGGTTGTTGTTGGTGTGCACGTGTATCACCCGTGCACGTGTGTTATTGGTTGGAGTGGTTCTCGTTCGTAGTTCGTGTTCGTATTTGGTTCGTGCGATCGTGAGTTTGGTTCGTGATTCGATCCGTCCGTTGAGTTGTGCCCAGGATCCGTTCCTATTATTCTTGTTTGTTGGATCGTTGTTTTCGTCATCTCACAGGCAAGTAACTTGTACTCCAATTCATTTGTTTGATACAAGTCAAAAAGTTCACCTATAGTGTGTTGGGTCTAGAGACGATTCTTGTTTGTGATATGCTTGATGGGTTTCGTCTCTATTGTGAAAATTTGACCATAGATGACTCACGACACCATATGAACATGAATTAACCTAGGATTTTACCCGTTCTTGATTTTGATCATGTATGTGCGATGTTGGAAGAATTCGTGTTTTGGTTGAGACCCATGAGATATATTTGGTGTGGACATGTTAATAACCCTAATTCATGATGTTTAGACATTTGGTAGACTCGATTTCATGTTTGGGTATGTTTGGATCAATTTTCTTGAATCTATGTTGATTTCGTTTTTAAGAGAAAAATATTTATTTGGTCGATGTTTTGTTTTGTTTGCTGTTTTGGACTATTTTAAAGTCAGTATCTTAATTTCGGTATAAAACATGAGTTTTAAACAATTTCGTCTACTTTCAAATCCCTCTAACCTTGCTTGATTTTGATTTCGTATGACTGAGTTATAACTGTTTTACTACAAAGGTGTTGATCTTTTCCAGATTCTGTTTTTCGGTGATTTTGATGACAAATCATTTTAAAGAAATATGCTACATATATTATTTTGATCCAAAACATTGGTTAGTGTTTCTTTATCTAGTTAGGGATTACCCAGAATTTTGGTGAAATTTATTGATGAGTTTTATGTATTGTTTCATACTCGTTTATGAAATCTATACTTCCTGTAATTTGCTCGTTGTTCCGTAAAGAACCTTATTTTCACTATGACTCCTTTTACTGTATGGAAAATGTTTGTGAAATATGAAAGTTAATATATTTTGTCTATTTTCACCTCTCTTTGGCGGATTTGGATTTCGTTTCACGGCTTGCGAGATATTTCAGTCTTCGTACAGCAGTGTTGGGAATTCCATATTTTCCAAAGTATCGTTTCTTGATGTTTTTCTTATTTTTTTTTACTAAACTAATTTTACTGGAATATTATGAAACTTTATATTTTGATTCTAGACATATAGGGGAATACCCCAGATTTTTCCTGAATTTATTTGATGAGTTTTGATGTGGTTTTCCTGACTAAGAATTCATTTTACAGATTTCTGACTGAACATGTTTTCTGGATTCAAACTTGTTTTGAGTTATGATATTGTGAATTAATATATAACTTAATTGTATGTGCTGGATTCGGGTAGAAGTCTATTTTCTAGATTCTTCGACGGATCTAGATTTGCATTTCTGTAGCGACGGAATTCACTGTTTTAGTACTGTACTGTCATGCTCGTTTATGTGACTGTCTATCATCTATGCGTGCTTATTTGTTACCCTAGACCTGATACTGATGATACTACGTTAGTTTGACACGGTTTCATGCTTATACCTACCTGTTTGAGAATAATAATAAATAATCAATCCGGAGTTTAATAGGAAAGATCTAGTAGTGGATAGTGCAGAAACGTGTACTCGGAAGGAGACTTGTGTTTCCTGTATGACATGTTACCGATCAAGTTTACCGATCAAGTTACCGATCAAGTTAATATTCTATTACCGATCAAGTTACCGATCAAGTTTATCGACCAAGTTCTGTAATTCTGTGAATACCTGAGTACACTGCCCTGTATAGTCCCCAACGAAATCTAAAACATAACTGTTTGTTGTAGCAACCATGTGTTATAATATGGGACGCATGAAGTGCTACCTAGATAGTAAAATAACAAGACTTGACATGACATAATCTGATTTCCTGTACACCTGATTATCCTGTTACATAATTACCTGTTTACCTGTTACCTGTATACCTGTTACTTAAACATGATACATGTTTGCTTGATACTTGACTACATGATACATGAGACTTAAGACTTGAGACTTGAGACTTGATACATGATTACATGATACTTGACACTTGATGCATGTTTACATGATACTTGATTACTTGAAACTTGATTCATGCCATTTACACTTGTTCACTTTGCCATGCTAGTTGTTTATTTTGACATCATGCTTATACCATGTTGCTAGTTAGTTTTCCCATGTACTTATATCCTACATTATAAGTGACCCGTAACTTGCAATTAACAGGTACTTGTTTTTCTCTTTTCCTCTTTCCTACATTCGTTGAATTGCAGATTTTGGAGAACAGGTTCCAGATGGTATTGGTGACATGATGTAATAGTGCTGGATCTTGTTATTATTATTTCTTGTAGTTTGCTTGAACAATAATTATATTCATGTGTTTGGATTTATTCTTGTATTTGGGCAATGTGACCCAAGATTATTTGTGTATTTCAGATCATGACTATTTGAGATTAATATATTTTATTTCAAGTATTCTTGTTAGTATTTAGTTCATATGTGCATGTGGTTGACTTTTCTGCCTCCCGACTCTGATTATATTGTGATATGTTGTAAAGATTCTTGAACAGCTTATGGATAATGAAAATCATTCGCTGGGCTTTTGTCGCGTATCCGTATCTCGTACTCTTTTTGAAAAGTGGGGCATGACAAATACAATAGTAATGCAAGTGCAGGTGTGAAGGTATGTACAATATCAATAATCTAAACTTTTTTTGTTTGAGACTCAGTTTGCAATTAAAATAACTCTTATTATTATTTCAACCAAAATGAAATACATGAAGTTCTCAAAACTCGAATCCAAGCTAATTATTTCTTTTATCTCCACTTTGTCTTCCCATTGCACCTTTATAAAAGAAAAATGGATAAATAACAAATTTACTTTAGTTGTTTTTCTTCAGTGGAGAGTTTGCACCCTTCATTGGTAAACTCCAATCATCCCAATCCTATATATCAAAACAAACACTACAAGTTCTTATATGTTAAATTATCCATGGTTTCTAATAACCAGTGAAGGGAACACTTCACGATAGTATTTTTCTTGTAATAAAGAAATTAATGTTGCATATTTGCCAAGTTATTTTAGGTTGCTGGTCAGCTTACCTGTCTTGCCATGGTTTGGAAGCCCAAATTGAGGCCACCAAATAATCCATCTCTCACTTGCGTACACCTTAAATCAAAACCAATAAAAAAAACTCATCAAATAAATCATTAAATTAAAAATTTTTAAACCCAAAAATAAAACAATCATACATCTCTGAACTTAGATCCCATGCACACACAAAATTCGAGTCAGCAAAAAACTGAGTAATCCCCTACACACAAAATTAAAAATTAGAATGAGAATTCGGTTAATGAGATTAAATTAGAGTCATCGCATCGTATATAGAGGCTCTCGATTCGGTGGAGGGGAGTCGCTGATACGGAGTCGCTTGATATTTGCGCTCGATTTGGTGGAGGGGAGTCACCGATACGGAATCAGCAGCGGATCAGATATCGGCGACGACCTCTTGATTGGGGTTCGACACTGGATTTGGATTTGCTTTGAGATTTTCAAATTTTTAAAATTTCAAAATTTTAAATTTTCAAAATTTTAAATTTTCAAAATTTTCAAAATTTTAAAATTTTAAAATTTTCAAAAGTTCAAAATTTTAAATTTTTTTTAAATTTTAAAATTTTTTAAAAATTCTTTTTAAAATTTTTTTTAATTTTTAAATTTTTTTTTAAAAAATTTTAAATTTTAAAATTTTTTTAAAAAAATTATAAGTTTTTGATTTTTTTGAATTATTTTTAAAGTTTTAAAATTTTCAAATTATTTAGCTTTTAAGTTTTTAGGTTTTTTTATTTTTTATTTTTTAAAAATTTTTGAATAGGAGAGAGAGAGAGAGGGAGAGAAGGAGAGAGAGAGACATAATTAAATAAATAAAGGAGTTGTTTTTGGTGGGGGGATTTGAATTTGACTTTTGGGGGGGGGGGGGAATGTGTTTTGTGAGGTTAGATCTGGGCCTTTGATTTTAGGAGGATTGAAGGAGAGCCACTTGATAGCTTTCTTCGTGTTTTATTATATAGATATCTCAGTAGTAAAATGAGATAAAACTATTACACTATGACTTACTAATGAATCTTCTTTTACATCTCCTTTGTTGCACAAAACCAATAGAGATTTGTTACCACTTCATCAAAGATCATTTTTAAAGGGTAGGTGTTGTTCTTGACTATATTTCAACGAACGTACAATTAGCTGATATACTTCCAAAATCATTAGATGAAAAAATGTTTTCATGTTTTAAAAAGTGAACTAAATGTCATTGATATTTTTGCATGATTTTTTTCAACTTTATGTATGTTTTTCTATGACAAACAGTTCAAATCAGTAGGCCGGTTGACTGCATGGTCGGTTATTCTCCTCATAAGTGGTTCGGTCGACCGTCCCAAATTCTAGCAACTCCTTGTCACAAGTGCTCATTTGGTCGAAAGTGGATCGGTCGAACGTCTTGCCTTCTGCCATATTACTTTACAGTCTTCCTATCTCTTCCTTTGTGTTGCGGTCGACTCTTTGTCTTTCTTCTCTTTTCGGGGTCGCCCTATGTACCACTTGTATGAATTTCGAGGACGAAATTCTTCCTGTAAGTGGATAGGATTGTAACCCCTATTTTTTTTGTTTTTGGATTTTTATTTTTATTTTCTTCTTTCTTGATTATTGTATTCAAATCTCTTTTAAATAATAAATCTTGCTTTTCTTTGGGCTTATTTATTCTCTTTTGATCATTTTGTACTCTTTTTGGCTTGAACCCTAAATTTTTGGCTCACTACTAATTTTACTCTTTTGTGTTTTAGATTTATATTGTTCCATTATATTTATATCCTATTTGATTCTATATTTTTCTCTTTTTGGATCCTAAACCCATGCCTTTAGCCCGTTAACCCGCAACCCAAAATCCAACATCTATTACCCCATATAAATACCCCCTAAATCCTAATTAATTAATAACCATATTAATAATCTCTCTCTCTCTCTCTCTCTCTCTCTCTCTCTCTCTCTCTCTCTCTCTCTCCCCCCTACCTCTCGCCGCTCTCTCTCCCTATCCCCTGTTTCGTTTCAAAACCCAGAAACGCATCTCAAAACCCATCCCGATCGTCCTCCTCCATCCTCCTCAGCCACTCTGACCACTCCTCCTCGTCTCCCCGAACCACCGCTCCTCCCTCCGGTCTCCATCAGCCGCTCTCAACCCATCCCGTCGCCCATCACCTCATCTTCCTCGACGACCTCGCCCATCTCCACCCTGTGTTCCGACCGCCACCGCAACCCCCTCGTCGTCTTCATCCCAACCTCGCCGCCACTTCGTCATCCTCCCGTCGAGCTACCCTCGATGGCCAGTATTCTCGTTGCTACTGTCTCCATTCGCCGCCATCCGTCGACTAGCCACCGCCCAGTCGCCGCCTCGTTCTTGTCGTCAGCCGCATCATCCTTCCATCTAGCTACCCTCATGACCATTGCTCTCGTTGCTGCGTACTCCTGCTGTTGGTTGCTTGTTGTGCACATAAAGCGCACGTGCCTTCGTGGGTTCGATGATTCGCACGTGTTTCGTCGCCCAGGATTCACATCCTATTATTCTTTATATTCGAATTTACCGTAAAAAAGGCAAGGTTCTCTTGAACTAGTGTGATTATTTTTCTTCGAGATCATCTTTTAATCATCATATTGTTATACTAATCATCTTCTGTTGAGTATATTGAGGGTTTACACAAGCTAACCCAAGATATCCTTGACTTCGTGCCTTTATCTTTGATTCAAACCCTAGTCCCTATTGTACATTGCATATGCACGAATTACATGAAAACATAACTAGATCTATGTTATATAGTTGTTTGATGTATTGAATCTTTCTGATTGAATTTGATTTGACGGGTTAATTACCATGATTGTAAACTGCATCATAAATCTAGAAAACTGCATGTCAAATAGCACTTTGTCTATTAATTATCATGAATTATATGCTTGTATGATGTAATTATTGCCTATTCATATTAAATTATTTTCTGGCTTGTTGTTTACTTCTTTTTTTTATCAGAATTTAGAATCTGTTGTTGTAGCAATTTGAAAGAACTTTGTAAATATGAATTGTAGCCTTATGAGTCTATTTTCCATAACTTTCAACGGACTTGAATTCCGAGTTATAATTTGCAAGTTATCAGTCTTTTAGTATTCCTGGGTCTGGATTTCGAGATTCCCAATTTCATGCATATCATTCTGATGTATTAATAAATAGTACATGTTAACAGTAAAATAAAAATATGAATTAATTTGGCTGAGACTAGACATGTGTAGGAATCACCCTGAATTTTTATAGATTTAATTGATGAGTTTTGTGACCTGATTCATATATGTGAACACAATCTATAACCTGCTGCCAAAACATGAAATTTGAAAAGAATAAGGATTTGAACCTAGTTTATGTAATATTTATATATCGTATGTATATGTGCTGGAACCGGCAGAGAGTCTAGTTTCTAGAACTTTTGACGTATCCAGATTATCTTTTCTGTAGTAGCGGGAATATCTGTTTTTGTACAGTAACGTCCTGCTGTCCAGATTGTATGATTTGTATTGATTTAATATATTTGCTTCTTGCTTTGTCTGTAACAAGTAGAACTAGTCACACTTAACAGGTACAACCTTGATACCATCTTGTATGCTCACATAGGATGAAATAAAATATTAACAAGCCGGGCTATTATGGGTTGACTTGGTAGTGAACAATCAGAAACTGTACTCGGTAAGGCCTTCTTGCTTGCATAGGTTATTTATATGGAAGGTGGAGAAATGATTGTCATTGTGTTATCACATTATCATGATATCTTTTCATCTTGTTACCGAGTACACGATCTATTGAGTTCACCATCAGTCTAAAATGTTCACTATTTACTTGCACCGAACTTGTGGAATGGGACACAGTAGTACATGCACTAGATAGGTTAATAAAATGAATAATAACCCGTATTTGATATTTCATGCTTGATCCCGTATACAGTCATCAATATAGAACTTAAATTGAAATTATTAATTAATGCATGGTTAAATATAGACATTTGACACTAATACCAATCCTTTATTTTGTTCTTGACTTTGATCTTGTCCCTTATTTTTGATATACCGTGTTTCCTATAATTTCCTGTTTTTTCACTACTTGTTGTACATGACTTGTTCTAAGGACATTATTTTATCTCTTTTTAGATCACGAGTTTATAGGTACTGAAGGAACACTATCAGAAGGAATTGGTGAGCAACGATTTTAGAAGATGGAGCTGAAAATTTAATTGCTTGAATTATTTTATGCTATATATCTTTCCTTTGAACTTTGTCTTTGATATTATACATTGTTTTGGGCTTTTGTCCAGGAGTTTGTTTTCCAAGATATTGGATATTATGTTGGATATTATGTTTTTGATTATTTTATCTATTATTGAAGTTGTTCTTTGATTCATGTGATTATATTCTCTTGCATGGTTGTGTTTGTTGTTCATATTGTTAAGTTAGACAGGTACAACTCATGGATGATATTTACATCATTCACTGGGTCTTCGTTACGTACTCGTATTCCGTATTTTGGGAAGCAGGGCGTGACAGGATTTTTAGTGGTATCAGAGCCCAGGTTTGGCTAAGGTGTTAGTCCTGTTTGGCTAATACGTTAGTCTGGTTTGGCTCTAGCCAGCTTAACTCAACGATGAACATATAGTCTAGTTTGGCACTAGCCCACTTAACTCAACGATGTGCACACCACATTAATCACATGAACATATAATCACCAACATATAATCTGGGTACTGACCCTACTTGATATTGTTTCAGGCTATGGCTCGTGGAGGTTCTTCCACTTCCTGTCAGAAGGATGAGCAGCTAGATAATGCTGTTATTCTTCAGACGATGCAGCAGATGATTGCACTTCCGCAACAGCATAATGAATTGATGAAGGCCACATTGGAGGCGACCAATAAAGCTGCCATTGTACCTGCACCTGGGCTACTGCCACCAAGGCCCGGCACAGTGGCAGATTTTATGAGGCTGCACCCGAACAAGTTTTCGTGCACTGAGTCGCCGCTGGAGGCCGAGCAATGGCTTCTCCAGACGGAGCAGTTGTTGATTGCGGCTCGAGTTGCTGATGTTGATCGTGTGGATGTGGTTAGCGTCCAGCTGGTGGATCTCGCCCATATCTAGTGGCAGGATGAAACTGAAAGGATTGTGAGACCTATCGAGTGGGCTACTTTCATGGAGAGCTTCATAGAGAAGTTCTTTCCTAGTGTCACCAAGGCAAAGATAGAACGATAATTCGTTTCCCTAACCCAGGTAAGTCAGATAGTGTTCTTTAATGTCATTGTTGTTGCCTACTTCACATGTGATAATATTAATTTGAGCATTGTCTTAACCCAAGGGAACCGTTCCGTGGACGAGTATGCTGTAGAGTTTACTCGGCACTGAAGAGGACAGGGCTCGCAGATTCTAGTTAGGTTTGAGATTTCCCATCCAGGACCACTTGGCTGCCCTTCGGCTTCATGCCTATGCCAACGTTCTGGATGCTGCTCGGATCCAGGAGTAGACCCTTAGGAGGTCAGATGTTTCTCTGTGACTGTTCTGCACCCTGTTACTGTTCGGCCTACTGGAGGACCTATTCAAAGGCCAGTTATGCCCCCTCCCGTGAAAGCACAGTCGTATCCACCTGTTGTTCCAAGGACTGCTGAGACTTGTGGCTACTGCCATAAGGTTAGGCATTCACAACGAGATTACAGGTTAGCCAATTGGCTGTGTCTGGTGTGTGGGAGTAGTGACCATATGGTTCATGACTGTCTGAGGAATAGGACTCCTGCATCGGTTGGATGTGCTACTCAGTAGGGAGCATCGGCTCGTGGTCAGGGTAGACCGCCTCTTCCACCGCAGAGTCAAACCTTTTATCAGAGGCATGTGGCCCCTAGGGGAGGCCAGACTGGAAGTCGTGGTCAGGCCTATAACCTGACTGTTGAGGAAGCAGAGGCAGTTATTGGAGTGGTTGCAGGTATATCACAATAGTTGTATTATTCATTTTTTTATTTCAGTTTTCTGCATGTTATTTCCTTCTTTTGTACAATTATTCATGCATATATCCTGCTTGCATCTCATTTCTTTGTTTGATCATCTTTTAGGTGTCATTTTAGTTTTCTCTCTTCCAGCTCGTGTTTTATTTGACTTCGGTGCTACCCACTCCTTTATTTCCTCCCTCTTTGATGATCAGCATAGTTTGGCCAACGACGCTATGACCACAGCTTGGGACAGCACCACAGGTGGAGGTGTCACTGTATATTCTAGGGTATGTAAGCAAAGCTCGTTGCTGATTAGTTGTGTGGATTTCTTGGCTGATCTGATTGTGATTCCCAATTTCAGTTTTGATGTTATTTTGGGCATGGACTGGTTGAGTGTTTCTTGTGCCGTAATTGATGGTCAAGAGAAGAATGCGACTTTTAGGCTTCCTGGGCAACCAGAGTTTGAGTTTCTTGCAGGTGAGACACCGTCAGGGCGTGTTAAGAACTCGATGGACCCTAAGGCTATTACACTTGTGTCGTTGGGCATTGATGGGGATGTTGCACCCTCAATTGTTCGGGAATTCCTTGATGTCTTTCTCGAGGAATTTCTCGGATTACCGCCGGACCAAGATGTGGAGTTCAGCATAGATGTTCAGCCCGATATGGCACCCATCTCAAAGAGTCTGTATCGCATGGCACCGGTTGAATTGATGGAACTGAATGTGCAAGTTCAAGAGATGTTGGATAAGGGTTTTATTAGGTCTAGTGTTTCGCCTTAGGGAGCCCCAGTTTTGTTCGTCAAAAAGAAGGATAGCAGCCGCAGACTTTGCATTGACTATCAAGAGTTGAATAATGTCACTGTGAAGAATTGGTACCCATTGCCGAGGATTGACGATCTATTTGACCAAGTGGGAGGTGCTTCTGTTTTCTCGAAGTTGGATCTTCATTCTGGTTATCATCAGGTTAAGGTGAAGTCAGAAGATGTTTAGAAAATGGCATTCCAAACGAGGTACGGGCATTATGAGTTCTTGGTGATGCCTTTCGGAGTTACCAATGCACCAACTGTGTTCATGAGTCTGATGAACAGGATGTTCTCGTCGTTTGTGGATCAGTTTGTTGTGGTTTTCATTTACGACATCTTGGTGTATTCTCGGATCCGGGAAGATCATGCTGAGCATTTGAGGGTTGTTCTGCAGACCTTGAGAGAGAATCGACTATATGGGAAGCTCAGTAAGCGTGAGTTTTGGCTGGATCGGGTTGCTTTTCTGGGCCACATTATTTCTGGTGATGGTGTTTCTTTTGATTCGTCGAAGATCTCTATGGTGAAGGATTGGTCAGCTCTGAAGTCAGCAGCTGAAGTGTGAAGTTTTCTTGGTTTGGCAGGGTATTATCGGAAGTTCGTTCAAGATTTCTCGAAGATAAATGGGCCTCTGACCAGTTTGACGAAGAAGGTGCAGGAGTTTGATTGGAATGAGGCTTGAGATGGAGCTTTTGCAGAGTTAAAGCGTCGGTTAACGTCAGTGCCTATACTGACTATACCCGACAGTTCGGGCAGTTTTCTGATCCATTGTGATGCTTCAGGTAGAGGTCTAGAAGCAGTGCTGATGAAGTGAGGCAGGTTTGTCGCTTATGCTTCTAGGCAGTTGAGGCCTCATGAGAAGAACTATCCCACGCATGATCTGGAGCTTACAGCCATGATTTTTGCTTTGAAATTGAGGAGGCATTATCTGCTTAGGGATAGAGTGGACATTTTTATAGATCATAAGAGCCTCAAGTATGTGTTCACGCAGAAGGAATTGAACATGATGCAAAGAAGATGGTTGGAGCTGATGGCATATTTTGATATCAACTTGCAGTATCACCTGGACAAAGTGAACATTGTACCTGATGCTTTGGGTAGAAAACCCGCTGCTATGTTCCTCACTAAGCAGAAGGAAATAGTGGAGGATATGAGAAGGCTGGAGTTGGATGTGTACTTCCTGGATCAGCACAACAGTTAATGATGTTGCAGTTGCAGTTTTCTTTGGTAGAGCAGATCAAGGAAGCCCAAGCGGGCGATCAGCAGTTGCAGAAGTTCCGAAGCACAGTGGAAGCAAGCCTGAGAACTTATTTGATCATTCATTCAGATGGACCACTTTGTTTTGGCTCTAGTTTGTGTGTACCTAGAGGAGAAGTCAGGAAGAAGTTAATTGAAGAAGCTCATTGGTCTCCGTATTCTATTCATCCAGGTGGTACTAAGATGTACAGGGAATTGAAGTAACATTTCTGGTGGCATAGTATGAAGAGAGTTAGTGCCTGATCTATCAGCAAGTGAAGGCAAAGCATCAGAGGACCACAGGACTTTTGCTACCTCTTCCAATCCCAGAGTGGAAATAGGAGAATATCACGATGGATTTTGTGACAACTTTGTCGAGGAGTCCCAAGGGTCATAATTCTATCTGGGTGATAGTGGATCGGCTAACAAAGTGTACCCATTTCATTCCCTTCTTTGCGGGTCAGTCTACTGAGAGTTTGGCCGAGAAGTATATTTAGGAGGTTGTCAGACTGCATGAAGTTCCTGTTAGCATCGTATCGGATAGAGATACGAGATTCGGGTCTCAGTTCTAGGAGTCTACAGAAGAGCTTGGGTAATAAGTTGAGCTATAGTACAGTGTTCCATCCACAGACAGATAGACAGTCGGAAATGACGATTCAGACCTTAGAAGACATGTTGAGATCCTGCGCTCTTAAGTTTGGAGGTTCGTGGGAAGACCATCTGCACTTAGCTGAGTTCTCATACAACAATAGTTATCAGGCGACTCTCAAGGCAGCACCATTTGAGGCTCTGTATGGGCGCAAGTGTAGATTGTCAATCTATTAGGATATATCGGCGAGAGGAATTTTTTGGGGCTAGAGTTGATCACGAAGACAGTTGATGTCGTGCCTCAGATCAGGAAGCACTTGCAGGCAGCTCATGACAGGCAGAGGAAGTGGGTTGGCTGTTGTCGAAGGCCTCTAGAGTTTGTTGCCGGCGATCATGTGTTCCTCAAGGTATCGCCATGGAGAGGTGTAATTCAATTTGGATGTAGGGGCAAGTTGAGTCCCCGGTTCATCGGTCCATTCGATATTATGGAATGTGTGGGTAAGGTTGCTTACAGGCTCACGTTGCCACCGGCTTTAGTAGGTTTTCATGATGTATTCCATGTTTCTCAGCTCAGGAAGTACATCAGGGATGACAATCATGTTTTTGACTACTTAGAGTTGTCTGTGAGTCCGGACTTGTCCTGTGAGATTTAGCCAGTCCCTATCTTAAACCGTCGAGAGAAGGTGTTGAAGAATAGAGTCATCATGCTGGTTCAAGTTTCTTATCCTCACTCGCCGGGTGAGTCAACTTGGGAGTTGGAGGAGGAGATCCGGGAGAAGTTTCCTCACTTGTTTGAGTTGTTTTGTTTTGTTTTTCTTTTCTTTTCGAGGTTACCCTATGTACCACTTGTATGAATTTCAAAGGCAAAATTCTTCTTGTAAGGTGGGTAGGATTGTAACCCCTATTTTTCTGTTTTTTGAATTTTTATTGTAATTTTCTTCTTTCTTGATTATTGTATTCGAATCTCTTTTAAATAATAAATCTTGCATTTCTTTGGGCTCATTTATTCTCTTTTGATCATTCTGTACTCTTTTTGGCTGAAACGCTAAATTTTTGGCTCACTACTAATTTTACTCTTTTGTGTTTTAGATTTATATTGATCCACTATATTCATATCATATTTAATTCTATCTATTTTTCTCTTTTTGGATCCTGAACCCATGCCTTTGACCTGTTAACCCGCAACCCAAAACCCAACATCAATTACCCCATATAAATACCCCCTAAACCCTAATTAATTAATAACCCTATTAATAATCTCTCTCTCTCTCTCTCTTTCTCCTACCTCCCATCGCTCTCTCTCCCCATCCCCTATTTCTTTTCAAAACCCAGAAACCCATCTCGATCATCCTCGTCCGTCCTCCTCAGCCACTCCGACTGCTCCTCCTCATCTCCCCGAACCACCGCTCCTCCCACCCATCTCCATCAGCCGCCCTCAACCCATCCCATTGCCTATCACCTCGCCTTCCTCGACGACCTCGCTGATCTCCACCCTGTGTTCCGACCGCCACCGCAATCCCCTCATCGTTTTCATCCCAACCTCGCCGCCAACTCCACCATCCTCTCGTTGAGCTACCCTCGACGGCCAGTGCTCTCGTTGCTGCAATCTCCATTCGCCACCATCAGTCGACCAGCCACCGCCCAGTCGCTGCCTCCTCCCTGTCGTCAACCGCACCGTACTCCCGTCGAGCTACCCTCGATGGCCATTACTCTCGCTGCTGCGTACTCCTGCTGTTGGTTTCTTGTTGTGCACATAAAGCGCACATGCCTTCGTGGGTTCGGTGATTCGCACGTGTTTCATCGCCCGGGATTTCCATCCCGTTATTCTTTATATTCGAATTTACCGTCAAAAAGGCAAGTTTCTCTTGAACTAATTTTATTATTTTTGTTCCAGAATTTTGTTGATCCCCGCAAGTAGATCATCTTTTAATCATCATATTGTTATACTATTCATCTTCCATTGAGTATATTGAGGGTTTACACGATCTAACCCAATATATCCTTGACTTCATGCCTTTATCTTTGATTCGAACCCTAGTCCCTTTTGCACATTGCATATGCACGAATTACATAAAAACATAACTAGATCCATGTTATAGAGTTGTTTGATGTATTGAATCATTTCGATTGAATTTGATTTTATGAGTTAATTACCATGATTGCAAATTGCATCATAAATCTAGAAAATTGCATGTTAATCATCAAATAGCACTTTGTCTATTAATTATCATGAATTATATGCTTGTATGATGTAATTATTGCCTATTCATATTAAATTATTTTCTAGCCTGTTGTTTACTTATTTTTGTATCAGAATTTCGAACCTGTTTCTATAGTAATTTGAAAGAACTATTAAATATGAATTGTAGACCCATGAGTCTATTTTCCAGAACTTTTAACGGAATTGAATTCCAAGTTATAATCTGCTAGTTATCAGTCTTTTAGTACTGCTGGGTCTGGATTTCCAGATTCCCAATTTTAGCGTATCATTCTGATGTATTAATAAATAGAACATGTTAACAGTAAAATAAAAATATGAATTAATTTGGCTGAGACTAGACATGTGTAGGAATCACCCTGAATTTTTGTAGATTTAATTGATGAGTTTTCTGACCTGATTCATATATGTGAACATAATCTATGACCTGCTGCCTGAACATGAAATGTGAAAAGAATAATGATTTGAACCTAGTTTCTGTAATATTTATATGTCGTATGTATATGCACTGGAACCGGCATCGAGTCTAATTTCTATAACTTCTAACGGATCCAGATTTTCTTTTCTGTAACAGCGGGAATATCTGTTTTTGTACAGTAATGTCCTACTGTCCATATTGTATGACCTGTGTTGATTTAAAGTATTTGCTTCTAGCTTTGTCTATAATGAATAGAACTAGTCACATTTAGCATGATACAACCTTTTCACCTTTTTGCATGCTCACATAGGATGAAATAAAATATTAACAAGCCGAGGTATTATGGGTTGACTTGGTAGTGAACAATCGGACACTGTACTCGGTAAGGCCTTCTTGCTTGCATGGGTTATTTACATGGAAGGTGGAGAAATGCTTGTCATTGTGTTATCACATTATCATGATATCTTGTCATCTTATTACCGAGGACACGATCTGTTGAGTTCATCATCAGTCTAAAACGTTCACTGTTTGCTTGCACCGAACCTGTAGAATGGGACACAGTAGTACGTGCACTAGATATGTTAATAAAATGAATAATAACCTGCATTTGACATTTCATCCTTGATCCCGTATACAGTCATCAATATAGAACTTAAATTGACATTATTAATTAATGCATGATTAAATATAGACTTTTGACATTACTACCAATCTTTGATTTTGTTCTTGACTTTGATCCCGTCCTTTATTTTTTATATACCGTGTTTCCTATTATTCTCTATTTTTCCACTACTTGTTGTCCATGACTTGCTCTAAGGACATTATTTTCTCTCTTTTTAGATCTCGAGTTTATAGGTACTGAAGGAACACTATCAGAAGAAATTGGTGAGCAACGATTTTAGAAGATGGAACCGAAGATTTTACTACTTGAATTATTTTATGCTATATATCTTTTCTTTGAACTTTGTCTTTGATATTATACATTGTTTTGGGCTTTTAGCCCGGAGTTTGTTTTTCCATATATTGGATATTATGTTGGATATTATGTTTTGGATTATTTCATCTATTATTGAAGTTGTTCTTTGATTCATGTGATTATATTCTCATGCATGGCTGTGTTTGTTGTTCATATTGTTGAGTTAGACTGGTACAGCTCATGGATGGTGTTTACATCATTCGCTGGGCCTTCATTACGTACTCGTATTCCATATTTTGGGAAGGGGGCATGACAGTACTTCTCCAAAAATATATAATATAGTAATATTCCTTCTGTTTCTTAAAATTCTTTTTTAATAATATGCCATTTTTCGAAACTATTTGTAGAAAGATGACACTTTCCAAACTAATTTCGTTGGGGACTCAACAACTAAACTCACTGATGCTGTTTGTTTTTGGGGTGTGGGGGCAACAGGTATGAGTTCTTGTAATTTGTATAGTGGAAGTCCTTATGCAGTACTGGCCCTGGTCTAACCCCGGGTAGCGGGAGCCGGCTCGGAGGTAAGAGCGGGGAGGTAGAGGGGAGTGGCTTGGCTCGGATCCAGAAGCTCAGCTTGGCTGAGAATGTAGGGGCTCGACTCGGGTCTTCTGTACCTGCACATTGCCTAGAAACACCAGGAGAAGTCCCGGTAGCAGGCCCTCCAACGATCTAGTCAGTCACTGGAAAGAGACTGGGCAGCTAGGATTCAGGTGGGGAAAGTTTGATTACCTGCCAAAGTGAGGAGGGGGTTGGGTATTTATAGGCAGGGGTAAACGGGTCTGGAGCCCTAACGGGCCGGGTTGGACCCGTTTGCCCATGGGCCTGAGCTGGCTGAGGCCCATTGGATTGTAGCTGGCCTGATGATCATAGGGGGGAGGATTCAGAGGAGATCAGAGGGCCCTGATTGATGCTGCTTTATTCATCCTATGTCACAAGCCCCCCACTCTTGCAGGGCTGTGCCTGGCCAATCGTGGAGTAGTCGGGTTCTACGAAGAAGAGAGGGAAGTACGCCCCTACGGCCGGGGTTGGCGAGGGTTGACTGGCCGAGCTATTTAGGGCCCACATGGCCTCGGTAGCCGAGCACGTGGGTCTGCTGTCGAACCCTTTTAAGTAGGTCTTGGCAATTCCTTTCGTTTGTGATGCTAGATGGGGTTGGCTCAGAGTGTCGAGGCTTACGGTGGTCGGCCGGATGAGTGAGGCCAAGTGACTTGGCTTTTTGAAGCTACCCCGGTGCTCAAGATACAGGTCAACTGTCAAGGCTTATGGGGGTCGGCTGAACGAGCGAGGCCAGGTGACTTCGGCTTGTTAAAGCTATCCATGTGCTCGAGATACAGGTCGACCGTCGAGGCTTATTGGGGTCACTAGGACGAGCGAGCCCAAGTGACTGGGCTTGTGGAAGCTACCCCTATGGTCGAGATGTAGGTCGACCGTCGAGGCTTATGGGGGTCGGCTGGACGAGCGAGGTCAAGTGACATGGCTTGTTGAAGCTACCCTTGTGCTCGAGATACAGGTCGACCGTCGAGGCTTATGGCAGTCGGCTGGACGAGCGAGGCCAGGTGACTGGGCTTATGGAAGCTATCCCTGTGCTCAGGATACAGGTCGACCATCGAGGCTTATGGGGGTCAGAGGGGCGAGCGAGGCCAAGTGACTTTAGCTTGTTGAAGCTATCCTTGTGCTCGAGATACAGGTCGACCGTCGAGGCTTATGGGGTTAAAGGGACGAGCGAGGCCAAGTGACTTTGGCTTGTTGAAGCTATCCCTGTGCTCGAGATACAGGTCGACCGTCGAGGCTTATGGGGGTCGGTAGGACGAGCAAGCCCAAGTGACTGGGCTTGTGGAAGCTATCCCTGTGCTCGAGATGTAGGTCGACCGTCGTGGCTTATGGGGGTCGGCTAGACGAGTGAGGCCAAGTGACTTGTCTTATTGAAGCTACCCCTGTGCTCAAGATACAGGTCGACCATCGAGGCTTATGGTGGTCGACTGGACGAGCGAGGCCAGGTGACTAGGCTTGTTGAAGCTACCCCTGTGCTCGGGATACAGGTCAACCGTCGAGGCTTATGGTGGTCGGCTGGACGAGCGAGGCCAGGTGACTAGGCTTGTTGAAGCTATCCCTGTGCTCGAGATACAGGTCGACCGTCGAGGCTTATGGGTGTCGGTAGGTCGATCGAGGCCAAGTGACTTTGTCTTGTTGAAGCTATCCCTGTGCTCGAGATACAGGTCAACCGTCGAGGCTTATGGGGGTCGGCTGGACGAGCGAGGCCAGGTGACTGCGCTTGTTGAAGCTAACCCTGTGCTCGATATACAGGTCGACCGTTGAGGCTTATGGGGGTCGGCTGGATGAGCGAGGCCAGGTGACTGGGCTTGTTGAAGCTACCCCTGTACTCGGGATACAGGTCGATCGTCGAGGCTTATGGGGGTCGGAGGGACGAGCGAGGCCAAGTGACTTTGCTTGTTGAAGCTACCCCTGTGCTCGAGATATAGGTCGACCGTCGAGGCTTATGGGGTTCGGTAGGACGAGCGAGCCCAAGTGACTTGGCTTGTGGAAGCTACCCCTGTGCTCGAGATGTAGGTCGACTGTCGAGGCATATGGGGATCGGAAGGACGAGCGAGGCCAAGTGACTTGGCTTGTTGAAGCTACCCCTGTGTTCGAGAAACAAGTCGACCGTCGAGGCTTATGGTGGTTGGCTGGACGAGCGAGGCTAGGTGACTTGGCTTGTTGAAGGTACCCCTATGCTCGAGATACAGGTCGACCGTTGAGGCTTATGGGGGCCAGAGGGACGAGCGAGGCCAAGTGACTTTGTCTTGTTGAAGCTATCCCAGTGCTCGAGATTCAGGTCGACCGTCGAGGCTTATGGGGGTCGGTAGGACGAGCGAGCCCAAGTGACTTTGGCTTGTTGAAGCTATCCCTGTGCTCGGGATACAGGTTGACCGTCGAGGCTCATGGGGGTCGGCGAGAAGAGCGAGCTCGGAGATTCCAATAGCCGTTATGGGAACCATTTTTTACAAGAATTAAGGAGTTATAGTAACCATTTTCGCACGAATCGAGGAGTTATTGTAACTAAATTTTGCAAAAATCGAAGAGTTTTAATCCTCTATATATACGCGTCCTCCTCTCCCCTTCTCATTTCACTCTTTTACTCTCTTTGTCTAGAATCCATAGCTTCTCTCTCTGGGGTTTTTCATCACCGTCGACGAGTTTTTCGGCAACCTTCCATTCAAGCCATACTCAGGTTAGTCTTTTTATCATGTCTAGGGCTCAGTCTGGCTCCTCTGCTTCTACTTCAGATAGTGTTGTCCAAACGGGGTTATCAAATTCTTCAACTTCTTCGGATCCTCTGGAACCTTCGACTTCATGGAACTCGGAGGACGAAGTGATCGTCGCCGAGCCGTTGCGCACCCGCAAGCCGTTCGTGGTGGAGAGCAGCAGCTCGGGTGAGGAGGATACTGATGGTGAGGACGAAGAGGAGGACTCTTCTAAGGGGTCCCTTGCCGAGGGGATGCCGTCTACCAAAGAGGCCAGAACCGAGGGGGGTCAGGCCGAGGGGTCTGGCTCCCCCTTTAGGGCTCCGACCCTCGAGCCATTGGCAGCCCCGTCGCCCGAGAAGGCTCCTAAAGCTCGGAAGAAGAGGGTGAAGTTTACTATGCCGAGCGGTCCAGATAGGACTGTTGCTCCTCGGTAATTAGGGGTCCCCTTCCTGCCGCAGCCTAGGTCGATCAGGAAGTACCCAGAGGACGTCGAAGATTTGGTCCTCTATTGGGTACAACCTTCATCGCCAAGCCGGGTGAGGATTAAGATGGACGGTACTCCTTCAGTTCTAAAGGGAGAGGACCTCTCGGTGATCCGCGCGAGTTACATCATCGGGAAGGAGTACGAGCTAATGGTCCCTAGCGCTGGTCTTCGGCCGACCGATCCGCTGGCGTCGTGGTACTGCATTTTATCTGCCGATGCGTTCTCCTCGGGGCTGCAGCTACCCATCCATCCTATCATCCGAGACGTCCTAAATTGGTCTTCGCTGTGTCCAATGCAGTTCGGGCCAAACTCTTGGAAGCAGATGGTGAGCTTCATCCTGTTGTGTGAGGAGAGGAAGGTGCCGCTGAGATTGAGCATCTTCCGAGCCATGTTGGGGGCCAGCTCGTCGGGAGAGTTCGAGGGGATCTACTACGTATCTCCTCGGAGCGAATGTAAGTTCGTGCATGGCCACCCCGACTCGATAAAGGAGTGGAAGAGGAAATACTTCGTCGTCCGAAGTGAGGAGCAATGGGATATACCGATGAGGTGGAACTTTTATAAGCCGAACTTCAAGGGGCCGAAGAAGGGTGATCTTTTAGCCGAGGAGTGGGCCTTCGTGGAGCACCTCCGTAAGAGCCATAGTATAAGTTGGCTGAAATTGACGGAGAGTCACATGGTCTGAGCCGGACTAAGCCCCGCCCCGCCCCGTATGTTTTTCGTTCATTTTTCTTTCTGTACTTCTCTTTTGTGCTCATCGTTTGTTAATGGATTTTTTTTGCAGAGATGGACCCCGAAGCGATCAAGGTGAGGAGGCTTGCCTTAAAGAAGCAGAAGGTGGAGCAATCCGTGAAGGCGAAGCAGGCGGCGACCCCTTCCAGAACAGCTTCCGAGACTCCGTCTGAGCCAAAGGCGAAGAGGCCGAAGACGAGTCAGTCAAGGGAGACCGCCCTCGTGCCGAGCTCCAAGGCCTCGAAGGTGTCGGAGGTCGTGCAAGGGGGACTTCCTCCTCTTCATGCCGATGCTTAGGCCATGGTGGGGGAAGAGAGGCTCCGGCCTTGGGCTCCTGACCGAGGGCCCCATTTCCATGGAGTTTGTGGACAAGATGGCCACGCCTCGGGACCGGCAGAGTATAGGCGGCAATACCTTTGAGTCGGCCTACATGAGGTGGGCTCAGGCGAGCGTGCAGGTAAATTCCGATATCTTGTATTTCATTTTTTTAGTACTTTGTCATTTAGAACTTGGTTTTCACTCAAGTGTTTTCGCCTCAGCTGTAGGCTAGTATGTTCGGCAATCAGGTGATGCGGATCCACGAGCTGGAGCTGAAGTATGAGCGGAGTCAGACTAATCGTTATAAACACGAGATGTGCGACCTGAAACCGCTCTGGATGCTTCGATGAAGCGTGAGCAGGCCCTGAAGGCCGACCTGGCTTCGATGGCCGATGAGGGGGTGAAAAGGGAGGCCAGGCTGAAGAAGGCGTTCGAGGTGGAGAAAGGGATGCTGACCGCGAAGGCCCAGGAGATGGTTATCGAGGCTCAGAACAAGGTGTACGACAAGGTGTTGAGCCATGTGAAGCACTTCTATCCGACCCTGGACCTGTTGCACCTCAACTACGACATGGAGATCGAGGGGCCGCCGAGGACCCCCGGGGGCGATGCACCGGGTGAAGGTGAAGACAAAGCCGGAGGGGCCAGTGCCGATCCAGTGGTTGACCCCGTGGCCGTCACTGGACCCGAGGGAGATGTGGGCCTTAAGCCGTAGTTATTTTTTCATTTTCTTCTTGTTTTTTTCTTTTTGGTTGTATTTGCCGAAGGCGGACTGGCCACCGCAATATTTTGTAAAAGTATTGAAAATTTATAACAAAGAATTTTTGGTGGGCCAAGTGTTTTACTCTTGACTTTTGTCTCACTTTTAGGTCGACTATTTGACTTTGTCCGACCCTCCTAGACTTGTGTAATTTTTCGAGAATGCTTGTTGTGGATTTATGGCCTTGGAATGACCTTTTATTTTGCTTCCATCGGATGTTGGCTACTCTTGCCGAGGGTGATCCTCGGCGGTCCGAGGTGACATGGCTTTGGAGCAAGATTAAGGTATTGGAGTCCACCCTTGACTGATACCGGAAGGAAGCCCGCGATCTCGACGCCACTTTCCACTATTTCCGGAACAAGTCGAAGGAGCTGAGCGCGGAGTCGGCTCAATTGAAGAGGGCGATAGCCGACCACAACCTCGGGGGTGCGGGCCTCGGATTTTCCATGTCAAGTGCCTCGGTGTAGAGGCCTACATCGGAGTCATTCCTCCGTGAGGTCATTGTGGAGACAGAGATCGAGATTCAACATTATAAGACAATGTTGGGAAGGTCGGTTCCCTCGGTGATTGGAGGCTCCTCGAGGCATGAACCGTCCCTAATTCTACAGTTGGAGTACATGAGGCCGGGCAATGCTAAGAGTTCTGTGGCCGGCGTGTCATCTTTGGCCGATCCTAGGGGCTCGGCAAGGCATTCTGCAGAACTGAGTCGCTCGGCGGGGTTCGAGTTGACCCGTGCGAGCCCGGAGGGGTTCTGAGGATAGTTTGGGACGAGGCGTTGGTTGTAATAAATCTTTCTGTTAAAGAATAAGTTTTCCAACCTTTTTGAACTTGTTGAGAATGCATTGAGGGTTAGAGTTAGGGCCCTTGTTTGGCTTCGGGGCCGAGCCGAAGGTCAGAGATTTGGGGGTGAAAAAACCTCATCGATAGGTGGAGCAGGTTCGGCTGGCTCCGGGGATTGGCCTCTCTAGCTGAGACAGCGGTCGTCCCTGAGCGGTAAGGCGACGGCGAAGGAGAGGAGTCCTGAGAGTTCTGCAGTGGAGGACCGCCTTCCAACGCCATTAATGGTGGGTCGTTTCGTCTCCCCACGCCATTAATGCTAGACGTTTTGCCTTCCCACGCCATTTAACAGGGGACGTTTTGACTTTTGACGTTTCGTCTTCCGATGTCATTAATGAGCCATTTTGGGGGGCTATATAACCCCCACCCCCTCACCAGAAATCCATCAGAGAAAATCTCATATCACCGTGGGTTCTCATTGCCGGTGGCTCCCCTGCCACCCTCTAACAATTTGAGGTAACGGCTCCGAGGGCCGTTTACCCCGAGTTGCTAGCGGGTGAAACGTTGGCCGACCCTGGGATAAGGAATCTGGGTGCTTACCGAAGGCGGGCCCCCTAATACGAAACTTTTGGCCGAGAGTCCCAGGCCGGTGGCTCCCCTACCACCCTCTGACAATTTGGGGTAACGGCTCCGGGGGCTGTTTTACCTCGAGTTGCCAGCGGGTGAAAGGTGGGTCGACCCACGATTCGAGGCTTGGGGCGTCTGCCGAAGGCGAGCGCCTTAAATCTTAATGAAACTTTTGGGTAGGGAGGTTGGCTGAAGTCCTGACCGGAGGTTGAGGCTTGGGGGTCGGCAGAGAGTGTCATACTCTATTGCCTTAGCTTGAGAAAGCCACCTTTGTGCTCGAGTTCACCGTTCGGTGTCGAGGCTTGGGGGTCGGCAGAAAGCACTGAGCTCCATTACCTTGGCTTGAGAAAGCCACTCGTGTTCCCGAGTTCACCGTACGGTGTCAAGGCTTAGGGGTCGGCGGAGAGCGCTGAGCTCTATTTCCTTGGCTTGAGAAAGCCACCCGTGTGTCCGAGTTCACCGTTCGGTATCGAGGCTTGGGGGTCGGCGGATAGCAATGAGCTCCATTACCTTAGCTTGAGAAAGTCACCCGTGTGCTCGAGTTCACCATACGGTGTCGAGACTTGGGGATTGGCGGAGAGCGCTGAGCTCCATTGCCTTGGCTTAAAAAAGCCACCCGTGTGCTCGAGTTCACCGTTCGGTGTTGAGGCTTGGGGGTTGGCGAAGAGCGCCGAGCTCCATTGTCTTGGCTTGAGAAAGCCACCCGTGTGCTCGAGTTCACCGTACGGTGTCGAGGCTTGGTGTGATTACATAAAGGGTTTACACAGAATCTGAGTTAAAAATAAAAAACCTTGGAAAGAGAATAAATATTCTTATACAAAAAGTGGCAGCGTATAAGGCTGATTACAAGGGACCGGTTACATAATAACTTTAGTTCTCCCTTTCGAGGTACTTGATGAGGTGCTCCGCATTCCAAGGTCTCTTGATCGGTTTGCCTCCCATGTCGGTGAGTCGATAGGTGTCGGGGCGCACTACTTTGGCGACCCTATACGAACCCTCCCAATTAGGGGCCAACTTCCTCTTCTTGCTGGGGTCTGAGACTGCCAATTTCGTGAGGACGAGGTCACCCTATTGGATGTTAGTGGGGCAGACCTTCTTGTTGTAGAATTTCTCGACCAGCTGGTATATGCTTTTTCTGATGGCGGATTTCTCCCTGACTTCGTCGATTAGGTCCAAGTTGGTGCTGAGACCTGCCGAGTTGCTTTCTTCATCGAAGGCCATTATCCTGGGCGAAGGGAGGCCGATCTCTAAGGGGATAACGGCCTCGGTGTCGTAGGTTAGGTTGAAGGGCAACTCGCCTGTGGGGATCCTTTTCGACGTTCGATGTGCCCAGAGAACGCTTGGAAGTTCGTCAACCCACAACCCCTTGGGTGAATTGTCCAATTGCTTTTAAGGCCATCAAGGATTTGGCGATTCGCATTTTCGGCTTGGCCATTTGATTGAGGGTGGCATATGGCTGAGAAGCGTTGCTGGACGCCGATGTCTTCGCAGAACCTTCGAAAATTCTTGCTTTCGAACTGGGTCTCGTTGCCGGTGATGAGCACCTGCGAGATCCCAAACCGATAGATGATGTGCTTCCATAAGAATTGCTAAGTTTGATGCTCGGTGATCGAGGCCAGGGGTTCTGCCGCTTAGTAAAGTGGCCAATACGACATCAGCGGCCGGAGCTCTCAGGTTTGTGAAGGACGGTCTTCAGCGATTTTGAAGTCTCTGGAAAAATAAAAAACATACCACACTCGCTATCTGAGATAGCGACTATGTGTATAGAGATTTTTACAAAGACTTTGAAGCCTTTGAAAATTTTATCAATACTAAACTCGCTATCTGAGATAACGGTCCTCTTTGAACTAAACTCTGAGATAGCGTGTAGTTATGACATTTTCAAGAACAACATGCAGCAACAAAATTTCCTGTATACATCATATATGGTTCATTTTCAGATTTTCACCACAATTTTTTATGAACAATTCAACATTTAAATGAACATTTATCTAACAATGTAGATTCTACATTCAAAAAAGGTGTATTCATCATTAAAAAAATTCAAAGTCAAGCTCAGCATCTCTAAAGTGAGTGTAAATCTGAAAATAAACTACACCTGTTGTTTGAGACAGCAAGTCTTACTTTAATATATTTTTATCAAATTTTTTTCCCAAGTGGTAAAGAAACGCCTAAGCTTAGACTCGCTATCTCAAACAGTAAGGGTATTTTCAACAAATTCGCTATCTGAGGTAGCAAGTGAGTTATTTTGATAAATGCTTTCGAATGTGAGTGTGTTTGATAAATACTTTAAAAAGTGGGTCATTTTGGAGAGAAAAAAATTAGGGGGTAAGTGGAGGGGGATTCTCTCACATTGTCGTATAAATAAGTTCAAAAAGGCCAGTTTGTTTGGGAAAAAAAAAAGAAACAACAACAATAAAAATATGGTCTTTTAATTACTTTCTTAAGATAAATTGCTATGAAACTTTGTATTATGCTAAGAAGTTATTTCGAAAAACAATAAAAAAAAAAAACAAAACAAAACAAAACAAAACTATATTTCCAAAAGAGACATATTCACTAAAGACCATAGCTTAATATAGAGAATTTTTAGTTCTTCAGCAAAAAAGCATTTTGAATGAAAACAACTTCTATATATATTTTCCTCACTACTGTTACGGGAGGCTTCTCTTCCTCGCAAAAAGTATTACCGATGTAGTTCGTTATCAAATGGTGCTTGCATTGCCATCTTCATCGATCCATCTGAAAATTAACAGATTCCGCACAGATAATATTCTAATCCCCCCCAAAAAGGAAGGTAACAGATAAACAAATTCTTCGAAATTGAACCCAGAACCCCATTTCTCTCCTTCCTCTTCGTTCTCTCCTTCCTCTCCGTTCTCACCTTCTTACCCCAAACCCTAACCCATCAGCTCCTCCCGCCTCTCGCCTCCCCGTCACCCCACCTCAGCCGCCTGCCTCCTCTCCCGTCGCTCCACCTCCTCCTTCCCTGCCCTAAAAAACTCAAAAACCAAAAACACAAACCCTAAATCTGAGCTTGGGGGCGGCCGGCAGCTAGAGTTTCGTCGCCGTCGCCCCCTTCTCCCTGCTTCCTCTCAACCTCTCCCTTCCAACTCTCATCTTCTCTTTCCCTCTAATTTTGTTTTCCCTCAAATCCTTACTTTAGGCTTTCGGAATCCGGCCTTCAAATGGGGTCTCCTCCGGTGTGCGACGGCGAAGGTCGAGCGTGCGACATCTTTAGCGGGGCCGAAGGTGCCGCGCGGGGTGTTGTTCGCCGGTTGTGATTGCGGTTGTCAACGATCGTCATTTGGGTCGATGCAGAGCGCAGCGGTGTCACCGATCGTCAATTTGGGGTATTCTCCGGTGTCGGAGAGGGATGAGACGGCGAGGGTTGAGAGCGCCGCATCTTTGGCGGGGCCGAAGGTGCCGCGTGGGGTGCTGCTCGCAGGTCGTGATTGTGGTTGTCAACGATCGTCATTTGGGGTCGACATAGAGCGCAGCGGTACCACCGGTCGTCATTTGGGGTTGGCCTGGTGTCGGAGAGGGATGCGACAGTGACGGTCGAGAGTGCCACATCTTTGGCGAGGCCGAAGGTGTCGCGCGGGGTGTAGTTCGCCATTCTTGATTATGGTTGTCAGACGAGCTGACTAGGGCTGGCGTCATCGGGGATGGCGACGCAGATCGCAGTGGTGCTCGGACTGGTTGCGTCGGGCTGGTGGCGGGAGCGCTGCCTAGCGCCGGCGTGGAGCGACGAGCGGTGAACTACGGGGTAGTCGAGGCTGTCGTGGAGGCATGTGAGGGAGGTCGGGGAAAAAGTGGGGGGGAGGGGGATTTTTTATTTGGGAGTGTTGCGGTTGGGGGGAGATTTGAATTTCAAATTGAGTTTTGAAATTTGAGTTGACGCAGTGGAGTCCCTAAAATCCAAATTTTTTCCTAATATCCAAATCACAACCGACTTACAATTTAGCAACAAAATGTATCCTAGTTGGTGTAGGCGACGATTGTCGGGCAACTTTATAGTTTGGGTTCTACTTTGACCTTGGTTGGTTAAAGTGAGGAGTGCCTTTGATTCTTTCATGTCAGAGGGCTCGCAGGGGTCAGGTGCGACGTCTACCCTCGTTGCGAGGTTACGGTGAGAGTCATCGAGGGTGAAGTGAGGGAATGAGAACGAGGACTCAATCTTGACATGGAGTTGTCAGATTGGTGGAGTGCCTGCGGGATCTCTAATATGGTGCTTATGCTTGTCGTATGGGTCACTGCTGGGGGCGACGAGTAAGAGCGTACGATAGTTGGAGAGAATAAACGACGTACAAGCGAGGGACTGAGTGAGAGAGTGAGCCCAAATTGGCATGAGAAAATTTTTCTAGCGGGGTGGCCAATAAATAGGACTAGATTTCGTTGTATTTTTGTTTGTTGGTTGGGGTGTGTGAATTCCAGAACCAAGTCTATTGGGATCTGAACTTTATAAGCCTTATTTTTGGTTGTTTGTTTTGTTAAACTTTTTAATAAAACACGGGGGCCCAACCTTTTACGATAAAAAAAAAACTTCTATATATTTTTATTTAAAAATAAAATAAAATAAGAATTGCCAGCGAGGTCACCGACGTGACACACGTGCTAATAGTCGCATGGTGTGGGATCCACTCTCCGAATTATTCAATGTCGTCTGTTTTTTTCTGATCACTTTCCAAATTTTCAATTATAATTTAAATTATTTATTTATTATCATTTTCTATTATCTAATCTTAATCCATTACTTTTGTGGAAATATCTATGCTTATTCATTATTATTCTCTTTTTTTCCATCTCTCTTTTCTCTGTCTTGTTCACTCATCACTCATTCACAAAAATGGAGCATGCATCAGCTTCCAATGGCATCACTGAGCCCTCCTCCCCTTCTCAGAAGGTAACCCAAATGAACCCATTTCAAATTGGTGCATTTGGTTTTGAATGGTTGGTCTGATTCTGATCTGAATGCTGGGAATTATGAGTACCTTTTTTTGTATTTTGTTGGATTTGGTTTCTGTGCTTTGATTCTTGAGTACCCATTTTGTTGTAGCTGCTCTATTTTGTCAATAGCTTGTGGATTTGTACCCTGCCCAGCTAGTTATCATGTTTTTAGGAAGCATTTCAGTTGGAATTTTGGTAATTGGAGAATGCTCTTCATTCTTCAATTCCAGAAAAGTGGAGGACACCATTATAATTAGTAGATATAGTAGATGATTAGCAGGTGCACTGCACATATTCTTTTGGGAAGTACTTTCCTCGGGGAGAAGGCACCTCTTTTTCGGAAGATGTGTGAAAGACCCTGTGGCTACACCAAAACTCGGAAATTGTGGTGAGGGTTGTGGGTGTTTTACTCTTGTATTTTAACATGATCGACAAGTCGAACGCTCTTTTTGTGGGCCGGGACATGTGATGTTCACAATAAAAAAAACTTCATGCATAATTTATGATGTGCATCTACTACAAATTGAACTTGGGTTGCTCTGCTACCATATGAAAGACTCTGCTGGTACACCAAAACTCCAAAACTCTGAAGTTGTGGCAAGGGTTTTACACTTGTACGTCAACAAGGTAAAAAAAATTCTTTGGAAGGTACAAGATGTAAAGTTCAGCTTGGGGAAAAGAAAATGGGAAAACAAAACAGTTGTAAAGTTGAGTTTGCTTTTCATACTAATTTTCATCAACTTTATGGCACTTACAATTTATATTTTTGATTACCTCTCTTTTTCATTGTTATCAAAGTTTGGCTATTACTTGCATCAAGTGACATAATTTCTGCTTTGTGTATATTGTTTGATTTGGTTGATGTTCATGTATCTAGCTTGATCGGTGAATCTGATGCAAAAGCATGTAAGTGAGATTGCAAGTTTAAGTGTTAGAAGGCACTGTTCATGTACTTGTATGACATCTTCATGTACATTCTGAGATTCTTGATTGATGCCAACATATCAAATTAACATGTTATAATGTGCTATGTATTTAGCTTGATTGGTAGTTTCTTATTGGCGCTTGTAAATCTAATTCAGCAGACCCCCAAATTTTGGGATTTTTTGTTGTTTGTTGTAAATCTAATGCAAATGTCTATGCTTACTAGTTCTTGAGTGACTATAAGTGTTCATTGATGCTCCAGGTTGAACACCACAATCTACAGTCCATAAAGGAGGGTGTTTCATGTCAAGGATCTTCTACTCCAATACATATCAGTAGCGAGAATTTCGGAGAACATCTTACTCAAAATCAAGGTTACTATAAAGGTTGTTCTTCCACTAATGGAGGTGCAGGTCTAGGGCTTTCAGCCAAGCGTAGCTTCAAAAACAGAACAGTCATAGTTAACGACGAAAGAAGTTCCCTTTTAAATCCAGAACTTGCTTTGGAACCCGAGAATAGGACAGGTCCTGAGAATGCGTTACTCACTAACATTGTTTCTAGAATCTCATGGCAAAGGTGTACATCACTTCCTTTGAAAGGTTCATCAGATATGTCTCCTTCTCCTACGTCTGCTATTGAAAAGATTTACTCAGAGAAGCAAATGTCCCAGGTAGGTCTTCCTGTATGAGATCACTTAAGAGCTTTTTGTGTCTTTTGTGTCTTGTTTACTATGATGCCTGTCATTAGCACGATATTAGCATGCTGCTTTAACCTTATCTGGGCTTATAATTTGTTGTTCTTCCTCTGAATAGCATACTATCACTATTCTTGTAAATCTATTGAAAATTATTATTATTATTATTATTATTATTATTATTTTGGCTCAAAGATGACCAATGCCACCGTGATTCATTAATGAGAAATAACGAAACTAGAGTGCACAGTACAGAATACCCAAAATCAATGGAAACGCAAGAAACAAATTACAGTGATAAGGTTAACAGAGAGATTGAAAAATAGTATTGGATTGTTAGATAGATTATAACTGAATACAATGTCTCCTATGTATAAGAGGAAAACAAATACTAAACTAATACATAACCGATATGGGACTGAATATATATAATATAATATTTAACACCCCCTCTTAAACTCACGGTGGGTCGAACAATGTGAGTTTGCCCATTAAGTAATGAAACCTCTAAATAATGTGGGATTTGGTGAAGAAGTCTGCTCTCTGCTGTGAAGAGGTAACAGAATAAAGTGAAATGGTCTCAGCTTCAAAACACGCACGAACATAGTGACAATCTCTCTCTATGTGCTTCGTTTGCTCATGGAAGACTGGGTTTTTTGCAATATGCAGTGCATTCCGGTTATCACAATAAAGAGAAGTAGCTCCTGTGAGAGTGACACTCGTATCTGATAATAGCTAACGAACATAAACAATCTCTCTAGTAGTAGCTGTCATTGCTCTGTACTCGGCTTCTGTGGAAGATCATCCAATAACTGCCTGTTTTTTGCTTCGCCATGAAATCAGCAAATCACCAAGAAATAGACAGAAATCTGTGGTAAACCGTCTGGTAGTAGGATCACCTATCCTATCAGAATTTGAATATGCACTGAGTTCTAGTTTGGACGTAGAAGGCATGAATAATGAACTAGTAATAGGTGCCTCAAAGATATCTGAGGATCTAAAGAAGAACATCATAGTGAACTGATGTAGGAGCGGAAACAAATTGACTAACAACATTGACTGCATGAGCAAATCGGGCTCGGTCATGCATAAGTAGACAAGTTGTCCAAAAATCTGTCTGTATCTAGTGGGATTGTGAAGGAGCTCACCATCTGTGGGACGAAGCTTCACATGAAGCTCTAAGGGTGTATCGGCTGATTGACTGTCAGAGAGACATACATCGGAGATAATATCTGATATATATTTCTGTTGAAAAATGAGTATGCCCCGAGATCTATGGACAATCTCGAGACCCAGAAAGTAGCGTAGTCTATCAATATCTTTCATATGGAACTGCTAGTGAAGGTAATGTTGGGTGGATGCAATGCATGCAGAGTTATTCTCAGTAATAATTATATCATCAATATATAATAGTAGAAGTACCATTTCCTGCGGTGATGACCGCATAAATAGATCCTGTGAACTCTGATGGAACCCAACCTGGGTGATGACACAGCGAAAACACTCAAACCATGCTTGAGGGACCTGTTTCAGGCCACATATAGCTTGACGCAGATGACAAACATGATGAGTGATAAGGTCAGAAGGAGGATGCATGTAAATAGCCTCAAATAAGGTACCATGAAGAAAAGTTTTCTTCACGTCCATCTGGTATTAACAGCCACTGACGAACGGAGGCAACAGCAAGGAGAGTACAAACTGTAGTCATCTGTGCAGCTGGGCAAAAATCTCATCATAATCAATGTCATGCTCTTGAGTAAAATTCCGGACAACTAGATGAGCTTTGTGCTGCTCAATGGAGCCATCAAGTTGATTTTAACCTTGAAGATCCACTTGCAACTAACAGGCTGGATGCTCACAGGCAGTGGAACAACATCCCAAGTGCCAGTCTGATCAAATGCATGAAACTTCTCTGCAATAGCTTTTCGCAACCTGGGAAATTGAATAGCTTCCTGATATGTTTTGGGTTCATGTGTGGAGTGTATAGCAGTGAGATATGCATGAGACTATGGTGAGTGGAAGGTAAGAGTGGCAAAGCCAAACTGGTCAGAAGGACTAGTGACATCAAGTGTGTAACGTACCGGTGGGATGCCTGTGATAGAAAGTGTAGACTGACGGACCAGTGGTGGATGGGTAGTGTGTGGGGGTAAGATAAGTGGAGTGGGTGAATGCAGTTGTGGGGATGCAGGTGGTGCAGGTGCAGGAAAATGTGGGGATGCAGGTGGTGTCACTGTAAGAGGAACAATAGGTGGAACGTCAGTAGGGGATGGGAAAGGAGCCAAAGAAGTTGGATCATATGGAATATGTGAAGGTATGGCCGGGGAGATACGTCCAACAATTGGAAAATCGAGAAAACTAGCATTCTCAGGAGAGGTAAAGTAGTAGGGAGAGTCTTCCACAAAGGAGATATATCGGAAAATACGAACACGACCTACTACAGGATCAAAGCAACGATATCCTTTATAGTCTGGACTGAAACCTAGGTGAATACACTTAGTGGCTCGAGCGGTGAGCTTTGTGCTCTCAGTGGGAGGGAGAAGAACATAATAGGTGCACCCAAAAGTATAGAACATACTGTAGTTCGGTGGTGAGTGACGAAGAACTCCATAAGGTGCCAGATAGGGCAGACGAGACAGTGATGTTAATGAGACCGACAGGCGTTATGACAGCTTCAGCCCAGAAAGAATGAGAAACAGAAGATAAAAGTAGAAGAGCGCAAGCTGTCTCAAGAATGTAACAATGCTTGTGTTCAGCTACACCATTCTGCTGATGCGTGTGAGAGCATGATTGCTGAAAATGTGTACCATGAGATTGAATGATCGATCTCATAGCAGCAAAGTGTACTCACTAGCACCGTCTGATTGAAATGTTTTGATACAGATATCAAACTGAGTGTGAACTATGTTTGTAAAGAATTGGTAAATGTCAGGTATCTCAGAGCGTGAGCACATAAGAAACACCCATGTGAATCTAGTAAAGTTATCAATGAAACTAACATAATAGAGATAACCTTTGTGAGAAAGTGTAGAAGATGGTCGCCATATGTCAGAGTGAATAAGTTAAAAATGATGGGTGGTTTGAGAAGTGTTTTTTGTGATTAAAAGGGAGTGCTATGTATTTGGCCAAATGACAACCCTGGCAAACACCACTACGGACTAAAGTCTTTGAGTTGAGACTCACTAATATGTCCTAAACGTTAGATCACCTACTCCATCGGGCAGCTGATCATCAAAATCTGTAATTTAATAAATTGCAGGAAGAGGAAAAAAAAAAACATCCATCAATGCAAGTTATGGACTGCTTGTAGTGCAGGTAACAAGTACAGGAAAAATAAACAAATATAGAGTAACAACGAAAACAAACATAGCATGGAATAAGCATATCAACAAAGCAAGATAACTAATATGAATCAGGAAACAAAATCAAGTAATATGGTATACTAACAGGCATAGGTAGCATGTATCAAGTGTCAAGCAAGCAGGTAAACAGGTAACAGGTGAACAAGTGAGCAGGCGTCAAGTATCATGCAAACAGGTAAACAGGTAACAGGTGTCCAGTAGCATGTAACAGATAAACAGATAACAGATACATGTAAATAGGTAACAGATATCATGTTATTGCAGGCCTTGTGTTTTAGTTCTATCTATGTAGCACTTCATGTGTCCCAGATTTTTACCACATGGTTGCTACTTACAGACAAATCACGTTTAGATTTCGTAGTGGACTGTATAGGGCTGTATACTCAGGTATCGGACTGACAAATATCAGATGCAGATCCAGACAGACAGGTAGAACTTACGGGTTCTCTTCTGAGTACACCTTCCTATAGGGAAGTGTGCAGTCAGATAATCAGATAACAGGATCGTGTATCATGTAGTCATGAACACATAACAGATAACAGATAATCATGTGGAAAACATGGGTCTCCTTCCAAGTACACATTTCTATATTATCCACTACTAGATCTTTTTCTTGACCTCGACTTGGTTATTTTTTTATTATTATCAGACAGGCATGTATGTGTCACAAACAGAGCAAGAATAACATGGTATATACAAGTAACAGGTTCAGATTGAAAGATAAACATGTACAGGTGATAGACAACTCATAAAAGGATAGAACAACGAAAATTCTAGTTCAGGACAGCAAGGCATTACTGCACTAAATCTGGAATTTCCGTTGCTACAAATATGCAAATCTTGAATCGTCAGAAAATCTGAAAAATAGACTCTCGGTCGAATCCAGCAAATATATATAAGTCATATGGTATTTCACAAAAATAGGACTCAAAACAGAGTTGTATCCATAAAACGTGTTCAACCAGAAATCAGAAGTTTACATTCATAAACAGGAAAACAGTATAAAAACATATTGATTAAATCCAAGAAAAATCTGGGGTATTTTTTAGTATGTTTAGTAACAGAAAATAAAGTTTCATAATTTTCCAATATAGATAGAAGTCAAGTAAAATCAGAAAACAGCAAGATACAAGAATTTTGTAAATCTGAAATCATAAACACTGCAGTACTAAAACAGCAATATCTTACAAAATATAAATCAAAACCCAGATTCGTCGAAAGGGTGATAAAATAGATATAATAGGCTACATTTCATATTCACAAAGTTTTTAGAGACAGCAAGTAGAATCAGGTCGAAATTATGTTTCTTTACTGAACAGTATGGAATTTCTGCATGTATAGTAGTGTTTACAAGTATAGAATAGTGTATAAAAGTCATTGATTAAATCCACAAAAATTAGGGGTTAATCTCAATTAAGTCTAGTTGTACTCGGCATAATATTGGATCAAAATATTATCTTTAACATCAATATAAAATAAATTATCATCCAAAATTCATATAAAACAGAATCTGCAATTTTAAACACATTTGTAGTAAAACGGCAATAACTTGCAACCCACAAATTGAAACTGAGATCTGTCAGAAAATCTGAAAAGTAGACAGAATTCTCTATAATTCATATTCGCAAATACTTTTCATATACTGACCTTAATAGGGTCTAAAATACTAAACAAAACGGAAAACCGGCAAAGCAGAAAATATCCTTCATGCACAAAACCAACTAGTTCATATGAAACTCATCCAAATCATAACAAAACGTGAAATATAGTATACCAGATGTCCAAGCAACATGGTATAGGTTGTTTTACAAGTCTTCAATAAGTTATACTACAACGAACACATCACGCATACAAGATCATACAACACCTCATAATCATGATCACATGCATATATACAAGAATTGATTATCTCTAAGTCTAAATTCATGTCGTGTGTAATGAGACAACTACGGGCAAATCAACACATAGAGATAAGGTATAACAGGGGTTTTACACAAAATTATCTCTAGAACACAAGTACTAAACTACACTACGTGCGGTATTTAGTACTTGTATTACACAAGGAAAAGAATACAAGTTACTTGTCTTAAAGACGACGGTGGGAACGAAGCAAGAACAAGAATAACGGGAACGAATTCTCGGGCAATGATCTCAATGAACCACGAACCAATAACGAACACACGCGATCACACGAACATAATACCCACGAACCACGAACACAACCTCGAATCAACACGCGCACACATACAATCACCAAGAGAGAGGAGTCAAGGCACGAGGGAGGAGCGTCGGCGCTGACTGCTAGGGCGATAGCGACGGGGAAGCACGGTGATGGGGACACAGGCCGAGAGGGGGCTGTGTTGGCGCTGCAGGTCGGGGGTCGCGATGCTGCTGCTGTTGAGGAGAGGCACGACAGGGGGTGCGGGTGTGCGGCAGGACGGGAGAGAGCAGGGGAAGAGGAGGGCAGGAGTGCTGGTGTGTAGCGGCTATGAAGCACGAATACGAGTACGCATATCCGATACGGTACGTATCCGGTATGCGGATACGCCGATTTCTAAAAAACTAGGATACAGGTACGTTGAGGATACACTTAAATAAAATAAATAAAAATAATTAGTAATAATATATATAAGTCGTTGAGTAAATAGTCCTACACAGGGATAAGTAAATAATTTATAAGGAGTTCATGAATAGTTGAATACCATATGTTAAATTTATGACAATTATGTAATGATGGGAATATTGTGTGTGATTGTCAAATAATATGCTAGAGATGTGCATATTAGAAATAAAATTGTAAAATAACATGTTTAAAAGGAGGAACATGGTGTGTGACTAACTGTACTGATTAAATATACTAAATTATCTGGACAGTTTCAACCAAGAAGATGAGTGTAAGTTGAGTAAATATTCTAAATAATACTAGCTGTTCTCAGTCTAACTATCTTAATTGCCAAACTGAAAACATCCAGATCAAAGAAGATACTCCTATTTCGATGCCCCTTTGAACAAATCTCAGGGTGAATGCATGTCCAATATTTTGTACTATATAGGAAGTCATGAAAGATTGAAAGGTACCAAGTTTCTAAGTATAGGATTAAATATACATAGCTTATACTGAATAAGAAAAGCACAAAAACTCACAGTGGGTGTTCGCAATCTTAGTTGAGGTGAGGAAGTCGACGCTGTCGGTGTTCGAAATCGAAGCTGACGCTTGACGGTGCTGTCGGTGTTCGGATTGGGAAAGAGAGTTCAAAATCGAAGATGACGCTCGGATTGGGAAAGAGAGTTCGAAATCAAAATCGAAATTGAAGATTAGGGTTAGAGTTTGGATTGGGAACGAAAGAAAGAAAGAAAGAGAAAATCGAAATCGAAATTGAAGATTAGGGTTAAAGGTGCGAGGCGGCTGGAAAGAAAGAAAAAGAGAGAAAATGGGCCAGGCCTTTAATTAATTGAGCTGAAAAAATTATAAAAAAAACAAAACGTATCCCCCACGTGTCCAGAGAGTATTCGTTAATTTTTTTATTTTTTAAAAAATTAAATTCACCGGATACATACCAGATACGTATCCGGAGAGTATCCTACGCGTATCACGTCTGATATGTTCATGATACTTGATACGTAACCCCCGGAGAGATTCCGTGCTTTATAGTGCAGTGGGGTAGGGGATGGGTTCAGGCGACGAGAGAGGGTTGCAGGCCGGAGTCGGGAGGTGCAAGGGAGAAGGAGAACGGGAGTGCGACTATGGGTTTTGAGTGGTAGGGGATGGAGTATGCAGGGTGTAATATGGGTGTGTATATATATATATATATATATCAATCAGATGAGTTAGGGTTTTAGGGTGTTAACGGGTAGGGTATAGGTAAACGGGTATGGGTTATATATAGGTAGTTGGTTATTAGGGTTTAGGTTATAATGGGTTTGGGTAACGGGTAGGATAGGTTATTGGTTAATATGGTTTAGTTTGGGTAGTGGATTTCAATGGGTTAAAGGATCTTAGGTTGCGTTTAGCCTAGCTTTTTTTGGGCTTTAAAGCTACTTTAGAAGGAGAAGGCAGAAAGTAGAGCTTTGAAATTAAAAGCTGAAGCTGTTTGGATAGTCAACTTTTTTTTAACTTTAAAGCTACTTTTAAGCTAGAAGTTTTTTGGCATAAGATATCAATTGTAAGCTACTTTTATACTCAATTTAAGCTTTTGATTTTATTTAAGAATAAAATATAAGTTATCAAATTACAAAAAAAATCTTTATATTACTAATAAATGAAATATTTAGAATAACCTAGAAAACTCGTAAAAAGGAAAATTTTTTTTTGAACTGTACGTAAATAAAAAAATTAAAGGGCTACGATACTTTTTGAAATGCATCATTCCATCAATGCAGCTTGACATCTCATTTTGTCAAGGTTTAGTTCGATGACACTCCAACAATGAAAAGGTTTAGTTGCATCTGTGAATTACGAGTATGAATAATGTAATACTATCAGATTAGTTCCTTTCTTCCCCTCCCTCTCGGAATTTCCCCTCACTCGATTAATGAAGCCATGAATATTTAACTTACATGCAAGTAATGTTGTATGGTGGGCAAAATGTTTTAGAATTCAAATTGAACTTTATCAGATTAAGGCATATTCTCCAAAAATACTGAATAAAGCGAAATAAAAAATTGGAAGATAAGATGGATGTGTTATTCAGTGTATAGCTATTGGAACTAGCGTCAAATGCTTGCGCATCAGATCAGAAGATATAGCACCTGCACTGAATGGAAAGGTTTGGATACTCGAAAAATCTTAAAAACATAAAATAGATCTAATCGACGGCAGGGTTCGACGGTGACTCTTCGATGGGGACGGCAGGGTTTGACGGCAGTGTTCCCCGGTCGCGAGTGTTCCGCGAGGAAGGGGAAGGGGAAAGGGAAGGGGAAATTTTTTTGTTGTTAGGGTTTGATATATGGAAGGGCCAAAAAAAGAAAAAAGGAGAAGCCAGAAGTTGCTCTTGAGGGCTTTTTTTGAAGCTCATTTTCTTCATTAAAAATAAGCTACTTCTCCTTCTGTAGAGCTTTTCAAAATATGCATTTGGCCCAGCTTCTCCTTTTAAAGGAGAAGAGAAGCTAATTTTAAGCTGGGCCAAACACTACCTTAATAGAAGTTAGAATAGGGTTTAATCAAAAAAAATATAGGGTGACTCGAAAATGAGATGGAAGCAAAAATGAATAACTAGAATAGGGCATGAACAAATTAAATAATGGGGAAAAAATAGTGGCTTGATCAATCAGAGATGGAATAATAGACTAACAAACAAATCAAGAAGGTCAAATAAAAGACAACAAAACAAATAAATGAATATATTGAAAAAGAAGATCCAATACACGGTCAAAAGAGATACAATATGAATCAAATACTCAAAAAGAAAAATACATCCAAAAATACAGAAAATGAAAAACAGGGGTTACATGAAGTACTGCGAGGAGGAATGAAACTGGAGTCGCTGTGGCAGGATCGAAATGAGGTCAGAACTACTGCTGATGTCGGGATCGGGATAGGGAGCTGGATGGTGTTACTGGTTGCGGAAGAAGGGGTGGGGCAGGGTTAGGGATGATGCTGGAAGGAGGAAGTAGGCTGAAATTAAGATGATGACGGTGATGCATCTCTCTGAATCTGGATGGAGATCGGGATGTGAGGGGGAGTGAAAAGGAAGATGTAGCAGCAAAGAAATCGGTGGAGAATGAAAGAGACTAGTGAGACTGAGGTTCCATTTGAGAAGGAGTACCTGCACAAAAAAACCGAACTTTTTTTGAATTTTATTTTAACGACAACGAATAGCGGCAGCGTTGACGACAGCAACAAACCTACAACAGTGGAGAGAGGAAGGGTCAGAAGATACAGTTAGATGAGGGTTTTGAATTTGGGTTTGGGTGTGGATTTCAGATTTTTTTTTAATGACGACGAATAGCGGCGGCGGTGACGATAGCAACATATCAGCAACAGTAGAGAAAGGAAGGGTCAGATGAGAGTAAGGTTACAGTTAGATGAGGGTTTTGAATTTGGGTTTGGGTGTGAGTTTCAGATATTTTTTTTTGGCAATCAGAAAATAGGCTAGATTAGGGTATTGGGACGGGTTTCGGTTGGTAGGGTATGGAGTGTTGGTGTGCTTTCGGGTTCAGGTAGTTGGGTTAGAATTCGCGTTTGTGAGAAATATATGTTAGGGTTTTTAAGAGAGAGTGAAGGAGAGGGCAGCTAGGATTAGGGATTGTAGGGTCAGGGTGTGGTGTGAGGAGGTCGCGGAGTGGAGGCGGCTAGGGTTTTCAGGAGAAACATGATGTGCGGGAAGCAAATGGGTTACGGAGTTGGATTGGATGGGTTTCGAAGATGGTGTTGGAGTGGACGGGAGCAGATGGATTTTCGGGAGTAGGGTTACGAGCAGGGGTAGGGAAATCGAGGGGCAATACAGATGGTGCCGATGATGGGGGATTTGCTGTTGTTGAAAATGGGTTCTGGTGTTAGGGTGGCAATGATGAGGGATTTGCTGTTGGTTCTTGATGTTGACGGGGAAGACGGGGGGATTGGGATCTTCGGGGAGTTGTTGCTGATGAAGGTGTTGCTGGAGTTGACGTCGTAGTTGTTGCTGTAGTTGTAGTCAGCAAGGAAGAGAAGAAGTGATTAGTGTGGAGATAGAAATTTGGGATTAGAGCTCTGATACCATGATAAGGTTAACACAGAGATTGAAAAATATTATTGGATTGTTGGATTGATTATAACTGAGTACAATGTCTCCTATATATAGGAGGGAAAAAAATACTAAACTGATACATAAGCCGATATGGGACTAAATATATATAATACAATATCTAACATACATAAATTCAAAAGTAAATAACTGCAGGTCATCCTACTTATTCTTCATAACCTTCCCCATCACTATTTGTCTTTTGCATTTTTGCCTTTCATGTTAGTATTTTCCGTTGTTCCTTTTTTTGCTTCTTTCCTCGCTTGAATGAGCCCGCACCAAGACAAGATACAGACAAAAATATGGTTTAGTATTGCTGGTAAAGGAGTAGACTTTGCATAGAAACAAAAATTATTGCTATCAATCCTGATTGCCTAAATAGTAGCAACACACAAGTATCCCATGCATCTCTATCATCTTTCCTAGCATTAATTTTCTCCACCCGACCCATAAATCCCTCATAGAAGTAGGCGAACCCCTCAAATTGAAGCTTGCCAACATCATTTCCCAAACCCTTTTGCTGTGTTCACAGTGAAAGAATAGGTGATGAGTGGACTCAACTTGTGTGTGAGATCTACTACAAGTAGAATCAACTAGAATATGACGTTTTAGAATATTCTCTCGTTAAAATAGAATTATTAATGGTCACCACATGAAGACTTTCACCTTATGAGGTGTGATTCTCTTCCACACAATTTTACTCCCTGCACTCATTAGCTCCCATCATTTACCAAGTGATACAAAAACCTAACGAAATTCCAATTTGTGTCCTTTCCATAGTCTAGCATATTCTTCTTGACAACCCAACCCCCCATATTCTGTTAAGAATCTCTCCAACTCCCTCATATCTCGTCTAGAGTCACTATCCCCTCCCCTTTGAAATGTTGGAACCCACTTATTCCCACGCCAAACATCTCTCACTAAAGCATTAGGTTTAGTCATTGTATCATATAATGGCGGAAACCTCGCTACTAGGGTACCCTCCCCACACCAAGTGTCATACCAGAAACCCACCGAATCTCCTTTTTCCATCTGCACTTTGAATTTCTATGGAACAACTCAGCCATTTTTTGCGATACCTCTCCACATACGAAACTTCCCCACTCTTGACATTTCCCCCAAATTTTTGATTTCTTCTAACCCTATAATTGTTCGTTTCTCGTACACAAATTCCATTAGGCTTTCCATAAATCTTCTATCACCAATTTTAAATTTCTGTTTTCAAATTATTCTTGGTGTTTAAAATTTGAAATCAATGCACTAGGATCATCTATTTTTTATCTTTCTTTCACTCTAACGATCAAATAAGTTCAGCAACTAAGTGAAAGACAAATGGAAGAAGTGGATCAAAATCCTCCAATATAGAGGTCTTTGGTCTGGACCTTGTTTGTAGGCATCAAATCTGATGCAGTCCTGAAACTGGCACATGATTATTAAGGTGATTTTGGCATAGGTGTCTGTGCTGAGTCTGCTGACTTGGCATAACCATTGCCTTGCTCTCTTTCATTGCCTAGGAATGAAAAGTCTATGGAATGGAATATCTTTATTGATTTCCGTTGTCCTAATCATCTCTCTTTTGATCTTTTTTTCAGCAGCATTGTGAAAGTATGAGTCATTTTATTGCATAATCTATCTTTATTAACTACCTTTTCTTCCCTCTCCTTTCCCCCCATAGTTGATGTCCTGTATAACCCATAAATGTTTCCAGTGGGTTTCCTTCTTAGCTTTTGTTAATTGGCATGAGCTTGTGGGCTGGGCCCATGGGCCCATGAGCCCATGAGCCAAGCCCAAGCTTGGTGCCCATCCGAGGAGGGTGATTGGGCCCTAAGTAAAGCAACTCTCTTCTTGTCCTTGGTGAAGATACTTTCTTAGTATGTATATCCTTTTATGGCAAGAGATAAATGAGGAGAGGAAAGAATATAACCCTCTCTTGATCTCCCTCCGTAAATTGAGGGGTGGAGTCTAGCGTTAAGGTGACTAGTTACAACATAGATACGACATAGATTGTAGCCCTATATCAATCCCTCAAGATCCCTAGAAAGGGAAAGGAGTTCTCTTTCCGTTGCTCTTTTCCATACTTCCGAAGGTGTAGAACCAGTGCATATCCTCATCCTGTAGGATCCATCACCGTACAAGCAGTTTCTTGGAGAAATTTTCAGACTATCAAGGAGATCACCGCTTCCGCTACAGCCAAAGCCAAAGCCAAAACCCAGTGTAAGGCTAACCCTACTTGTAGTATCATGTTAGGGTTTATGTTTATGTTTATGTTTATGTGATCTCTCTATATGCCATGCCTACGACGTTGATATAGATTGTCATGAATAGCCAACAATTTTCATATTGCAGACTGTTAACAAAGTCTTGATAATATATGAACCTATGCAGAAACGGAAAATTCCCACAAAGGTTTCAAGGTCCTTGTCTGTGCCAGTACGGAATATTGTTATTGTGAGGTCTCAATCATTTCCTGCTCATAGGCAGTCTACACTTGAGGATTCTCCAGATGGTAATATAGAGTATATGTTATTCACTGATTACATTAGTTCTTCAATGGAATTTTATTTTAAGCTTACAAAGCTAGAAGCATTTGCATGTGCGACCATTTATCTTATGATTCACCTTACAACTTCTTCTACGTGGTTCATATTTTCATCAGGCCAATCAGTTCCTGTACAGGTTGAGGACGGCGATGAAGAGATTCCTGAAGAAGACGCAGTATGCAGGATATGTCTAATCGGGTTAAATGAAGGAGGAAACTGGCTGAAAATGGAGTGCAGTTGTAAAGGAGATTTAAGGCTTACACATGTAGACTGTGCAGTTAAGTGGTTTGGAATAAGAGGAAACCATAAATGTGAGGTTTGTGGTCAAGAGGTCCTCAATCTACCAGTTACGTTGTTACGAATGCAGAGTTCTGTGCAAAGAAACTATAACCAAACTCATCCCGGACAAAATTCAAACTCGTTGTTAATCAGGTAAGATGATTGGATACTATTATTGAGAACCTTGTAAAAATTTAAAAAAAATATGATTTTTTGGTAGCTAACTAGATTGTCTGTAAAAAAATTGCCCTTAAATGGGAAAAGATTATAACTGAAAATTTTACATGAGCATGAAAACAACAAGATTGTTTTGTTAAATTTAAATTATATTGATTGGCTAATAGCACTTCCTATTTTCCCATAGAGTTGTTTTCTCCTTAATCTTCTCTCCTATGCTTCTTCACGAAAGATGGTACCAGGATCATATCTTTTGTATACAGGGTTGCATTTTAAATTTTAATGTTAGTAAGACATTGTCTTTTTACGCATGTGAAACTTTCTTCTTTATTATGCAAATGCAGTCGCATGTTATATTAACTAGTTTCAAAGAAGTCCTACTAAACTGTAAATTTATAACTGTCCTCCATTGATTAGACATGCATATATGCAATTATGTCGTTCATTGTGATGCAAAATCATGAATCATCCTTCATTATCTTTGCAGATCCTGGCAGGACGCGGTTGTTCTCATCTTGATTAGCACCATGTGTTATTTTTTCTTCCTAGAGCAGCTACTGGTATGTCACTTAGTAAACTCATTGTTTTTATATATCAAGTGTGTTCTTGTATTTTTTGGTATTGCTGTTCAACATAGATTCTTTTGTGAAACTGCAACATGTTAAATAATCTCGCATGTCTGATACTTGCTTACATAAATGTAATGTTATAGTGGTTGTATGAAAAGGTAAAGATATCATTCTTCCTCGGGTTCTAATTATAGAGATACACAGAATGAAAAAAATGTGAATTTAGTGATTACAAGCGGTAGCCCCCCATTTCTTTAAACCATCAACAGGCAGGAAAGAGTTGTATTCCGTTTATTTAGTATTGTTCGTTTTGAAGATCTGTGGCCACATGATAGGAATTATGTTATATTACATTATTCAAAATATTGATTTTGGATTCTTCTTTTATTGTTTATGTGCTTGCTGTACACGCATAGCTAAGTAGTTTGGTCTATCTTAAACGTTCTTGTGTGTATACATTTGCGAAAAGTTCCCTTAAATCTTCTATGATTTACATTCGTGACAAGTTTTCTCTAAATCTTCAATGACTTATTTTTCATGCTACAATTCCTTTATTATGGCAGTGCATTGATAATCTCCATCAAACTAAGCTAGAAACTATACTTGTGTTTGTCAAGATGCATTCTGTTATTTATTACCCACCCTCTTGCAATCATTCACCATGTGCCATTAAGCTTTTAACAAACTATAAGTTTCATGGTTTATAGAATACCACTCATTTCTTCAAATTTCAATTTTTAGGTCATACAATTTGTCTGTGGTTTGTTGTTTTTACTTCTTTTTTAAATAGGTCAATGATTTGAAATCTCATGCACTTATGATTGCTGCACCATTTTCTCTGACCCTGGGCGTGTTGGGATCAGTGCTCTCAATTGTTTTAGGTAATTAACTTTCTGAAAAGAAAAAATGATGCCTAAAATCTATTTGTGCTCTTAATTATTCCCTTTCTTCTCTCAACTTAAATGCAGCGTACACCGAATATATTTGGGCATATGCAGCATTTGAATTCTCACTCGTGGTCATATTCCTCCATTTGTTCTATTCTATGGTGAGAAGAAGTTCGTCTTCTTAGCAAATTCATGAATGTTATTACTTACTTTTGTTTCTAACTGCACTGAGTAGTGGCTTCATTGTTAGTCAATCATTATTGCTATATTAATGTTACTGTGGCCCTCTTTGAAGTAGTTATCGTACTGACTGAGGTGGACGCCAGGATATCCTTTCAGTATGGGCATGAATTGGGCCTGCCTGAGGCGAACTCCCGTAATGGGGCCCCCATACATAATGTGAGAAGAAATTATAAAAATCACACACACACACATATAGTCCCCTTCCGTTGTGCACTAGCTATGGTGTGCACTCGGCCTTCGGGCTTTCGTTTCGACGATCCAAACCGTTCACATTGATCTACATGTCTAAATTAGTTTAAATATGTAAAATCAAGTCATTTGAATTTTATTTGCCTATGCATTGAAGTGTTACAAAATTGTGTGGCTGAATATCATTTTTTTTATAATGACATGATGGATGGATAAATGAATTTTAAACTACTTGATTTTACATATTTAGACTAATTTAGATGTGTAGATTAAGGTGAACGGTTCGGATCGTCGATACGAAGGCCCGAAAGTCGAGTGCTCTCTCTCTCTCTCTCTCTCTCTCTCTCTCTCTCTCTCTCTCTCTCTCTCTCTCTCTCTATATATATATATATATATATATATATATATAGCCCTAATCTACCAAATTTTAACTGAAAAAAAAGCTAAAATGAAGAGATCAAAGCATTAATTCGAAACCCTAGCTTGAGACTCACAAGATACTTGTACAACAATCATGTCGCCAAACACTCTCCCTCTCCTACCTACACAAACAACAACATACCATTTCAACTTGGAATGTTGCAACCAGTTAAAGTCTTACTTTACAGTCTTTACCCGTTCATCAAATTTTGGATAAAATCTAAATTTTATCCCCAAAAATGTCTTCTTTTAGCAAAAAACCGTTGTTTATTTTTGCCATATCACCTCTTACCTTATATTCACTGAAACAAAACACCAAACACTTCTGGTGCAATCAGGCCAAACTCCACATCCTAAGCCTCTTAACCCAGAAAGATTATTCATTTATCTCATAACACAATTGAGAGATAGAGTCTTAGAGATGAGGATGACTGGATGAGAGTTGAGGAAGCGGCGATTTGAGGAGGAGAATATGAGACTGAGAGTTGAGGAGGCGTCGATTTGAGATGCAAACGGAGATGACAACGAAGATGAAGATGAAGTGGGAAATCTGATTTAAGGAAAAGACGTGAGAAATCCTAATCGACCAAATTTCAACAAAAAAAAGCTAAAATGAAGATGAGATCATTAAAAAATAATTGGAAACCCTAGCTTGAGAGACAGATAGTTACCTTCTGATTTGGGCTAAATACATGAGAATTGATGATGGATTTTACTGTTATAAGATGGTGGCATCGTTGGAGAAGACGAGAGGGGGGGTGACGAGATTTTGACCGCTGGTGATCATGGTCTCGTAGCCGTTCAGGTTTGAGCTCTGGTTTTTGTGATGGGAAGAGCGGTTGTAGGGGAAAATGGGAATTAGGGTTGATGGGTTGCAGGGTTTTGGATTTGGTTTGGGGATGCCAATGAGTGGGTTCGGGTCAGATCCACTAGTGATCTACCGGCCATGTCCGCTAAGGGTTGGGGTCAGATTAATAATTAATTTCTTAGTGGGCTTGCTAAAAATAATTTCTTTGTGGGCCGGATAAAAATCATTTATTTGTTAGACTGGACTCGTATTAATTTCTTAGTGGACCGATAATTTATTTGTTATTAGGAGCACGAAAATACGTAATATATATGTTTAAAAAAAGTCATGGGGCCCTAAAAAATGGCCAAAAATCGGAGGCCCGAGGCGGCCGCCTCTCTTGCCTCTCCTAAACGGCTAGCCTTGGGCGTGAATTATATCCCTTTTAGTTTTGTAAATTGCACAACACAAATGACATCAATTTATTTTATTTATTTTTTAAATGTGATAATAATGTTTGGAAACTATAAAACATATCTTTGCATTATAAAATGTAGTGTCAAATGATTTAGATAAAATAACTTGAATAGAGTACTGGCCTAACAGAGCATTTATTTTTAGTTTGCCATATTTTTGGCATTGTTTGATGGTTCATACTATTGGTATCGAATACATATCTCTCAATGTAAGTAACTAAACCATGGTATATATACCATCTACCAAAGTCGAATGAAAGACTAAATAACTTTTAGGTTTTCTTTGGTTCAATGAATATCAGCATCTATAGATATGATAGATGATAAAAGTGGGGTCTTTTATTTTCTCCACTAATCGACTCTGGGCATCCTCCCACTCTCGCCATTGAGTACATTTTCACACTGCATCCTTACGATTTTGAGCACAATGTTAATAATAAAAACAAAGTATAACAGACTGAAATAACATTTGATTACAAGCTGAAGTTTCACGAGTTCTAAGGTTTTCCCCAGTAATTTATACCTGCTTTCCCTCTGCAGATTTGTAGTTATAACCAAGGGTATAGTAATAGTTACACCCATATTTAATCATGATTTTACTTGCCATGGGATCCAACAAAAGACTCGAGGGGCATGAGTTCTGCTCTGAGCTATCCTGTTAGATCAAGATCCATTGAGCTTTCAAGCCTGAGAATTTGTTGTTTGGCTTTGGCCAACTGGCCAAATCATTGTAATAATACATAATTGAACTTCTGTGTTTACTTCAGTTGTACCATTAGTTGAAAAGTTGCATTACAAGTTACTCTTGCACGATCCATAAAATGTTAAGAATCCACTTAGTTTGAGAAGTTTGGTTGTTAGTCCCAACTCAAAGCGGGATGGATGGTTGGATATTTGTTGTGATGGGCAGTCGATCTATAATTGGATTGTTCATGGCAGGAATCGTATATATTTTCTCTATATATCATGTAAACTATGAAGGCTTGACTTCGATCCTCTTTGTAATACTCAAGAGTCGAGAGCAGTACATTGATTACTTCTAATTTTCTGTGTAATTCCTTTGCTAACCTTCCCTATCCTTTGCATGCAGCTGCGACTGAAGCCTGTTTTTGCAATCTTGTTTGCAACTTTCTCTGGTTTTGGGATTGCACTGGGAACCAATTCGCTTTGTCAACAATGTGTTGCTTGGAGAGCTCGAGTGGCACAAGCGCAGCTTGATTCTAGTAACTCAGTTTAGCTACTGTATTCTCACTCACATTCTGTAACATATTGTGTTATTGTACAATGAGATATCATGTGTTATATAGTCATCAGCACTGCTCGCCAGAGATGAATATGAGTGGAAATGAGTTGTGATTCTCTGTTAAATCTTTATATTAGTGTTTCTGTTGAACCCACACTGTTGTCCACAAGCAATAGTAAATATCCAATTTTTGATTGTTTCTTTCACTCTTAGTGTTTATTCATTTGGAAATTGTTGTAAGAGCAATGTTGGTTAAGTGAATAAATGAACAGAAGTATTGAAGTCTCTGCGAACATGAATGACACATAAACTTGGAGAGGAAGAAAGGATGTTTCGGCACTCCAAGGAACCACGCCATTCTAACTTATCAAAGGGACAATGGCAGCACAGTTTGAGACACTGCGACTAGTATTTGCTGAAAGGAGGGCTTGAAGAACAGCTTCTGCCTCAGCCACCATCTTATTGATCAGAAACAGGTTCTGCCTCAGCTAAGCTTCTATGTCAACAATGGCATAGCTGTGTCAGGTTTATAACTAATGTATAAATATTTGATTTAGTCTAAGTCCTCAGTTTAGTATTCGTACAAAAACTGTAGCAGCAAGAAGGGCATTTGGTCTAGTGGTATGATTCTCGCTTTGGGTGCGAGAGGTCCCGAGTTCGATTCTCGGAATGCCCCGTTATTTTGCTTTCTTTATCATTAAGATTTTTTGCATGCAGAAAGCGTATATGGATAAGTTTTTACAGCAGCAGATTACTTCTTGTCATAAAACTTAGCACAAATGAACAATTTTTATTTCCTTGTGAGTATGAGAAAGTCTTTGGACATTCTCCTCAGAGAATAACGACACCTTACAAACAAAAAACTACACGTTACGTAATGACAGAGGACAACGATGTCAACGACATGAGAAACCATATCAGCATCACATCTTTCAGTTTAGTTCCAGTCAAGTGTGTGCTGAACAAGGAAATTGATCACCATCGAGCTCAATAGAGATGCTGGATCCAACTTGTGATATCAGTTCATCCGGATCTTGCTCTTCTTCCTCTAACACCTCCGGTTCTTGTTGTTGTGATTGTTGTGGCTCGGCAATTCGAATTTCTTCCCTTGTCACGTTCTTACGCCTTGGTACACGTACCGTTGAATCTAAGTAAGCATCAAGTTTTGCACCATCACTTGCATCTTCAAGACTGCGGCGGCATGATTTAAGGATCTCCCACATTACCTCATTCACTCTCTTGGACACAACACTTCTTAACGTATGTGCAATTATCCGGACTGTCTCCTATGTGTTATCAATCTACAACGAGCTGAAATATAATAAATTAAACAACATTGTAAGGAAACCCTCTTCATAAATATCATATGTTCACTTAACAATACATTCATACGAAAAATATATAAATATTTAAAGTACACTAACCATAACTCGATACGTCAACACTTTTGGCTGATACATCGGTTGAGAAGAGGAATACGCCTGCAACCCCCGTTTCCGGTTATACGTATTTAATGTGTTTGTCTGTATTTCAATTCCTTATAAATTTTGTCCGCTCTTAAGTCCATTTTTATATTTTAAATTCAACTTGGATCTCCTACTAAAGCTCTTTCTAAACATCAAATTGTATTTGATGTTATTTTCAAACGATTATATATTTTAACACAAATTTTATTTCATTGTAAAAATTTATTTCTCTTCTTATTTTAAAAATTTATAATCCAAACTGGGTCCATTATTATTATTTCACTATTTTAATTAATTTGGAACCCAAAGTGTCATTTGATTTATTAATTTTTGGACTTAAGCATAATCCAGTATGTAAATTATTTAACTATTTATTTTGATAAACCATATTTAATTCCTAGTCCATATTATAATTATTTTATTATTTTATTATTGATTGAATCCCAATTTTACATTCCTCCTATTTATATATAAAGTTTTACTCTAGAGCCCAATCTATTTTAATTGCTATTATTTTCTTCTAGCCTACTCTACAAATTAATTTCTTCTTATTGTAAAACCCAACTCAATTATTTTATCTTATTTTCTTGAGTAGCCAACATCAACCAAACTAAAATCCACACTGATTCCAACTCATCATAACAGCCACCATCTCATATTCCTAACCCCCCCCCCCACCCCCACAAACACACACACAACTATCTCATTTACTAGCCCCATTAACTCCATTAATCACATCTTAAAGGCCTAATAACTTTTTTTAATTCCCAAATTATCCCACTCGGTCTTTGAAAGACCGAGTTTAGTTAAAACTAACTCGGTTTTTCAAAGACCGAATGTTAGTCTTGGATTTTTCGAATTCTAACACTCGGTCTTTGAAAAACCGAGTTAGTTTTAACTAAACTCGGTCTTTCGAAGACCGAGTAGGTCATTTTGATAAATACTTTCGAAAGTGGGTCAGTTTGGTAAATACTTTCAAAAAGTGGATCATTTTGGTAACAAGTTCGAAAAAAAGAAGACAAAACCTTCATTTCACTAAGATTACACAATACAATTTTCTATCTCATTGCTGACACCCAAGGAAAGAAACATTGCTAATTTAAATTTTAAATAAAATTAAAAAAAAGAGGAGGAATTGAAGTGCATGTGTTATTTATGGATGCCAACAGTGTTCTTATGAAAAGGTCATAGATTGACCAAACGCTCTAGTACACTTTTGGAGAAAATGCCAGAAAATGTTAGAGGAGTCGTAGGTGGAAAATCCTCAGCATGCATTGCAAATGAACGGATCATCTTCTCCATCTTATCGAACGTGAGATATGCATCCACTTCTTGAAGCCTCTCGGGCCCCATTATGGGAAGAGTATGGTCTTGGCGCAACAACGTAGTTTCTCCACTGCAACACTGTAAACAAACATTACGAAGAATATGAGAAATGTTGCTACTTTGCTGGTTATGTTTTTAAGATATAGCCGAAGTGGTACATCTGATGTCTGTGATGAAAGATTTTGTTACCTCTAGAGGGCTTAAATCTGCACCACGACTAAATGTCATCTCTACCCAAAACCTCTTTGGGTCTTCTAGGGGCACCTGCATTTTGTCTTCATTTTGTAATATACTAAACCAGAAAAACTATCAAAGGGAAAGACAGCCTCCACCAACCCCTATTTCCCTCCCAATAATCAATTTTTATAAATTTTTCAAAAGAATTCAATATGAAACAGAAGACGAAACATCTCATTGATCAATCAATAGAAACATCCATACACATGAGACTTAGACTTCTAGAAATTTTAATTCTTGTGGACATGCCATGAGATCGGTTTAAACATGTTGACTTTTTCAACTGCATTGGCGACTTTAGTGTATATCAGCTTTGTGTTTTCTATCTTATAGTTTTTTTAATACTGACTAGCAGATATTATGCTATGCTTATTTATAATGCTAAATATATACATAATCTCAATCTTATTATTATGATTGTAGATTTACTTATGAATTGCCAGAATTTTATGCTGACCTTTATACAGTTAGGTTATATTTCAATTAGTTGTATGAATAAATGATGATTATGACATGGGATGAATGACAGTATCATATTTATTCATATGTTGTCATTTAATGTGAAACTCGAACATTCATGAAAGGTCCCTCAATATCTGCCACCGGACATGAAATTTTTCTGGTCGACACAACCACACCATACATATATATAAGAATTTGAAACAGAATTTGCTCACCTCTACATTTTCAAACATCCTCATAACTATGTAGCTCATGTAGTCCAGCTCGTTTGTTTCCAGTAATGTCCCCTTAGCACTATTGCAAACAAGGCTTTCCTCTCCTTGTAATGATTCATCCAGGTCACAATATCGTAGAACATTCATTAATGAGTGTATATGAGATTTCTGCATATATAGCAAATGATTTACACAATTTTACATATATCCTGAAGGAGAAAACAAAATTTTGAAGTTTAGTAGAATTTGAAAATTGCAAGGAAGGATTATATTTGATGTAAGCATATAAGATAAACATAATAGTCCCAGGTAGAGAAAAAAGGAACTTGTTACCAAAATGACTCACTTTTTGAAAGTATTTACCAGACTAACCCATTCCGAAAGTATTTATCAAAATGACCCACTCGGTCTTTGAGAGACCGAGCTTAGTTAAAACTAATTCGGTTTTTCAAAAACCGAGTGTTAGAATTCGAAAAACCCAAGACTAATACTCGGTCTTTGAAAAACCGAGTTAGTTTTAACTAAACTCGGTCTTTCAAAGACCGAGTGGGATGGTTTGAAAATTAAAAAAAAAGTAGGGCAGTTTGGGAAAAAATTTCACCATTAGCCGAATTTTCTTCATCCCCTTCTGCTCGAGAATTTTTTCCCAAACTGTCCTACTTTTTTTTTAAATTCCCAAACCATCCCACTCGGTATTTGAAAGACCGAATTTAGTTAAAACTAACTCGGTTTTTCAAAGACCGAGTGTTAGTCTTGGATTTTTCAAATTCTAACACTCGGTCTTTGAAAAACCGAGTTAGTTTTAACTAAACTCGGTCTTTCAAAGACCGAGTGGATCGTTTTGGTAAATACTTTCGAAAGTAGGCCAGTTTGGTAAATACTTTCAAAAGTGGGTCATTTTGGTAACAAGTTCGTTGGGTTACTTGTGAGGTTTACTATTGTCAGTTTTGTTTTTATATCAAATTTAAGAGACTGAAAAAAATTCGACTTTGTTGGATATGATTAAGACAATTTAATTTGCTCACCCAAGCTTGCTTGCGATTTCTAAACCTACCATTCTCATTTCACTGATACTGCTCATAAACAATCATCATATGGTATATGGTAAAAGAAACCCATACCATTAAAATTTCGGATTCGGATCCGGATAAATTCCCGAATATTTTTGAATACGAATACATATACGATTATTAAAGAAAGTTCGAATCCGATCCGGATATTCAACAAAATCGATTAGTTAGTCAAATATATATGGAACTTATACCAACTATTTGTATTTTATGTTCTACCAAAATAGGAAAAACTATTTATATTTTATATGATTTTATTTCACAATAAACTGATTGAGTGAAAAGTTTTGCATATGTCTCATGGCAATATTATAGACTCAAACTTAGTTTCTTAAAAGATTATAACTTACCACAATATATTTTTTAATAAAAAATAATAGTATTAAAATCAACCGATATTACTTTTATTAGTTGCTCATTTATGAAACATGTATCCTATAAAACTCACCTACATAACCATTAAGATTGTAAGGAATCTACTCGGATTCGCTTTGAATCAAAAATCAGTAAGTTAATACTACGTTCACATACAAATTTGTCACCCCTTATTATCAACCTAGACCATTCCAAGATAATTTTAATTTTTAATATTTAAATCTCTAATCTCTAATATTATAATGGAAAAGTTGGGTTTGTCATTTGTAGACAACTTGTCTAAATTATAATGGAAGAGTTGGGGTTGTAATTTATAGACAACCTGTAATTTGTAGACAACTATTTAACCAAACATCTAATATCAACCATTTATTTTTAAGTAAAAGTTATATTAATCATCCATTTACTTAATTACTGTTAGTTACCACAATATCCTCAAAGTTCAAATTTATTTACGATATAATTATTTACAAAAGTGATATCATATAAAATAAAGTTGATGTCACTAGGGATAGTTTGTAAAGAATATGTGATGAGTAAAGTGAGATATCAGGTTTCGATGTCAGATTATACATGAGTATTTATTTTTTTAAACAAATATTAGGACGTGATCGAACTACTATTAAATTAAATTCCAGATATTTTAGTTTATATAAGTCGGCCAATTAACTTAAGTAATCATTTATGAATTAACTAAATAAATCAGGACATAAATTGCATACTGTAATTGTACCTGCGAATTTTATGTATAACCTATGAGGTACGTTGAACTGAACTTCGTGAAGCAGAGGTGTCAAGGATATGCCACGGCTGTTCTGCACCAAAAAAACATTCATTAGGTAGAGGTTTGCCCCATCTTCCTTCAGATACATGTGGTTCAAACACGACAACATCATCGTCTGTCATTCCTATGGCGCATTGGTTCTATATCGAAGGGTGTGCCGCAACTACAATTGGGTAAAGAGTTGGGCTAGAGTGAAACAAAAATTGCAAACAATTAGTATAACAAGCATTAAGATGTAACAACAGTAGCTCTTCTAATTACGCAGAAGAAAGTACCTAATGTCATTAGACAAGAGATATGCAACAGAATTGATTCGGCATCTCATTTTGAAACTTTCAGTAGTGATTATGCATATAGTAGCATCGAGAAGACAAACATATATGAGCTGACTGTCACATGAGAAAGGAACTTGTTACCAAAATGACCCACTTTCGAAAGTATTTACCAAAACGATCTACTCGATCTTTGAAAGACCGAGTTTAGTTAAAACTAACTCGGTTTTTCAAAGACCGAGTGTTAGAATTCGAAAAATCTAAGACTAACACTCAGTCTTTGAAAAACCGAGTTAGTTTTAACTAAACTCGGTCTTTCAAAGACTAAGTGGGATGGTTTGGGAATTAAAAAAAAAGTACGGCAGTTTGGGAAAAACTTTCAAAAAGTGGGGCAGTTTGGGAAAAAATTCTCTGCTCAAAATCCATCACCGAACTCCTTCTCCAACTCTTCGTTGTCCCTTCATCGAACCCGACCTCATCACCCGCACTCCCTGCCTGCATCCGACGTGCAGCACCTCGAAAACCCCATGCCGCCGACAGCACCATTGCAGCACCTTTCTCCCTCGAATTTCGAACTCCGACTGAACCAATTACCACCAGCCCCTAGGCTATCTTGACCACCAGCAAGCTGCCACCCCAGCCCCATCGCAGCCCTCTCCGTTACCCATCGCTACCTCCTCTATCAGCCGCAACACTCGAAGCCCCTCGTCGTCGATTGCAACCTCGAGAGCTCCCAACCACCGCGGCACCCGAAGCTCCACTCACTGCCTCCCCGTAGCTGCCACCCACCTGCAGTCGCCTGTCCTCCATCGATGACCACTCCTCTTCCTCCTTTCCCTGTTGTCGCCCCGACTGCGACCGACACCGCAACTCAAAGCAACTGCCTCATTCACCATCTTCCTCACCACAGTCCCGGAGCCTCCTTCTCCCACCATTTCCGAGCTCCATCTCCTCCATTGCTGACCACCGAAGCCTCTCGTAGCCCCTCGCCACCATGCCATTTTCTTACTGTCGTCAAGCCCCTCTCACTGCACCAACCCAAAACCCGTCGCCTGCAGCCGCCCTCTTCACCTCTCTGACCACCAAACACCACCGCAACCACCGAGCGTCGCCCATAGCCCGACCGCCTTGCTGCAGCCACCCTCGTTGTCGGGCTGCCCTTGTTGTCGACTCCTTGCGCTCGGAGTTGCTGATGTTGTCTCGATTGTTGTTGCTGCATTGATTTTCGTCGCCACTCGTTGTTTTTCTTGTCTTCGTATCGTCAATAAGGCAAGCATCACTTGTACAATCTCTTTATTCTTGTGCAAGCATCTCCTTGATCTCCGCAAGTAGTCTCATCTTTATATCCATATTATTAATCTACTTGCTGTCGTCATATATTGTTTGAATTCAAATTATACATTGTTCATCGTTTCGTTCGACTCTCATCAATCCAAAAATCATAGAGATTCATGAGAACCCGTCTATATATGCATATGTCACACAAACACAAATTTGAAGCACAAAATTATAAAAGAATGAGTGATTGAATGAATTGTAATTGCATACGATCAAATGATTATATTTGTAGTTTAATATCGTCGAAGTACTAATGTTCGTCATGTTAATAATAGAAATCATACTAATTTCTAGATGTGGATGTATATTCAATTTTAACCATAAAACTATACACTTGTAAAGGAAAATCGTTAAAATCAACATGTATGTTTCTGGCTTGATGTTTGGTCCAACTTAGAGTGAGAATTTGACCTAGATACTGATGATATTATCTAGAACTTATTAAATAGAAATTGTAGCACACTGTATCTAATTTCTAGAAAATTTGATGGATTCTCAATTCGACTTATATATTGCAAAATATTTAGATTCTACCACTGTACTGTCGTAATTCCATATTCGTTGTTTTATAGTTACATTGTTATATTCAACTAATTGAAAAAGTAGATTAACTTGAGAATTAGGACCTGAGATTTTTTAAGAATGTTAATTAACAGTATTAAGAACTAAATCATAACTTTTGTAAGAATTTTAGTTAAGTTTTTAGTCGAATTATACATGTAATAACTTCATACTAAATTGCTGCCTGAATAGTAGACCCATAAAGAATCAACCAGTAGACATAGTTCTTGTAGTCAAAATGCATCATGTGAATAGGAGTTGGAACCTTCAAGGAGTCTAGTTTCTAGAACTTCTGACGGAACCTGATTCGCTTTCCCGTAGCAGCGGAAAATTTAGTTTTTGTACAACAATGTATTGCTATCCAGAATTGTATTTCTCATACTTTTAAATATAAATGTGTTAAACTTTACATCTAATGAATTGCATAGCATACCGTTCATTGTACAGTCATCGATACCTCCTTGTTACTATTTCTTAACACCGTTCCATCGATTGCATATGCATGATTCATTGTAATAAAATAATGACAAGTCAGGGTAAAAAGGGAAACGACTTAGTAGTGGATATTATAGGAGACTATACTCGGAGGAGGGACCTGCGTTCCCCATAATGATTACTGATATTGATTATTTTTTATCGACTGAATGCAGATAACTGACTACAGTATCCCAACTATCATGTATTGTACTGTTACTGATTACTGTTGCCGAGTTGTAACAGCCCAACTTTTTTTTAACTATTCTTTATTCCAATAATCTCTAACTTAATCTATTACTTATCTATACCATTTCTTACTTAGAAAAATACTCATCGATTTTTATTAAAATTTTCGGCAGAGTTTTCCCTGAAATATTAGCCCTTTTACAGAGATTCCTTACGGAATTCTGCAAACAATTAAAATATCAATGTACCTGTAATATATATATCAATTCTTTCCAGGCCAAGTCATTCAACATCACACATGCAATAATATATGGGGCTCTAGGGGCATAATTCGTCATAATAAGCAAGATACAATTTAAAAACCATAAATTCTTTTGAAAATAGATAAGATTTTTAGAAATACTTTAGGAAAACCTTTCAAAAAAAACAACCACAGACATCGATACTCCACAACGAGGTGGGTACGGGCTGTCATACTCCATCAAAGCACTATTTATATTATTATCTCTAACAGTTATACACCTATTCCTCCATAATACAAACTATCACCCAAATACTATCTCCATTTCCACACACACACACACACACACATATATAGAGCAATGCTCCATTGAAAACAGGTATGTTTTTACAGACCCATGAAAACAGACCCGCTTTGGTTGTATGAACCTAGGCTGTTGTTTGAAACAACGGCCTAGGTTATAAAAAATTGAATGAATCTAGGACGTTGTTTGGAACAACGGTCTTTTATAACCCACGTTATTCCGAACAACGGCCTAGGCTATAAAATTTTATAGCCTAGGCCGTTGTTCGGGTTATAAAATGCCGTTGTTCCAAACAACGGCCTAGGTTCATTCAATTTTTTATAACCTAGGCCGTTGTTTCAAACAACGGCTGAAACAACGGCCTAGGTTCATTCCAAATTTTAGAGCGAATGAGGCGAAGAGTTATTTAGGAAGAAATTCCCAAATTATCCCTCCGCCACTTAAGTGAGATGGGTGATGGGCAGGCTCAATCACGGCCGTTGGATCAAGATGAACTTGATCCAATGGCCAGAAACGCTGTTTTCACGGGTCAGTGAAAACAAACCCGTTTCAATGGAGCATTGCTTATATATATATATATATATATATATATATATATATATATATATATATATATATATATATATATATATATATATATATATATATATAGTAAGTCTATTAAGAGCTGGGAAGCTGGAATCCTTATCGGGAGCTGGAGATTTCAGCCATCCGATCGATCTTGATCGCGATCGAACGGCTGAGATCTCCAGCCACTTTGATCAGGGGTAAAAGGGGTATAATCGAAATCCACCTCTCTCTTATCTTCTCACGCTCTCCTCTCTCCTGCACTCTATCTTTGATTTGCTCTCGATGAAACCCTAATCCCAGCTCATCTTCTCGCGCTCTCTCTCCCGTTCTCGAAGATCGTCCCGCTCTCTTCGAAACCCTAATCCCTATATCTTCTCTTCTCACGCTCTCTCTCCCGATCTCCATCTTCAAAACCCTAATCCACCTCTCTTCGAAACCCTAATCAACACCAAGTGGAGCTCTCTCTCCCGCTCTCTTTCTTCGTTACTTGTGTAAACCCAACTCCACGATCAACAAAATCTCCAGCCGCTTATCTTTAGATATGTCGAGGGGTAAAAGGGGTATAATCGATCAACCCCTATCTTCCGTATCGTCTCAGCACCAAAGAAGAGCTCTCACAAGTTCGTTCTCTCTCTTCGACAGAAAACCCAAACCGCGATAAGGGTTTTGATTTCTCAGCTCATTGGGTTCTGCCTCTCTCAGATTTCGGAGGGAAGTGTTTGACTCTCATAAATGCTTTTATGATTTCTGTTTAATTTCTTGCATTTTCATTCGGTTTAGTGTGTAGGCAATGATGAGATTGATTTTGATATAAGTTGGTTACAAAATTTTTGGGCATTGAAATTATTGTTTTCAAGGGTATTTGGTTGTGTGTCATGATAATTATTCAAAGTTGAATAGAGTTTGGGGTATGAGCGGGAGAGTAGATGGTGAAGAAATGAAATAAAAGTGTTTGAATGTCCAATGCCCTCAACACTTATCTTACATTTATGTGATTTGAGACTAGCTCAATTCATCAAATTTTTGGGCACTGATGACACACAATGATTGATAGTATCAGTATAATTTTTGTAACTGACGTTGGATACGTATGTGTTGGATACTCATTTAAGCCTTTTGGTGTTTGATTCTCTCCTTCGGTGTGTTGGTTTAGGCAGTGATGCAAAACACTTTATGATCTGAATAATTATTTCAATCCTGTTTTAAGTATTCTTGATTATATATCTATCATATCCTAGTTGGCGCGGCACTCCATTGCAGCCCTACTTATGAATAGTGTGTTCTGAGCCTACTGGTTTTTTTTAGTCTATATATATTCATGAGTAAGTCTATTATGTGTGCTTGGTCGATTGATTGTGAGAAGATTTGGATATGGTGGAGTTGTTAAATGAAATCAACAAAGTGATGAGGATTGCTCGCTCATCAAAGGAGATGTGCCAGAAGGCTAATTCATTACTAGTTGGTGTTGTTGCAGAATTGCAGCAAGATATGCCCCAAGAATTACAACAAGCAACAAGAACTTCACTACCTAAAACAGTCAATATTCATGTACCGGATATTGCAAAGACCAAAGGTAGTGGGAAGCGAATTAAAGGGGGAAAGGAGAAAGCATTGGAGAAGGCTGCGAAACCACTAAGTGTCGTTTGTGCAAGAAGCTTGTTAATCATGACAGTCGCACTTGTCAATTAAAGGAAAGGTTAGTATTTAAATACAAACTCTATAGTTTATTTTTGTTATATATAATACTAGATTTGCCCGTGGGCACGTGCCTACGGCACGTCTTCGGAACGATACAAAATACGAAAAGCCTTGTAAACAGTAAAACAACAATTATGTAGCTCAAGTTTGAATAGTATGACAATAATTAGTTGTAAATAAAAGTCCATGTTTCCATTAGTATATGTTAAAAAATAATTATAAATGGGGGTGTAAAATCTAACTTCTTAGAACTGTAAGTGTGGAAAATGATGAAATTTAACTGTTAAATAGATATTTGCTATTTTCAATATAACATGTGCAACAAAAAATCATAAAAATTCTGAAAATTTACAAAATAAAATCTTAAAATCTAAATTTCTAATTAAATAAAGAAAGAATGAGAGAAAAAGATAGGGAGAGAGAGATAGAAAGAAATATGAAAAAGTGAAGAGAGAAGAGAGATATAGTAATAAAGTATTGATTTTTTTAGTTTTTGGGGGGAAAATTTAATTTTGTGGTTTGAAATTTTTTGTGGGAAAATATGTTTTGTGAGAATCAATCTAGACCATTAGTTTTATGGGAGATTGAATGAGAGCCACTTGATAGCTTTCTTTGTAATTTATTATATAGATAATCTTATTTTCTTTTTGTGAATATTAATCGTGTAGCTCCACTATAAATGAGTTACAAGCTTCTACTACTTTTTCAAGAATGAAACTCATAACAGAAGAGGCTCCATACATTGCATGAACTTTATTGGTTTATTTCTATGGATTTTGCAAGGTATGTGTCATACATGATTTAAAATAATCTCTGACCCATATCTGTCATTATTGTTCTTTAATACCTTATAGAGAGAAAGGGAATGCTATAGAGAGATAGAGAAATGCTCCATTGAAAACGCAAATGTCTGTGAAAACGTGGAAAACCAACTAGGCCGTTGTTGGAGGTTATAATGCAGGTCGTTGTTTCCACCAACGGCCTGGGTTGTTTTCACGGGTTTTCATAATATTTGCGTTTTCAACTGAGTATTCCCCATATATATATATATATATATATAACACCCATTCTACTATGAGAAAGTATAACTACCAAAAACCATATCAACTACTACGGTGTCGCACATCGCCGCTAAACAAGACCTGCAAGGGAGTTAGGGACGTCCCCCCTTAGGGAGAGACTCCCTAACCCCCAGAAAACAAAAGGGGTTAGCCATGTCTGGGGTGAGTATTATTTACTAGTTAGCAAATAAATTGAATTATATAAAGAAATTTGAAAACACTTACGAATATCATGATAATTACGTAAACCTGAAATTTAAATATAAAATATCATAAAAGTGACTTTGCACAGAATTAATCCTTTGAATCTTTAACCCATCAACATATACATATCCACTCACTCTATATTCACATTAATTCTCGTCTCTAACTTCACAATCACTCAATCTCATAGCATCTCATCACAGATATTTATTTTATTGCATATCATCACATTCAATCGTTTTCATCGCATCTTATTCATATGCATTCAATCTCGTAATATCACATTCATTCATATCTTATAACACATATCATAACATCTTGCATACATTAACTTTCATTCTCAATATATATTACAATTTATCTTCTTTCCATTCTAATTTTATCATACAGATTATTTTAATGCTCATTCTCATTTTATCATATACTTTACTTTAGAATTCATTCTCACATCATCATGCTATTTAAATTACTTCTCATTCTTATTAATGATATATATTACTTTCATTTTCATTTACATCTCATATTATGATTTACTTTAACTTTCATTCTTATCAAATTATACTCCGCACCTCAAAGCCGATAGCTTGGGTAATAATCACCGCACCCCATGTAGAACTTGGGTAATATAACATCACATCTCAAGCCGATAGCTTGGAATATCACATTACTTTATTTTCATTTCATCTTACAATTTGCCTTTCTTTTTATTTCTATCTCGCAACACAACTATCATATCAACAACCCGCCAATTCACCCTGGAAGTTGTGCCAAGACAGGTAGTTCCCACTATTTTCATGGAAATAGTGGGCGGGTAGTTCCTCGACACAATTCCAAGGTACATCAAACTCATATCATATCATATTTTACTTTAATAACCTTTCTCATCACCTAATACCACTTTTATTATTCATCACATAATGCATTTTATTTCATGTTTCACATTCATATTACAAATTACTTTATGTTTCATTCATATAATATTATATCATATATACACATTTTCTTTACTTCTCATACTCATTTCCATACCGCAATTTCTTTAAGTTGTTCTATAACCCCTGTTTTTCATTTTTCGTATTTTTGGTGTATTTTTCTTTTCTCTTGTATTTGTACTCTCTCTTGTATTTTTTTTCTGAACCGTATATTGAGTTATTTCAATATATTTTCATTTTCTGTTCTCATTCTTGATTTTTGCGAGTTATTTCCGATTTCTTGGTTGTTCTTGTTCATGGTCGTTGTTTTCGCTCTTTATTATTGTCTCGTTCTCTTTATTTGTGTTTTGGGTGCTTTAGGTGATTTGGTGTTCTACCCCCTTCCTAATCCTATTATTTTGATCCATAATCAATGAGTCCTATTCAATTTGATCCCCATTTGTCATATTGGGTCAATCCTATTCATAGTCCTAATAAACCATTAACCCAAATACCCATTAACCCTATTCGCCTCCTTATATATATACCTTACATCCCCTCACACAAATCCTAACCCTAACACCTAAAACCCTAGCCCCTGGTCTACCTCTCTCCCTCTCTCTCCTTCCCGGCTGCAAACCCCCAACCTGAGACCCCCTCCTCCAACCCGGCCTGCATCCAGGCCGATAGCCCCTTTCTCCGGCCTGTGTGCAACCCCCGGCAACACCTGAACACCTCGACAGCCCATCTCCTACACTCCGGCCACCCTACACCCCCTTGTCGATCAACACCCTCCAAACCACAAGCACCACAAGCACATCATCTTTCTTGTTGTGGGTTTTCTCTTCTCTTGCTTTGAGAAGCGTGCCGTGTGTTCGTGCGAGTTGTTCATGGATTCGTTGCTTGGATTCGTTGATTCGTGGATATTCGTTTGTGGGTTTTGCTCGTTACTCTCGGTTCTCGTTGTTCTTCATCCCAATTTAAGGCAAGTAACTTGTACTCCAATTCATTTGTTTGATACAACTCAAAAATACCACCTATAGTGTAGTTGGGTCTAGAGACGACTCTTGTTTGTATTTTGCTTGATGGGTTTTGTCTCTATTGTGAAAACTTGACCATAGGTACCTCATGACACCATCTTGACATGAATTGACCTAGGTTTTATCCATTCTTGATTTGATCATGTATGTGAGACTTCTTGTGAGAATTTGGATATTCGTTGAGAACCATGTGATAGGCTTGATTTATATATGTTAATCACCCTAATTCATGATGTTTATACACTTGGAAGGCTCGATTTCATGTTTGGGTGTGTTTGGATCAATTTTCTGGAATCTATGTCGATTTTGTTTTTAAGGGAAAAATATGTAGATTGACACTGATCTGTTTTTTTTGCTATTTTGGACTGTCTTGGAGTCAATATCTTAATTTCGGTATAAAACGTGAGTTTTAGAGAATTTCGTCTATTTTCAAACTCCTTTAACCTTGCTTGATTTTGTTTTTGTATGACTGAGTTATGACTGTTTTACTATAGAGGTGTCGACCTTTTCCAGATTCTGTTTTTTGGTAAATTTGATGACAAATCATTTTAAAGAACTATGGTACATATATTATTTTAATCTGAAACTTCGGTTAGTTTTTCTATACCTATCTAGGGATTACCCAGAATTTTGGTAAATTTTATTGATGTGTTTTATATGTCATTTCATGCACGTTTACAAAAGTCATACTTGCTGTATTTTGCTTGCTGTTCTGTAAAGAATTGTGTTTTCACCCTGATTCCTTTTACTGAATGAAATATGTTTGTGAAATATGAAAGTTATTTTGTTTTATCTATTTTCATCTCCCTTTGGCGGATTTGGATTTTGTTTCACGGCTTGTGAGATATTTTAGTTTTCGTACAGCAGTGTTGGGAAATCCAGATTTTCCAAAGTATCGTTTCTTGATGTTTTCTTATTTTTGACGACAGAACAAATTTTACTGGAATATTATGAAACTTTATATTTTGATTCTAGACATATAAGGAAATACCCTAGATTTTTCTTGGATCTATTTGAGAAGTTTTAATGCTGTTTTTTTCTGACTGTGAGTTCATTTTACTGATTTCTGGCTGAACGTGTTTTCTGGATTCAAACCTGTTTTGAGCTATGATGTTGTGAATTACTATATGACTTAATTATATTTGCTGGATTCGTGTGGAAGTCTATTTTCCAGATTCTTTGACGGATCCAGATTTACAATTCTGTAGCGACGAGATTCACTGTTTTAGTACTGTACTGTCTTGCTGTCCTGAATATGAACATACACTGTTTTGCTCGTTTATGTGACTGTATATTATCTATTCACATTTATTTGTTCCCCTGAACCTAATACTGATTATACCATGGTAGTTTGACACTATTCCGTTCACATTCATGCTTGTTTGATGACCATAATAAAAGTAACCAAGCCGGGGTTTAAGGGAAAGATCTAGTAGTGGGAAAGCATAGAAATGTGTACTTAGAAGGGGGCCTATGTTTCCCATCTGAATATCTGTTATCTGTTATGAGATCATGTAAGATTTTGATTATCTGTTACCCAACTACATACTTCCTACGAGATGGTGTACTTGGAGGGGACTTAGTTCTATCTGTTGCATGATCGTCTGTTATCTGTCTGTTTGGATATGTTATCGGATATCTGTCTGAACCCTGAGTACACGGCCCTATATGATCCCCTACAAAATCTACAAACGTAATTGTTTTGAATGTAGCAACCATGTGATAAAAGGATGGCACATGAAGTGCTACCTAGTTAGTAATTAATACAAGACTTATAAAAATCTGAATCTGAACCCGTTATATGTATCTGACTATCTGTTATCTGATCATCTGATTACATATTATCTGTCTGACATTATCACTTGACACCATATTTGACACTATCTATATATCTGTCTGTATGCCTTTTGACTTTGATACTTGACACATGTTAGTATACCATGCTAGTTGATTCTGCCATACCATGCTAGGTCTGTTTCTGCTGTTATTTAGATTTGTTTAGTTTTCCTCATGTACTTGTATCCTACATTATAAGTGGCCCGTAACTTGCAATTAAAGGGTACTTGTTTTCTTTTTTTCTTCTCCTGCAAATTTACTAATTGCAGATCAGGATGGCCAGCTGCCAGATGGTATTGGCGAGATGATGTATTAGTGCTGGATTTTATGCTTTATTATTATTAATTGTTGCTTGAACTTGAATAAAATGTACTTGATTACTTGGATATTTATTTGTATTTGGGCGATGTGACCCAGGATATTTGACTCGTTCAGAATTTGATTATTTGAGATTATTATATTTGGTTTCAAGTAATTTCGGTTGGTATCTTGTTTTAATTATACATGTTGGTTGATACTCTTGCTTCTGACTCTGATTATTTCTGTGACATGTTGGAAAGATTCTTGAACAGCTTATAGATGATGAAAATCATTCGCTGTGCTTTTGTCACGTATTCGTATTCCGTATTCCTTTTTGGGAAGCGGGGCGTGACATGTTCATATTAATTTTACATAGATAATTCCTTCACTGTTATACTCATATACGCAACACCATATTAATTCACATAGATAATTCCTCTACTTTCATATTTAATCACATAACTCAAATATTCCACTTTTCATAAATACTCTCATATCACCACTTCTATATTTTTCGTAAATAATCATATAATACAATTTCCTCACTTTTCATACTTATTTAACCACATACTTCATTTACCATTCTTTTTCATTTACATACTCATGACTTATATTCTTTCATACTTATCTTCATTCATAAATATTTTCTTTTACTCCTCTTATTCATTTCAACTCATATATTTGCTTTACTTTCTCATTTTTCACTTCACATCGGATACTTTTTTTTTCTTTCTCATTCTCATATCACATTTCATATCATATGCTTTCTTTACTTTCTCATTCACATTCATATCATATGCTTTCTCTACTTTCTCATTCACATTCACATCATATGCTTCTCTACTTTCTCATTTTCCTTTTCATTTCACATTTATTAATTTTATTAATTTGTCGATCAGTGAGCCACAGTATCCCAATATACTGAAAGTCGATATCCCAGTAAACATCCGGAACTCTGCCCCCCTCCCCCCCGGGGGTCTTACGTGTCCAAGCCTACGTCTTCCTCCCAGCCTATGTCAGCGAGGAAAACACCACACCCCAAGCAGAACTTGGATACTTCCTCCCAGCCGAAGCCAGCGAAGGAAAAGAAAACAACACACCCCTAGTTTCACTAGGATACTTCCTCGCGACATCTATCATCGAGAGAATATCACCACACCCCAGCTGAGCTAGGTAATAACTGGGTCCCAAGCTGATAGCTTGGGCGATAAAAACACTACACCCCAAACGCAGTTTCGGTAATAAACACCACACCCTAAGCCGGTCCATTGGTGTTAGGAGGTCTAGCCCAAACCCCCAGGATTTCTGTAGGTACTGGTCAACAAAATTTAACTGTTATTATCATTTTCACTTCACTTTTTCATCTCATATTATCACTACATAGCATTTCACCTTTCATTTCAATAACTTGTCACATCTTTGACTTTAACCATACGATTTATAATCTCATTATAACACATATTTACATACACATGGTTATTTAATTAATAAGATTATTACATCATATTATTCTATATCATAATTGCTCCAAAGTATTTATTTACTCACATTATAATACCTTATGAATATGCCAAATTAAGTAGATGATTATATCATATTACCGCCCATTAGTTTCACTTTAAATATCACTATATTATAGATATACACACTCATTAATTTCATTGATTATGATATCACAATGCATCATCACCCATACCAGCCCAATATATAAATAAAAAAAGGAGGGTTACAAACAGATACAATTTTACCAAGAGTAAAACTATAGATCAATAACAACACCAAAAAGACTCAAATACAAACGCAATAGAGAATATTGCCAAAGCAAGCCAGTAAAACAGAAAAACGCAAGATAGCGTAAGCCACGTCGGCAAAAGCTATGCCGCGGGGTGAAGAAACACTCAAAGACAACCGACCAAAGACTGCGGCTGGAAAAAACAGCAGCGCACCGTGAAGGGGCACCTCAATTGGAAGGGAGCGCAACGAACACAAGATGGAAACAAACATCACGAAGCCCCAGGGATCGAACGAGCTCAAAACCTCCCTATGACACGAGAAGAAACATCCTGCAAACAGTCGAAAACAACAAAACAAAATCGGCGAGACACTGGGGAGAGAACAGCTAAGAACAGCAATGAAACCTCCGGAGGGAGGATCACAGCTAAAGAATCCTCCACAGAGTGCTACACACTGGTCCGCTTCAAAGAGAAGGAAAGAAAACCAAACAGTTAAATAAGCGAAGAAACGTGCAAGAAGAAAGGATAGCACGAAGAAATAGGCTTCCATCCAAAACACAGCCTGGAACATAACCCATCTAAAAAATAGCTTCCAACGAAGCACAACCGGGACAGCAACAGCCATCAAAGGCCCGAATAAATGCTACGAACCTCTAGCTAAGACCACAAAAAAACAAACCCAGAAATAACAGAGCAAAGCCAAAGGCATCACTGCAAAGATAACCCAAACCTGGAGCAATAAAGCTACCACAACAAGAGAACAGACCAGCCAATGAAAATAATCAAAATGGCCTCGAAAAAAAATAAGACAAGCAACATCAGCCATCAAGAAGGGCCAACCAAACCAGCGAAGCGTAAAGGAAAACACTACATCCAGAACGAGTAAACAAAAGTAAGAACAAAATAAACTAAACTAGCACAAAAGAGAAGCGAGAAGGTAGTCCGAGCCCGTCGACTTCGATCAAAAGGAGAACAAAAAAACTCCTGAGAAAGAGGCAAGGGAACACCACTTCCACCTCAGATCTGCAAAGAAACAGAAAGAAAAGAAAACAGATTAGAGTAGAACAGAGCTAAATGGAGAAAATATTTGTAGAACGAAAAATACCGATCCTCATCCAGATGACCTAAATGTAAGGCTTCCACTTTATCATGCGATAAAATGGAAGACCAAAATTTAGTTAAGAATAAAAAGTCATCAATAATGTTATCGATCGTGGCAGTGGTATGAACAAAAATATGTTTGTTCTGTTCCGACCAAACCACCCAAATAATAGCCATAATGGAAAGGACCTACGAATTATGAAACTCTGTCCTGAGATATTTAGGAATCCAACAGGACGAAAATTCATTGGGGATAAAAGGAGCTTGCCAAGCCAGAGCACTAATCATCCACAACGGCTGAATAAAGTTGCACTGGAGAAAAAGGTGGTCTGCATCCTCGTGAGCTAAAGAGCACAAAGCGCATAATTGAACTAAAGCCAAGTTTCTTTTATTAAAAACCTCAACGGAGAGTAGCTTGTTATTAAGCGCAAGCCAGGTGAGGATTTTAGATTTCAGGGGAGCACAACTACTCCATAAGAACTTAGCATGGCTGGATAAGATACCCCTAAAATTAAGAAAATTGTAGAAGGATTTAACTGTATAGGAACCAGAACTGGTCCATCGCCATTTGAAATCGTCAGAGGGATGCCGGGAGTAAAGGTTGAGACAGAGAAAGAGCTCATTAAGCTCATTCAGTAGAGGTGAAGGGAGAGAGCTACTGAAGGGAATGGACCAGAACTTTTGGTTATTTAGGATAGTAACATAGTCTGCCATCAAGGCCGAAGTGTTAGAGGCCATTTGGAAGAGCGAAAGGAAGGCCGCCGCAATCTTAATGTTACCAAACCATAAATCATCTCAAAATTTGGTCTTAGTGCCATCTGTGCACTCGTGGGATATACCACAACGAAAGGGGTTGGCAGCTTTCCAGACCCCCCTCCAAAAGGGAGAGGCCTTACGGGAAAGCGAAGGGTGAAAATCTCAAATCCGATGCCGAGTGAAACATTTGAGAGTGATAAGGCGAGCCCAAGGCAATTGGTCATTTTTCAAAAATCTCCATAACCATTTGCCCAAGAGGGCCAAATTTTGGTGTCTGAGGTTGAGGACCCCAAGACCACAAGCTGCCTTAGCAGTACAGATTAACTTCCAGTTACAGAGGTGAGTGCCAGCTCTATAACTATCGGCACCCGACCAGAAGAAATTCCTTCTGATCTAGTCAATCCTCTTAATAACCCAAGCCGGAACATAAAAGAAAGACATCATATATAAAGGAATAGAGGAGAGGACTGAGTTTACGAGAATGAGTCTGCCTCCGCGCGATAGGTGCTTACCAGACCAAAAGTTCAGCCTAGACTCAACTTTTTCAATCATTGGCATCCAATCCGATTTATGGAGCTTTCCCCATCTCAATGGAATACCGAGATATTGGATAGGAAATGAGCTCGAAGCAAAGTTAAAGAAATGGGCAATTTCCACTTGGCGGTTTTGAGACCCTCCAAGCAAAAGAACCAAAGATTTTTGAAAATTAATAGGTAAACCAGAGGCACTTTCAAAAATATAAAGAAGTAACTTCAGGTTACGTAAGGTGCACCCATTGGGTTTGGCAAAAATGATAGTATCGTCGGCATATTGGAGGTTCGATACCATCAAGCTCCCAAGCATTGCGGAGCAACTTACGGAACACATCAACCACAAGAGAAAATAAGAGGGAAGAAATAGGATCACCCCAGTGAAGACCACGCTTACACCCGAACTTTTGTCCTTCGGATCCGTTAATAATAACAGACGAGGTACCCACGAAGAGACTAGATTTAATCCAGGCGATCCATTTCGGACCAAAACCACGATTAAAGAGGATCTCGAATAAGGAAATTCCAACTAACATTATCATATGCTTTTTGAAAATCTAATTTCAGCAGGATACCCTTGGAGTTGGATATATGACACTCAGAAATGATTTCTTGGGTCGATGCCACACTGTCAAGGATAAAATGAGCTTTAACAAAGCCCGATTGTGCAGGGTCAACCATAGGAGAGATAATAGCACCCAGACGAGTCGAAAGAACTTTCATAATGATCTTGAAGGTCGTGTTGAGCAAGCTAATCGGCCAAAAGTTGGAGACCGAGTTGGCTCCCATAATTTTGTGGATAAGAACGATGTGCGCGTAGTTTATCCTTTCAAAGGAGAAGGTTCCTTGATGTACACATCTTGAAAAGGTCATCTTTAAGACAATCCCAAAAACGTTGCAAGAAGAAGGCTGGAAACCCATCCGGGCTAGGAGCGGAATCACTTTTAAGTGAAAACACCGTGGACTTAATCTCTTCTAAGGAAAACGGTTCTTCCAAACTAGATAGATCATGCGTCTGCTAACCATACAAGTGGGTCCAGTCCAGATGAATGGAGTGTTGTTTCTGAGATCCCAAAGGATCTTTACAGAATCGAAAGAAGGTAGCATGAATTTCAGAATCAGTAGTGAGATCATCGCCATTGTCAAGGATTGAGGAAATACGATTACATCGCTGCTGATGCGATGCGAAGTTGTGGAAGAAAGCAGTGTTGCCATCACCCTCCTTCAACCAACGGAACTTAGCCTGCTGGACCCATTTAATATGGTTGTTTTGGAGGATGGACGCATATTCTCTTTTACAAGATGCACATTTGGCACGAAGAGATTCCGAAATAGGACCAAGTTCCTCAAGTTTATCAATGGAATCAACAGAAGACAGGAAAGCATTTTTAAGGAAATTTGCATTAGCAAATCTCTCTTTCCGCCAGATTTTACAACCGTATTTGATGGCGTGCAGCTTGATCAGGATGCGGCCAAGCCCGGAGGAGCCTGTGATCAAGGAAAGGCACTCCAAGATAAGATTGACGAAGATTTGGTCTTGCAACAAGAATTTTTCAAAACGAAATTTGAATGGTCTAGAGAAATTATAGTTGGAGAACAAAGAGATAGGAATGTGGTCTGACGACGAATTAGGCAAGGCCGAAGCAAAAGAGTTGTGGAAAAAAATAATCAAATCAAGTGACACCAGAAAACGATCGAGCTTAGCCAAGGACGGGGAAGAACGCATGTTGGACCACGTGAAGGCTCTGTCGTTGAGAGGCAGATCAGTCAAGTGGAGGGAGCGAATACAATCGTTAAAACGGAAAGAATCTAGAGAGAGCGAGGTAATACCCGATCTTTCATAGGAGAATCTCGTGATATTAAAGTCACCACAGAAAAAGTAGAAACCCTGAATGTTGTTTTGGAATGAGTTAAACTCGTTCCAAAACACATTACGGTGATCCGCAGTGGATGGGCCATAAACTGACACCACTGTGAGATCACAATTGAAATCGACCAAGTGGAGTTGAACAATTAGGAAAAAAGTTAATCTACGTATCGAAATAAGGGAGAAACAAGAATCTTTAAAACCAAAGAGAATCCCTCCTCTTGATCCAACTGCATCAAGGGAAATCCAATTGGTGATTAATGATCCACCGATCAAATGGAAGAGGGTGGAGGACGGGGATTCAAGTTTTGATTCTTGAAGGGAGATTAGATCACAATGAGAGGAAGAAATAAGTTAAAACACTGCTTGTTGCTTGTTAGCACACCGCAGACCCCAAATATTCCAAGATATGCTATGTATTAAAAACCTTAGTCTCAAACGCTCTAGAGATTTCATGGCGACGAATCAAATCAAAATCAACAAAGTTATCCGAATTAACCAGAAACCCCATCTCCTTAGACAGACGGAGCATCTCAAGGTTAGAGAGAGTGTCGAAGTGCACTTGGTAAATGGAACCAAGTTGTTCTTGCCCAAACGACAAAATCGTGGGAGGGGAGATATCCATCTTACGGATCTGAGCTGCAAGGGATGGCTGAGAGGGGAGCGATTGATGCGAGTTTTTTCTGCCCGGATGCGGGCACTAGAGCGAATGACAGAGATGGGTTTTAAAAGAGAACTAGTAGGTTGCTGAATTTCAGAGAGAGTGATAACAGCTGAAGGCATCGACACTTCAGAAATTGGGTCAGAAGAGGTGGGTATTATCATCAACCGATCAAAAGGACCTGGAGAGGGGAACATAGGGGGAGGAGAAATAGGGGTATGTGGGGAAATGGGGTAGAGAGAGGGGAGTCTCTGTACATTGACGAGGTGGATAGAGACCCACCTGCATCGCTACAGAGTCCCAAAGAAATGAACTAGAGTGGCAGTAAGTATCTAGACTATATACAATAGAGTATCCAGCCGAAAAGGATGAATAGAGGTCAAAACGAAAATTGTAGCTGCCATTGGAAGCACAACCAAAAGAAAAACGATGCATATTAAAAACAGAGTGAAATGAAAAAATTACCTACGGAGGCAGACGGGATTGGTTCAGGTCTGCAACCTCTTCGTCCAAGAGGTTATCTTGATTGATCCAAGCATTAGATTTCAGAGTGGAAAAAGAGATAGATTTGAGAGGAGCTTGAACCGATTTAGACCCAGCGGAAGGCAAGCACTTCACCGCGCTAGTGTACTTGTCCCAATCGGAGGAAAAATGGGGATTTACCACCCAACTATGCCACTTCTCATCAGAATCAACCAATGTAGGCTCAGAATGAACAGAACCAGTGGCCGCAGGAGCAACATTAACCAGCGAAGAGAGAGGGTTGGACAAGGGGTGCACGGGAAGCTTGGGGGGGGGGGGGTCAATTGAAACAAATTGAGGAGAAGGATTTTGTTTAACCGTAGCCAAGTCCGGGTTAATCCATACCACGTTGGGGGCTTTGGAAGGCAAAATTTTAGACTTGGTAGGGTCAAAAAAACTTCTGCGCTGAAGAGGAAAATGCTTTTTAGAAGGAGCTCTGTGCGAGGCCTTCCACTTGGAAGAAAGAGCAGTCGACTGAGAAGAGGTTTCAGCAGAGAAAGTATTGGGCAAAGTAGGTGAGGCTGCTGAGGATATAGCGGCTCCCAGAGACAAAGGAGTGGAAGTTGGACCCCCCTTAGATTGGTCTTGATAGATGGCAGAAATGGCAAAGATCGGCTTATTGTCCCTTAACGAGTACGCATCAATTCTGTCGTTGACAGGCAGCCAATAGAACTCCGCATCCACTTGGAGGCACCCAGATGCCAACATAGAAGAGGACAAAATGCATCGCAACTCTCTAACACATTTAGTCATCTCAGCGACAACACGATGTGAATCACAGTACGGCGGGAGGCCAACTAGAGTGGTTTTAACAGGAGAGCGGGTAAGGGATGGAGGAGGATGACCCTGGAGCACCCATTTGCAAATAGTAAGCTTGATGTCTCTGATAGAAAGAGAGTTGATGGCAATAAGGTCATCAAGTATTTTGGGTGAAGGACAGTTAATGATAACTTCCCCGTTGGAGCAAGTGTTAATAGCCCAGGCCCAGTCTTGCACATTACAAGAATTGCAAAGAAAAGAGTCTAAAGTAAGGTTGGATACAGCACCTCTGCTGAAAGAGACGGCACCGTAGCACTCAAACATGTACATTTTTTCAGAGAGTTTAGCTGTGGGAATGAACACAAAAGTGACTTGAGGCTTAGTCAACTGAGACGAGGGATGAGAAAGCACTTGTGATGAGGGAAGCTCTGCCGCTAAGATGCGCTGCAAAACAGGAGGCATAGGAAGGAGAGGGGAGGAAGACGACGACAACTTAGCCCTCTTAGGCTTGTGAGATTGAACGTCAGCTAGCTTGGATTTAAGGGATGGAAAATCAAGTGCTGCAATCACTTGCTCAGAAATGGGAACCCCCAAGAAGAGACCCAAAATTTGTTGTAAAGAGAAGCAGCGATTACGGAAGTGGCCAGCTTTCAAACAGAACAAGCAGTTTTGTTGTCGGTGCAGAAGGCTTTAATGTGCCCAACCTAAAGGCAGCAGTGGCAAACGAGAGCACGGGGAGAATTGGAAGGTGAAAAAAGCTTAGAATGGGAATTAATGGGGTAGCTAAAAGGGCGGTAAGGGGATGAAGCCGATCGCCCTAGAAGCTTCTGCGAATTGGGCCGAACGAGAGAAGGAATAACCGAAACTGGGCTACTTTCAGTAACTGCAGAATTAGAGAGAAAATTGGTTTTATTTTTTTTATTTCTTTTTTTAACGATCTCCACCCATGAAGAGCCCATATCGGCCCAAGCCCACAACAGAAAGAGGGGGGCAAAGGCAAGTTAGACAAAAGTCAACAACTAAAAAAAATAAACTGATACTGTAGAGATAAGACGATTCTAGAAAAGCATTGGAAATGGCGTTCAAGAAATCTTCACGACAATGCCGAAATAGGAGGGTGATAAGAAAGTAAGCACTAGCCAGGGAGGTCGAAAGACAACCACCACACCAAACACCAACAATAACGAAAAGGAAAGCCACCAAATCGCACATGCAGATCTCAGAGATAGAGAAACGCAAGAAGCGAAGATAGAAAGAACAAAAGGGGATAAAGGGGACAAGATCTAAAGAGATCTCGCTAGAAAAAAAAAACCTGAGCGAGCTCAAAAAAAGAGCTCAGAAAACGAGCGAAGGAAAAGAAAACAAGAGAAATAGATAAACAAAATCACAACAACTTACAGAGATAAGCTAGTGAGGCTCCGCTGCTGAGATCCGAAGAGAGAGGACGACGGCTGCTGGGGGGTCAGCTGAGAAGCAGCACAAACCCAAGGACCAGATCCGAAGAGAGAGGACAAAGGCTGCTGGTGGGGTCAGCTGAGAAGCAGCACAAACCCAAGGACCATAAACGAGCTAGGGAAGTTACCAACGCTGCCTAATAAGGCGAAAACAACACCACACCAGAGCTCACGAGCGAGAAGATGCAACTGGTGGAGAGAGGAGGGGAAATGCGCCGAGCCCTGCTAGGGGAGAACACCGAAACCAAGGAGGTAAGTGCACTAAAGCTGACAGCCAGGCCACCCGAAAGGAGATGGAGAAGAAAGAAAGGGGGGCCGAAGACCAGCGAGGGGAAGACGGAGGTGACGAGATGGGTTTGGAGAAAATTGCCGACTGAGCGAGAAGAGAGACGGGGGAAAGAGTAATGGGTGGAAGGCCGACGGGATCTGGGAAGAGAAGATCTGGGAGGAAGGAGAAGACTTTGTTGTTACTGTTTATATATATATATATATATATATATGGGTAAAAGGGATATGAGCAACTTGCTCATTTAGTAAATGAGCAAGTGATTATGTGGCATGCATGTGATACATTGAACAACTAACCCTTTTAAGAATTTTCCAATCACATTCATGCCACATCATCAATTGCTTATTTACAAAATGAGCAAGTTGCTCATACTCCTTTTCCCCTATATATATATATATATATATATATATATATATATATATCACATTACCGCTCATTAGTTTCACTTTAAACATCACTGTATTATAGATATACGCACTCATTAATTTCATTGATTATGATATCACAATGCATCATCACCCATATATATCAGAAACATGCACCATATATATATATATATATATATATATATATATATATATATATATATATATATATATATATATATATATATATATATATATAATATTATTTTTGTTTATGCTCCGCATATTATACGTTTATCAACCCCAATTACCTCATATTATTAACGCCTAATATTCAGAATCATGCAAATTCATCATATAACACAATTTCAACATAGAAAATTTTCGTATTTTCGATTAAGTTTTCATTTGACTATAACTCACACAAATCCATCAAATCCATATAAAATTTTGTCATAACATAATGTATACCTATTACAACCATACTCACCTGACGAACCGGCAAGAAGATAATCCTATCTCGCCCGATGGCCAATCAAACTTCATTTTCGGCACTTATTACGAAAATTATCGAACCCATAAGCCATTTACTCAAAATACACATTATCTATCCCCCGAATGCACATCAAACGTATTCACATATCACATAAAACCTACATAAGCATGTCAAATCAACAATTCTCTAGTTTTATAACCAAATCCCAAATTTTACCCCTCGATCAGAAGAGTTCTAATCAACATATATTTTTTAAGGGTAAAATACCCCGAATTAAGTTCTATATCCCAAGATTAACTCGCATTTGCATCTCAGGAATAAAGTCTGTTATTTATACATATTTTCCCATAATTATCTTATTTTTAAACCAATAACTCTATTTTTTATAATTTTCCGATACCGGAAAAATTCCTTATAATTGTCAAACAATTATTAAAATTTACCGTAAATGATCCTAAATTATCCCATAATATTCTACATAATCCAAAATAATTATTAGCATACAATAGCTATAATTTCACTTACCCTTCCTAAACTCAAACCCTAGGTTTAATAAAATTTCCATATTATTTCTAAAGAAAACAAAATGAAGCATGTTCTACTAACCTTAAATATCTTTCTACTATGACTTTTAAGAAATGAAAAGCATATATTCTCATAAACAAAGATACAAATTGGTATATCTTCATGAAGCTCTCTTGAAAAATCGACACTACCATGGTGGAGAGCATCCCAAAATCTCCTAAAATCTCCAAATAACTTTAAGCTTGAAGTGGATGGAGGGTTTGATTTAACAAACCCTAGGGTTGAATAATGGGTTTCGGCCAAATGAAGGAGTTCGGGTTTTCGGCCAGACTTGAAGGAAAAGGGAAGAAGAAATGTGAGTGGCAATCTTGTAAATATGTGTAGTTTGAATAGTATGAAGGTTAGGGTTATGGGCCTAAGCCCAATTTCAAATAAAACCAATATTTCAAGGGTTATTCCAGCCCCGAACTCCAAGTTTTTTAATTTCTTGCTAGGCCCAAACAATTACTTCAATTTAGCAAATATTTAGCCATCTATCATGCACAAGTACTCAGAAAAAAATTTAGGTTAAATCAGGATTATTTACTTCGGGAAAACTCATTTCAAAACTCCTATATTTCAATTTTTTCAGTTTAACCCCAAATTTCAATTTAATCATTATAAAATAAAATAAAATAAATTAATATAATAAAATATGCTCAGAATCACAAATAAAAATAATATAAACCAAATATTTAAGAATTTTAAAAATTACAGGTGTTACATGAGTACACGACCGTATTGGATCCACCACGATATTCGAAACGTTCACTTGATTATATGTACCCGAACCTATGGTATGAGACGTAGGATTGCGTGCATTAGATAGATTAATAAAAAACTGATAGACATAAGATTGACACTGAGCATAGACACTTGCATTTTGATCATTGTTTATCATTTATCGATCATTGATTATTGAATATTGTTTACCGGTCATTAATTATTGAATATTGTTTACCGATCATTGCATTGTTGTTTACTGTTTATCGATCATTGCAATATCGAATATTGTTTCCGACCCTTACTTTCTTGATCATGCTATCGCCTAATATTTATTGACTCTGATATCGTTCAAATTTCTTGTTCTTGATATATAGTCTTGTTATTATTTAACTGCTTGTCACTACTTGCGGCCCGTAGCTTGCTCAAACAGGTACCCTTTCTAAAAAAAAATTGAGTTAATGTTTATACAAGTACAGATGATGGGATACTGAAGGATCTTGACATACTGTTATTGCATTGCATATTCCCAGGCTTATTGTAAGTTCTTGTATCTCAGATATTAGTTATTCATGCTATTATTGTTCATGTGATTATTATTATTATACTGTTGAGCTCACCGGTATTGTACAACTTATGGAGGATGTAAGTTGGTATACTTATATCATTCGTTGAGCCTCAGTTACGTGCTCGTGTTTCCGTATATGCGGGGCATGACAACGCCGGTGGTGGTTCCTCATCTGTTGGGGGAACCAGTATCTAGACTCCTGCTAATACAATGGTATGCGAAGATACATACAATTGCACTTAGACCATGTCATATACACTTCTTGACTCGAGCCATCGCAAGGTATTCGATATTCGAGTATATCGAGTACCATATGATATCTCTGATTCCAATTTGCCACATGTACCCGATGAAAATTTGCTCAATCAAAATTGGGTACGCGACTGGTTCCTTTCACTTCATGCAATTTCTTGTCATACGAGGGGGCTTTCGAGAATCTTCTGCTAGTAATTGCCGTATTAGTCTATCCAAATAGCAAAACTCCACAACACAGAAGTTGACGAGTGGTGCAGTCATCAACCAAAGCTCGTTAGCAGCCAAACACGCGGGTGAAATTCGTTGCAATCTATCGGCGGTGTACAGAACCCATTGGATGCACTCGTTGCGCAATGCATCCAACTTGACTCTATAGTACACCAGATATGTGTGTGGGTTATCGACCCACGTGTGTCTCCCTGCCTAGTACTCTCCTAAAATAAGCAACATCTATGGAACCGGCGCATCAGCCAACCAAGCCGATGATGGCTCAACAATGCGGGGACGACCGATGTGCATGCGCCCAACTCCAAATCTGCAATAAAACCATCGGCCCCGCCATCTATTGAGAATTCAATGCACATAGGCACAAGGACTTACATCATAACGCTAAGTCTGCACTTCCTCAACTAAACTAGCTGGCCATAGTGAAGTCGTCCAGCATCCTTACATACATTAGTGGCATGAAATCACCGGAGGAGTTTAGGAAGAGCACACCTCCAATCAAATGTACTATGTACGCACGCATGTAGTACTAGACGTCTTCGTCAGTGGAGTCATCAGTCAAATACCCAGTGAACCTTGATTTCAACTATGTAAATCGGAAGGATTTACTATCGAAAACTTCATTAAAAAAATTTCTTCTTCTTCAGCTTGAGCTTGCGCTATGGTTTGCGCTACAACTTCATCTTCATAATCTACCATAAGATCAGCTGTAAGTTCAGCTTCAACTTGCTTCTTATATGCATCCAACTCAGCCTCTAAATCGACATCGAGGTAATCACGTACAACTTCCACTCGATCGAAGTCCATGTTCCCCGTTACAGCCACCCTATCAATAGGAAGCCCGGTAATTATTACTACATCTTGGAAAGTGACGGTCATCTGGCCTCCTACCGGTAGATAGAATGTGTGTCTCCGGCCTCCATCACTCGATAAGAGCTGTAAGTAATGCCGATCGAGCTTCACACCCCCAGTCAATCCGACCTGGTAAAAACTAACTTGGACCAAGTACGTAGTGATACGAGGGTCCATGGGAAGAGTTGTGTGCTTTCGGAACTTTGCAAACCCATCCCACACGGCTAGAGATTTGTGTATGTGTTGCAATGCGAGTACGCTTGGGTCTTCCGGTCCTGAAGGTATACGTTCAACCGAAGATGATAGACCGGCCTCATTGGATGAAGAATGACGGCCACCAACCTACACGAACGAATACAAATCTTGTTATTATTGATACAATGTTACACAATCGTATTCAAAACTAATAATAATAATCAATTTTACTTTTGCAAACTGTTCGCCACTACCACTAGCAGAAGGGCCTGACGATCCCATCATTCTTTCATTTCTCCATCAACAAGATTACCAAAGTTAATTGATAACAGTTTCAATTTATGTTAAGTCGTCGATATTGTAAAAAGCTAGCGAAATTGTCATAAAAATGCACAAATGACCACAAAACAATTTGAAACTTGGCGAGTAGGTTGGAATCGTCACACACAAGCTAACGGAACTTGTAGATGTGAGTTTCGACTCACGGTTTGCAAGATACGGCAATGTATCGCTTTATCACAAGAAAAACTAATATAAAGCGATACATTCTCGTATCTTGAAAATCGTAAGTCGTAGCTCACTTCTAAAAGTTATGTTACCTTGTATGTGGTGAATCCGATCAACCCATAGAGTTTTGCATTTTTGGTGGCCATTTGTGTGGTTATCTATGTTTTCGTATTCAAAATATAACAAATTAACGTATGTTGTCGAATACATATTAGTAAAAATGCACAAACGGCAATCAAAAATTACAAAATTTTGTGAGTAGATCAGATCACCATACACAAGCCAACGCAACTTCTAGAGGTAAGTTTCGACTCACAGTTTGCGATATTCGGGTGTGTATCGCTTTATTTGGTTTTTATTGAAATAAAGTGATACACGGTTGTATCTTGCAAATCGTGAGTCGAAACTCACCCCTAGAAGTTTTGTTGTCTTGTGTGTGATGAATCTAACCTACTCGTAAAGTTTCGTAATTTTTGGTTGCCATTTATGTGATTTTCTACGTTTCTGTACTCAAAATATCCAAAATTAATTATTTTAGTTGTTAGTACGAAAACATAGAAAAACTCACAAACGACATCCAAAAATTTCAAAACTTTGCGAGTAGGTCGAATTCACCACGTACAAGCTAACACAACTTCTAGAGGTGAGTTTCGACTCGCGGTTTGCAAGATACGGCAATGTATCGCTTTATTTAAATAAAAACTAAATAAAGCGATACACGGCCGTATCTCACAAACCGCAAGTCAAAACTCACATCTAGAAGTTGTGTTAGCTTTTGTGTGGTGAATCCGAACTACTCACAAAGTTTTCTAATTTTTTGTTTCCGTTTGTGCGGTTTTCTTCGCTTTCGTACTCAAAATATCCAAAATTATAAGTTTTAGTTGTTGTTGGTACGAAAACATAAAAACCTCACAAACGACATCCAAAAATTCCAAAACTTAACAAGTAGGTCGGATTTACCTCACACAAGCTAACGCAACTTCTAGAAGTGGGTTTCGACTCATGGGTTTTCTAGATACTACCGTGTATCGCTTTATTTTGGTTTTTCTTGAGAAAAAGAGATACACGGTCGTATCTTGCAAACCATGAGTCGAAACTCACCTCTAGAAGTTTGGTTATCTTGTGTGCGGTGAATCCGACCTACTCACAAAGTTTTTTAAAAAATTGGTCGTTTGTGCAATTATACTAATATCGAATAATAAAAACTACGACTACATCTACAATTTGAGCGAACAACAATAACTATGTCTACAATCATAAAAAATATATATACAAACAACTACATCTACGTAATTACACATCATAAAAAATTCAAGAAATTAAAGAACAACAAAATCTACCTAAACTTATCAACATAGCCGGAATTTAGTAATTACCTTGCACAATGGATATTTGTATGGTGTATATATTCTCGACGATGTGTTCTGATTTAAATGGCGGACTAGGGTTTCTAGTTCCTGATTATCTTTCGAAGATTGAAGGAGGGGTTTCAGTGGGTTCAGGACTGAGAGAGAGAGAGAGATTACATAGAGTTTGAGAGAGTGAGAGAGAGAGAGAGAGTCAGAAGGAGGTGGGTGGTCAAGATGAGGTGGAGGAGGCACCGGAGGTGGGGGGGTTTGAAGTTGGGGATTTTTGGGTGTTCGAGTTTCGGTGTGTTCAGGAACGAGTGTAAGACCCCGTATTTAGAAGAGTATAGATATATATATATATAGTATATAGTATAGTATATATATAGTGTATATATCTATACTAAATAAGAAAGAAAGAATGGATGGATTAAATGAAGGTGACGTGGATGGTGAATGAAAGATTTGTGATGGTGGGTATGTTTGACCGGTTGACTTAATGAATGAAGGAATAAATGAAGGAAAAGAAAGATGGGGTGTGTGCTTTGACCGGGTGTGGCTAGGGAAATATAATCCCATATCGGTGGGAGTATTAGGAAGGAAT